>JARKIC010000836.1:0-185014 GCA_029378375.1 Mycena olivaceomarginata | reverse complement strand
ATCATTGACACGGCGACGCGACGAGCATCGGCATGACCGTGACCGTCGCCAATTTGGTGACCACCGGAGAAATTTTTGGAAAATTTCACCTATTTGCAGCTGTCAAAACCAGTTTTTTGGCGACGGGACTGGTTGTGACCGTGACCATTCAGATGTCGGTAATGCGACAGGCCCATCGTGACTGTGACCGTTGCCTCCCTACAAGTATGTACAGTAAGAATTGCTGGCACGATGAGACACCTATCGAAACAACTCAGCCTGATAAGATCAGATGCCCCGATAAGATGGCTGATCGAATGTGATGCCGATCTTAACCGGCCTTATTGGATCTGGCCGACCTTGTGAGAGGCGATAAACGATCCACATCTTATAGGCCATGACAAGGAACCAGATCTTGTATCTTATATGGCCTTGCAAGTATGATGTTCTAAGTGTCACATTATTCATTTGGAAGAAAAATCTCTCGAGGCGAAAAAAAAACTTGGGCTCAGATCACAGAATAATTCCATATCACATCTATGTATACTAGGTACCTATATCATGTATCTCCCACAGGAATAGGGCTTTAATCAGGTAGAGTGAGGGCAAAACAGACCTTCAGATGAATCAGCTGACATCAGCACAGCCCCTGCATCAAATTTCCCTATCGCTATCACAGCGCGACACCGTCTCTGTAAGAATTGACATTCCACATCTACATTGCAAGTCTATGTTAGACCAAAGTGGGAGAGTGCCCTTTATGGTACATGGGATGGGCACAGTTCGATTTCCGATTGCCGGTTCAATCTTGCCGGTTGTCCATCATTTTATTTGATAAACAGCTATGATGCCTCCTGTGCAGACACCCCATAGGTTTATATATAGGTGGTCAAGGGAGGGATTTCTTCATATACAAGCCTTCTACCTTCTAATTACTGCCTTGCACCTGCAGGCACTTGACAACGAGGGTATGAGAATGTGTGACACACATCACTGGTCACATGGCACATGATCCGTGACAGGACACGGTCAAAAACCTGTCAACTTGACGGATTTCTGATCACAAACACTTGCTTTTCTTTAGCTACCTCAGATTCAAAGCTCGATGTAATCGGTTTTCATTTCAAGGACAGTGATTCTAGATGATGACACAGTGGCTGTGTCGTCTCAGCACCTTCCGAAGATCTGTTTTGCCCTCGCTCTTCCTGATTATAGCCCTATTCCTGCGGGGAGATGCATGATATAGGTACCTAGTATACGTAGATGTTATATGAAATCATTCTGCGATCTGAGCCCAAGTTTTTTTTGTGCCTCGAGAGATTTTTTTCCCAGATGAATAATGTGACACTTAGAACGTCATCTGCAAGAAGCAGGCTTCACTACCACATAAAAATGTTATTGTCATCCTGATTCACCTTTTTTTCTGACTCAACTGTTACATATTACTGACGGTTACTGACATTTCTACTGACTAGATTAGTTATTTACTTACTGTTAGAGGATTCCTTTTACTGACTCAGTTACTTACATTTCTACTGGCTTGTTACTTATGTTAGAATTTACTTTACTGTTAGATGGTTATGTTTAGTGACTTGGTTACTTACATTTCTACTGGCTGGTTACTTACTGACTACTACATGCTAATGGTAATATTATTGTGGGGTTCAAACACTTGACCTTACAGTACATGACATGATCTATTGGCAGACACAAAAACTACTGGACTAACCAAGCTTTTATAGAAGACAATGAAGGTACACTTTATGTACTCTTTTTGGGCTTTATTTCTAAAAAGCAAAAAAAAAAATCTTTCAATAGAGGTGAGATGTAAGGGTAGAAGTGATCCAATTTAACTTAATAGCCTTGTGGCTCAATGGCAACCAGAAAAGTGAGGGAAAACATAATGTCCCAGTGGTGGCACCAATAGTGATGCACTGCCGTCTTGCTGATTCACAAATAAGGATCAATTTGATCATTCACCACTTACTCTTAACCACCACCACTTGCTCTCAACCACCACCATCTCTTTCCCACCTCCCTTCATCTGTGGCTCAAAGATCACTGAAGTCCAACTTGCCTGCCTGGAGACCAACACCAAAGCAAACCAGTCTAGTGGCTTCAAGCCACAAACAGACTTTTGTTTCCCTGATCCACTCAACTCAAGCAGAATTTCTCTCTTCCTCAACTTACTCCTCCCTCAAGCTCCTACAAGCTGCAAGATTCAAGCTGTGTCTGCTACCTGCTGTTTAGGTGCCACAACAACCTTCAAGATTTCCGGTCAAGAATACTTTCCCGTGCTCTTAGTCTGGCTCATTGTGGTGTCAATGTTGTCTCCTCTAGATCCCACTGGCAAGAACAACATCACTCAAAACTTCCTGCAAATAATATTTCCCCTGATTTGCTCTGCGGTTGTTGAGGCCAGGAGTGGCATAATCTTGGTGGCATTGATGGCATCTTCGGTATATTTGCTACTAGCATGAACCCGTGCTTCGCTACGGTCCAGATGAATGAATCTCGGAAGCTTGGATTTGCTCCACCCGAATGAACCGGCAGCCTGCAGCTCAACAAAAGTGATCAAATAAAATTCAAAACATGTTTAAGTCCACTGTATTCCCATTCATCAGTATGGACACTCATCACCAACCTCTGGTTGGTTCCTCGTGTCCCCCGTGTCCCCCATGTCTGCATCCATTAAATATTATAATTGACACTCCAAATGATTACCATAAATAATCTTGCCACTGCAGTCAGCTTTTTCCAGCTTTTTCCAGCTGCAGTTGGTTTCTCATGTTTCCTGTGTGCTCAAGCCTAGTAAATGATGTTGAGAGAATAATCATAGGGCTGCACGCCGTCCCATCAACGGTCGCTTTGAAGGGTCTGTCACATGATGGCCATCAGTTTACTTGTCAGAACTACTGAGTACGTTCAAAAGTTGTGGCCTAAAATGTGTGTTAGGCTTACATTTGCATGAAGCATGCCTTCCCAAAATATCACATCATTTTTTTGACAATTTATGGCATGTTTTCAGGACCTGTCTACCCGTCGACGGCCGTTCTTGACAGGAACAGCCGTCAAAAGTACAGTCGAAGAACCCAACGGGACGGGTCAGGATACCCATCGAGCCGTCCCATGCAGCCCTAGAGCCTTCATGTTCCCTGCCGTTCCAGATTTTGGGTGCAGGCCTAAGTAGATACAGTGAATGTATGCAATTAGTGCATACATACATATCCCATGTGTGACAACAGTCGCCTGCACAGAAGTAAGTAAGCAGAAAAAGTAGCATGAAGCTTGTTTGCAACAAAACATTGTCGGAAGTAGTGTTGGAGTTCATCAGACATCTCGGCATAGCTGCCAGACCGACACTGCCACAGCTTTGACGTTTGTCTGTATAACCTGATTGGCTGACGACGTCTACACGTGACAGCCTTCATTTGTATAAGTAGATAAGTAGATATCTGGGATGTCTAGCTGTGAGAAATGGGCGTCCCAGAGTAAAGACGCATTGACGTCGACAAAGAAGGAGGAGAGAGAATGACAGCGGCAAACTTTTTACGTCACGGTCAAGTCTTGACATTTGTCTTTGACGTTTGTCTGGATAACCTGATTGGCTCGCTAACGACTGCTATCATTTGTATAAGTAGATCTTGTGCATAGGTACATCTTCCAAACCATTTTTTTCGCATTTTTCTTGTGTATATCTGCAAATAGATCAATTCAATTGATTGTGAATATCCATCTTTACAGTTGTGTCATGAATCACCCTGACTCAGCATCGCAGATATCCTTTTTTTGGGCTCTACCACATTCCTTTTTGGGAAAACCCATCCTTGATCAGGTTATTCCCTGGCCCACAACACTCATTCGACTCTAATGGAGAGCTCAAGTTGGCAGACAATGATATACGACCTCAGGGACATGAACATCCCTTGGACCTTTATTCAGAATCCATGCAAACATGGATTCCTCACCACTTTACCACTTGGGTTCTTATCACAGTAACCTGATGCTCTATACGACGAGGGCATGACAGCATACACATGCAACCCGGGTTCTTTGCACTAACAACCTGGACTCCTGTATGCCGATGACCATATCCAATTGATCATGACTACACTCCTTTATGTTGGTGGATATTCACTCCTGATATCCATGCCAAGATGACTATGCTCCTGAATGGCGACAGGTGTCCCTTGGTCCCACCTGTTGGCTCCTTTACGCTCATGACTCCTTGGCAACCCCTAGATGCTGTGGTGATAACACATAGGGACTAGAGCATCAGCATTAATGTTCCTTAATGTTGGATACAGTAACCGATCGCAATCGTATTTGATTTATGTAGAAAGGTATATAAACTGGTAGAATCTCCCCTGTACGGTAGATTCTACCTTGTCTATTCTCAGGTCTTACTTTGGCTGGATTGCTTGGTTCTTGGACTTGAGCCTGGACTGCTCTTGTTCTTAGGTAGTGGCAAGGAGAGACACTTACCTACCAAGGGGAAGAGATCATCACACTAGTTCCCTGGCAGGATTGTACAGAGACTGGTTCACCTGAGTTCCCCTCAGGCACCCCTTGGTCTTGGATCCAGTTGGAACCCCTGTTCGGAGCACCCTGAGTCGGGTTCCTCCTCTGGGGTTCTTGGGACGCAACCCCAACCCCCTATCCAGAACCTGAAGCCCCTATTTGAGCCACCCGGTGAAACGGTGCACTAGGGTGCAGCTGTGTAATCTAATGAAATCAACTAGAGAGCGAAGCGAGCTAGTCACTAATCACAATCCAACCAAAAACAAAACAAAACACTAATCCGATCCTAATGCTCATGTGTATGTGTTCGAAATAAAGTTTTGTTTCAATAGCAAACTATGCGGTCTGAGCACGGTTATGCAGGGGTAGCAGGGACTTCATGCCAACAGTATATCAAGAATCAAATAAACCCTTGACTTGTCCAAAGTGTTCAGTTTCCTTGTGAGCGTCAGACCCTAGCACTAACTGGCACTAGCCAAGAAGCAGAATAGGTAGGCAGATGTTCGGCGGACAGACACTTGACTCGTAACTCTCTTGCGAGAATGGAGGCAATCAACAAGCAGGTGCAGTTGCGCAGATGGTGAGGGCGGGGCTAGTGTGCTCACACTTACACTGCTGGCGGCCACTCTAGTTGAGGCATGAGTTTATGTTCTAAACTGGCTCTTCACAATTGAATTGCGTGAGACCTAAGTCTAGCAGGTCTCTTCACCAAGGTTGAATGTGTAACACTTATATCTAGGCAATGGTATTGTCCCGTCAATGTCCTGTGTCTTACAATCTTTATCTGTGCGTCTTCAAATCTCTGATGTCTTTCCAAAAAAATCTAGAGTCTACTATATTGCCCGTATATCTGGGGGGATAGTTTACTGGCTAATACAGAGTACACAGCTGGCTTTTATACATTTCAGAGAGAAGTAAAGGAGATAGACGGAATGAATAGGAACAATAAAGGGTGGGAGCCCAAGTAGTGAATGGCCAATGGCGTAGAAGACATTCTCAACCATGGGTATTATGACCTGCTACCAGGGCTAGTCCACATGTATTTCTCTAGCACGCCATAAGACGTGCTTAGTTGTCTTGGTTTCCATCTTTCTGACTGAGCAAGTCAGTCTTTTAGTCATTGCTGACTGGTCAAGTCAGTCTTAGTCAATTCCTATTCAACTTCTGTATCAGTCCCATACTTCACAAGCTCAGTAGAACTCATAGTACATATCAAGCAGATTGACAAAATAGCGCGGCACTATACTGGTGGACCAGTATAGTGACCAGTGAAATATAGCGGCGCTATTCTGTAGTGCCAATCCTCATCAATCATATCAGTAAATCCTTGATGCGAGGCCCGCATCTTTCTAACGGTTAGATCTGCCCGAGTAACCACAGTGATGGTTAACTCAGTAACATGTCTTCATCCCAATCTAATCAGTTGGTCCTGTACACAAAATGGTGTGGCGCTATATCTCTGCCGGCCCTAATGTGGTTGTACCATCCTGACTTTGTATATCTTGTTTTAATAGTCATCAGACTATTCAGAGGCCATTGAGGCGGCAAGTCAATAATTCTGAGTAGTTCCCTGATGTTTCACCTTCAGCACATAAGATAATGGTTTACCGCCACCGTCTATAGCTCAGTGTAGAATATCATAGTCAGGATGTAACAGCCTTTTGGGCTGCCTTGTCAAGTCTACTCAATCCTTCATAGTTGATTTGTTACACTGAATTTCGGCCATCAATAGTGTAGCCTACCACCCCAGGGAGGGTGTACGCTCATAATCTAATGCCTCACTTCTGCCCACTAATAGGTTCAAAATGAAATAAAAACTGGTGTTTTCATGCATGTTTTGGTACACACCCTATCACCGGAGCAAGTTCCTCTCACTAGGGTCTGGTGCATAGTTGCAGTACTTTCTCTGCAATATCTTCGAGTTCTTCAGCATGGGTTGCTCACCGCCTATGGATGCTGGCCTGGTTGGCCACATCCTCCCCTTGGATCCTCACGCACGGTCATGCGCTATTTGAGCGGTGACGGATTCTCTCTCAACACCTAGGGATGGCTGCTGTTGTATTTGGTGTGGACATGGTCCAGCTGACCTAAGGGCCGTTGCTGACAAGTTGCCAGCAGGAGGAACTGAAACGGTCTTAGCCAGATAATTATGCAACTAACAGATCTGGATCCGCCTGGATAACATATGTTTCATCCAGTTGGGGCCAGCTGGAGGCTGGATCCACCTGTCGTCCATTTAATGGAAAGTCTGGATTCCAGGTGATGTCTGTGTCAGTTCAGGCTGGAGGATTTGTGTGAACCTGACATTGCTGTCAGCTGGATTCTGGCTGGGTTGCATTTGAGTGTGTAGGCAACGGGGATGAGCACACATCCTCTCTGGCCCGGTAGTTGTAGGTAGATTTGAGTTGTTTAGTCCATTGATCCCTCTGAAGGTCTGTCCTACAAGAACAGCCCAGAGGTTTGCCTGTGGGAGGCATCTGCATGTGTGTAAGTGTGTGTGGTGGCAAGAGAGTGCAGAGAGAGCAACTACCAGGACATTTCTGATCAAATTTTCAGATCCAGGTCAAACCCCAAAACTAGCCAAATAAGTGATGGTGCTGTGCGACATAATACAGTACCAAAAATCTTGAAAATATTTGTGTATAAACTTCAAGGTCTGTACCTCAACCTGATTCAATCTTATACAGAAATTTGCTCTCATGCTTGTACAATGCTGGGGGTCAACTTTCTTTTTTCGCAACCAGGTTTCAACACTGTACATGTTTGCCGTTTGTAAAAGAAAGGCAACTTCAGGGATTCAAACCAAAAGCCTCAACATCATTGTAACATATAAGATAAGCAATTATGATTACCACTAGACACCATAGCTATAGTAAGACATAGTACCAAGAGGCTAGGTTCATCAGGAAAACACATAATAAGCCTTGTACTCACCCAGTGTATGGCCCACATAGGGCCTGGTTAGGGGTTAGGGTGGTTAGGGTTCGGGTTAGAGGTTAAGATTAGAGGTTAGTGCCTTGCTCCCAGGTATACTTATTTTATTTGGTTAGGTGTTAAGGTTGGTTAGGGATATAAGCAGTCCCAGGTAGGGTAAGGCTAGCCTGACCCTAGCCTTACCCTACCTGGGTAACAAAGTAATACCCATATGGTCCCTTTGGTCTAGTGGTTATAGTCTCTGATTTGTTAATGATTACTGAGAGGTCTGTTGTTTAAACCCTCCTTTTGGCCCAATTACCCTCCTTTTAGCCCAATATTCTTAGCCCTACAGATATATATATATATATGCAGTGGCTGGCAGGCCTACCAGCAATAGGATATATCTATGTACCCCCCCCAGCCACAACAGGGTACATTGATATAAAGGTACTGCTATACCTCCAGTCTGAGCCCCAAGCTGTGTGCACAATATTTTGAACAATGTTGTGCTTGAGAAGTTAATATACTATTCAGAGATTCTCTGGGGCTTCAGAGACCAGTTAAACATGGAAAACAGAGGAAGAGGGAGGTGAACTTGAATCAAAAAAGGATATCTTAAGATATATCTCTAGATATCTAGGTAAATCCTTATATATTTGTCAGTGCAGAAGGCCAGGAGCAGCATTGACTGGGACATGGGCAACTGGGTGATACAGAGGCAGGCAAAATAAATAAATAAATAGATAAGCCACTAGAGAATAGACCAGAATGGTGTACAGGATATAGCTACCAACTGAGGTATTTATATTATTAGGAGTCCAGGACCAGTATGGAGTAACATGAGGAGAAGGGCATTTAGGGAGTAAGGGTTAATGCAGGGGCAATGGAATGGGTAGATGAGGCAGAAATGGGTGTTGGGGAGTAAAGGGAGGGGATGATCACCAAAGTCGTTGAATAATCTAGTTCTATGACATAAGACAAAGAATTGAGCATGAGGGAAGGGGATCACATGATATGCATTATTCAAAATGTTTATCATTTATCAAGGGTTTTCTGCCGGGGTATAACACTTTGCCCAGTCTGTGCCACACACAAACTTGTCATATGAGAGCAAGGTCTGTTCTTGGCCAATAACAAGGGTGTTGTGTGGAGACCACAGTCCAAACCTCAAGGGCACAGGGAGCCAAAAAAGGAGTCTGAGGGGAGACAAGAGACCCAACCATTGCAAATTTGCCAATGCAGAGGTGCAGAAGGGGACTTCAGGTGAAGAGAACTGGAATAAAAAATGAGTCTATGCTAAAGGTATGCATAGATGAGGAACCCACATTGATTAAACTCCATCTACTCACAGAGCCGGAACATTGCAGAGGTGGGCAATTAGCAACACCATCAGCATTCCATGGACAAAGGGTGCAATCATTGGAGTCAGAGAGAATAGACCTGTCATTAGGTGATAATGTAACTAGGTGACTGAATTTGTGTGCCTCTCAAGAGGCTCCCTAAGTGCAGCTCCTGTCCTCTGCATCCCAAATGCGCACAGTGTTATCTTTGGAGCCAGACACAATTCTCTTGCCATTGGGTGAGAAGGCAACTGAGGTGACCCAATTTGTGTGTCCTTCCAGTGGCTCCTTGAGTGCAGCTCCAGTCTCTGCATCCCAAATGTGCACAATGTTGTCATTGGAGCCAGACACAATTCTCTTGCCATCAGGTGAGAATCCAACTGAGGCAACAGACTTGGTGTGCCCCCCTAGTAGCTCCCTGAGTGCAGCTCCAACTCTGCATCCCAAATGCACACAGTTTGTCCCAAGAGCTGGACACAATTCTCTTGCCATTGGGTGAGAAGCCAACTGAGGTGACTGACTTGGTGTGCCCCACCAGTGGCTCCCTGAGAGCGGCTCCAGTCCCTGCATCCCAAATGCGCACAGTTTTGTCATCGGATCCAGACACAATTTGCTTGCCATTGGGTGAGAATGCCACTGAGGTGACCCACTTTGTGTGCCCTCCAGTGGCTCCTTGAGTGCAGCTCCAGTCATTACATCCCAAATGCACACAGTTTTGTTCCAAGAACCTGACACAATTCTCTTGCCATCAGGTGAGAAGGCTACTGAGGTAACTGGCTTGGTGTGCCCCACCAGTGGCTTCCTGAGTGCAGCTCCGGATTCTGCATCCCAAATGCGTACAGAGTTGTCTTTGGAGCCAGACACAATTATCTTACCATCAGGTGAGAAGGCAACTGAGGTGACCAACTTGCCTGTGCCCCTGCAGTGGCTCCCTGGGGCAGCTCCAGTCCCTGCATCCCAAATGCGCACAGTTTTGTCACTGGAGCCAGACACAATTCTCTTGCCATTGGGTGAGAAGGCAACTGAGTTGACCTGTTTGGTGTGCCCTTCCAGTACAGCAATTGTATTTGGCCACTGTTTCAGTCGACCTCTTGTAATGATTATTAATTGTGGGAATTCATGTGAGAATTTTCAGAGATTTTAGACTCTTCTGGTGCTAAAGGCCAGTGCTGATAGATAAACATGGGGAGCACTTGATCAATTGCTTCCCAAAAGATGGAGACAAATCTTTTGGCATCAGTTAAAAATTGGAGAAGGGGTTCACTCTAATGATCTTCAGTCCTCCCAATATCTCATAAGATTGTTCCCAGACATACCTTGTTTCCCCAAACTATCAATTTAGACAGAGCCTGCTGTCCATAGCCCACAATCCCAAGTAAACTCAACACCTCCAGCCAAAACAGGAACTTTTTGAACAGCAAATCCTGCACTCTCTGGACACTGCATGAGTCGTAAGCTGTCTCTACTAATGATCTGCCCAAAACTGAGCAGCATATTGGAGATATAATGGGATATAGTTGCCAAGTCGCCACCAGAAATCCGGCATGTCAATATTTCGCAAATATGAGGTTGGTAGCTCACAGATATTGAATTTCAGTTGCCTGTCTAGCACTTGCATAAGAGCAGACACCAGGGCTTGCTGCTGATTGTCTGTGCCACAGAGGAGTTCAGGCCGGGTCACTTGAACATAAGACATCATAAACTCTCTGAATGAGAGATGTATTATTCTGATTGCTGCCCCTGGAGTATTGGAAACATGGATTACAGCACTCAGAGGGAGCAGTGTCCCCCAGAAGAACTGTTTTATATCCATTTCAAGCAGGTCTGCCAGACTGTGGTAGTCCAGAGGTTCCAGGAGGAGCAAAATTGTACTCAGAATCTTCATGGCTCGATCATGTGAGCATTGAGCACGCTGATCTCTGGGAGCAGCTAATGGGATGGCATAATTCACAATCCGAAGGTATAGATCATGCAGGTCAGTGAGAGCTTCACCATCCAGGAGATAATCAACAGATTCCTGGGGGGGTACCTGTGGCAGTCCTGCAAGAACATAACGAACAGCTGTAGCTGCAAAAACAAAGAGTCCATTTGCACGGGTCGTTATTTCTTCTGCCTGCTCTTTCTGGATTTTCCAGGGATGATGTGTATCCAGTTGGCCCCATTGAGTGATTGCTGAACAAAGAGGTGGATGTCACCCTGAACTATACTGGGTGCAATTTCATTGAGAACAACCCTATGTATTAGAGAAGGAAGTTCATCAGATTTCAGATAGGAAGGAACATCAGGGCGTCCAGTCAGAAAGAATCGGATATGGGCTGGGATCTGAGCAATGCTATCCAATAACCACCGCAAGAAAATCTGGCCACGGGTCTTTTCCACATTCATCCAGAGCATCAAGACAGATCACCCATGGTTTTGAACAAGGAGGTGGCTTCCCAAGAATTTCTACAACCAGCTTCTGGAACTGCAGGTGTGGTTCTGCCTGGCAAATGCCAGTACAATCTTTCTCTAGTAACTCGATGAGATGAGCCCGAAAGCCAGGACTGTAATCTGCAAGCTGCATGGCGAGTGTCGTAGCAAGGTCATTTACCTCCTTGCGGTCTGTGTGGTCACGGGAAAAGAAAAAAGATGCTGCAAGAGTCTTTTCTCCTCAGCCAAGATAGTTGCAACTGTCTTTGCAATTGTGGATTTGCCTGATCCTGCAACCCCACTGAGCATGACCAGGCGGATTGAATCAGGAGTGCTGGTCAAGCATATAACAAGGTCCCTGATTATGTCAACTCGTGTACCATCCATGCATTTCTCAGGTGTGTTGACAGCATTATAATGTGCTGCCACACATTTGAGACTTGCTAGAATCTCTCTGGTGGTTGCCTCTCCCTTGAACTGCAGCATTGACACTATTAGTTTTTCTATCATTCCCCAGAACTGTGGTGTCCAACACTTACAATTCATTTGTCCAGTGCCACTACTGTTATTGAGAAACAGCATTTGAATAGGATGAATCAACATACAGATTATTCACAATGAAGTGTTCAGTCTTGACATCATAAGACATCCTGGGACCCTCCCAGGTCCGCCACCCCCACCTTGTATGCCACCTTCCCCACCTTCAACCCCCTGTTCCACCTGGGAAAAATAAGTGATAACATTAGCTTATCAATTTTGCAACGCACCATAGATGTTCTGATTAACTTTGGGGAATTTGCCAGCCTGGTGAGACATTTTATGGCCCATGTCAATTGGTAGAGACTCCAGGTAGAGTGTGGATCTTGCGTATACAGAGGAGACGTGGAGGTGGAAAGAACAAGGGGTGCCTGTGACAGACACAGCCAACGCATCCGTTTCCTAATTATAGGGCACTAAACTTTGGGAAAACGGCTCAATTTCTTCATTTGGGGATATTAACGGCTAGAACACGTTGGATGACGCAGATAGCACATATATTATATTCTGCCCTAAATACAAGCCGTCGTCACTCGTAAGCTCCATATGAATATATAACACCGGTTCTCGTACGGGGTACACCGAAGTCAACATAATCGGTGCAGACGCAGCGGGAGACAATTTCCCGACGGAAACGGCTTGATATTGGTTCCGGCGAGTTGATAATGCGGAGATGACGCCCGAGATGCGGCGTACATATGTGTGGCGCAGCGTCCACCACCCGCGGGCGGCGCATCCATGGTGCAGGTGCAACGATTCCCAATGTCGTTGGTCTCGAGGTCCTAGTTCATCTGGGCCTGATTACTGGGCCCGCAAGTCTGAAAGACGCAGGCGCGTAGGGCAGGACCGGGCGAGCCAAAGCGAATGTACTGCAGGGGAGGGTAGGCGCCAGATTCGGATTCGGTACGAGTACTCAGCAAGCGAAAGAAAGCGCGCGGAGCCTGCAGCTGTTTATCGAAGCCATCCGTGACGATGATGCACAGTGCACGATCGCAGGGTAGCATCGGTAGCACCAGCTCGACCACCATCCACTCGACTCGCCAGCAAACGTCATAGGCAAGGGCAACCGAGGCGCACGAAGACTTCTAACCCACGAGCCACACGGCCGAGTGAGCGAGAGAAGAGGGAGCTCGCGTCGTACGATACGATGAACCGAGACGTCCACAACGCTGACGCGGGGACGATCACAAGAGAAAAGGGATCCGGCCTGATCAAATGACGGGTGGGCATGTAAGGGAATGGCGGGCGTCTTGCTTAAGAAGGATAAAGGAACGCGCAACGGCCCGAAGAGAAGGAATCGTGCGTAGGCGAGTGAGGCACCGCGCAAGGTGAATGGATACGCAATGCGCATCGGGTACGAGACGCCGTACGTGGAGATCCTATGCGAAGAGCCAAGGGGGCAACTCGCGGTGCTGTCGAGACTCGTCGGATAGAGAGCGGCCCGTAAGGGCGTGCAGCGCTGCGAAGGGGATTCCTTGCCATGAAGGGAGCCATTTGCAGTGACGAGTTGCCATAGTCGAGGGAGAGCTCTGTCAGAATAGGAGTCACGCGTATCTGGACGAGACAAAGGGATCGAGTGCTATAAAGCGGAGACTGAGGAAGGACGAGTGGTTGGGAGCGCGGATACGCCGAGTACGCCAACAAAAAAAGGGCGAAGACCCAGGATCCTGTCGTGGCGCACGGAAGACAGGAAAGCCCAGCGCGCGTGGGTGTGGGAGCGGAAAGCAATTCAGAATCGCGGTATCCATTTGCATTGGGGTGTGGGTGCAGATCGGAGAAGGCCCTCCCCTCAGCGCGTACAGCACCGACTCGGATCTCGCTTCACCGCCGCCTGCGCCCACGTTACCTCGCCCTGCGCCCGCCCCCCGCCGCGTACTATGCACACCCCCGACTAGCACGGAGCGCACAGCAGGTGACGTTCACGCGTTTGCTGCTCCCCGAACTCGGCTTCCGTTCCCCGGCAGATCCTGCTGCTCACAGCACCCCGATTGAGGGATCCGTATTCTGGCAAAGCTGTCGATGTTCGTGCGCGATGGTCGTCGATAAGGAGAGGGGGTCGAGAGACGAATGGAGGGGTGAGAGTGGGGGCATCGGTAGCAGCGCGCATGAGATTAGCCGGATTCGAATTTCGGAAGTCGAGCGGCACAGCGTCGGTGGTGAGCGGAGAGATGGCGTGGCCATCTCGCGCAGTGACCCGCGCGAGCCTACTGCCCCGCCCGTCTATCCCATACGCCAAGTCGTCTCGACGGCAAGCGCCCGCACGCGCATTCATCCACTCCGCCGAAAGAACAGGAGCGGGCGACTCGCGAGACCCGCCTGGGCCGGGGCGGGAGATGCGAAATACTGGCGCGTCGGGATCTGAGAAGGCGAATGACATTTTATTTGATATCAAAGACGAGCGGAGCACATACCATTAGAAAGCCGTAGCGGCGGCGCGTCCTCACAATCGGCGACAGCGGCACTGGGTCCATCCGTCCCGTCAATTGAGGCAGCCTTCGCTAGGCGAAGAGCGTGCACGACCATGCGTACCCGCGCTCCTACTACTGGTACCCATACCCAATCCCCATCCCCACTCGATCTCCGAGCGACGAGCGCTCCCGTTGTCGAGGTCCAGGTGGTGTCGCTCGCGTCTGCCATCGGTGTCTGCGCTGCAGTGTCCCACCTTGACCCTAAATCAAATCGCAGGGTGGTAGGAACTGAGTGGATGCGCGCGCCAAAAACGAGAGGATCGCGCGAGGTGATTGGAATTGATATGCGCATGGGCACGGGCGGAGCAGGATCGAGGAGTGAAGCGTCGAGGGACGAAGGACGGGTGGCTCGACGGCGCACTTCCCGCCCTGCACCTATGCGCAACGGCACGCACTTCTTCTCTCTCCCACATTTCGTAGCTGGTCGCGTCGAGGCCCGCCTCATCTCCGGCGCTGTCGCTGTCCCCACTCTCGCAGCGACCGCTCCCGGGGTTGCAACTAGGGTGGGCCGCTGCGCTCGTCACCACTGCATCAGCATCCACGCATGAGATCAGTGTGCGTCGTCGTCCGGATCGACATCCGCATCCGCATGATACGCATACTCGGTGCGATTAGACCCGATACCCGCACGAGCTGAGGGGTGGAGACGCGAGCGCCTTGGGTTCCGCATCCGGCGCAAGGAGAGCGCAGGTAATGGCCATGGGAAGGGTGTACATGTTGCCGAGGCGACTGCTTGTCGAGAGCGCGCGATGAAGACGGGTGCCGCGGGGAGCATGGTCAGTCTTCGTCGAGAGGGAGGGATGCAGGGAGCTAGATTCGTCCGCGCCGAAGCAGTGGTCGACAGCCAGGTGAAGAGAAGCGGGTGGACGGTAGTCCAGTCCAGTCTTACTTATTCAGTACGAGCAATGGGACGAGCGATACGTGGTACGCACTCACGACAATGAGCAGGAGCATGGAGTTTCTAGCGGGAGGACTAGCCGGCTGTATGGGCCCACGTTAACCACGGATGGAAAGGGAGGGCGAAAGGCGAAAGAGCGCGGACGTTCTTGAGTGAGTCGTCCAGCGTGCCAAAACGGATCCGGAACGGTCAAGCGAGCGCGGAGAGGTCGTCAAGCATCGGAGTTGGTGACCTTGTACGCCGACCACGTCGAATCCTGCGCAAATGCCATTAAGAATGCTGAGATTTCCGTCAATGGAGCTGGCAGGGCACGCGTCGTTCTTCTACCCATAGAATAGGTGTTGACGGTCGAATTTAGCTCATTGGTTCAGTGTTCAAGACGACGAGTAAGCCCAGTATGGTCAGTGCAACAGCTTGCGACACGTGGCTGGTATACGGCGAGGAACGCCCGAAAATTGCAGTGGAGAGAAGAAGCGATTGACCGGCCCGACTACCGCCGCTGCATTCCGAAACGCGACCACGTGGAACCGCGCGAGTTCGCAAAGCAAGGCGCTTTAAGCGCGTACGGTTCTCTGCTCAGGACACCGGCTATACATGCCCGTCAAAAAATCTAGACGTTATGGATTGAATTCATGAATTAAAAATAAATAAAGCATTTACTGTTTTCTCTATGGTCTGACGTCGACTCGAACGAGGATGATCTGCGTCAAATTAGAGCATGCAGCGGTTCTATGAACCGCAGATGCACTCCCAAGTTGCTACCAGATCCTATCATCTCTGCGAATCGCACTGTATATATCGAAGTTTTATTGAGGTTCAACCATGCTCGTGCTGGAACAAGGTCCGACGAAGCGTGCGTGCTGTGAAAATTAAAAGCAAACAGCGCGTAATTCGGATCTCTGCTAACTACTTTTGTCTTGGTCTGCATGTACATGCCCTTTAAAAATCTAGTTTCGAGTGAATGCATTTTTTAAATGGTTCCAGAACCAGCACATGATCTGCCCTCGGGATTTCTGCTCATACAAGAGATCTATCAATACTCCTTTATGAGCTGCATATGCACGTCACAGTGCCATCAGACCTTTTTCCATTCAATTTGGGCTGCGAAATATGTAGTTTCTCCTAGATGTTCAACCATGCTGCTGGGCGATACTATGCCTTTGTAAATTCATTTAAACTTGAGGACTCCCTAAGTTAGGGTAATGACAGAGCCAAAAAAACCGTGCATGCTGTAAAAATTTTATCTCAACATTTGGCTGTATCACCGCCAAGTAGCGCCACATGGCGTAAACCTGACGGCGGCATGTTGACAAGATGTCGTCACTGGCAGGCTGTCAGCCGTCAAGTATCTGGTTTACAGAGTATATCACGAATAGACTCACAGTGGAGGCAGCTCGAGTGGCTGCCAGCTGCCGGTGTAGGTGGACGTATGTGCCCACTCACATGTATTTGTATGCTGTACAAATTCGACTCATTTGGCTTATTCACGACATATAACATGGAGAGAAAGCATTATCTGATTGTATCAAGAAAATTAAGCGCACAGCATTCTATCTACTAGTTGATCGCCCGCTGCCGTCGCCACTAGTCGTCGTCTTCTACGGGGGTCGTCGCGGTGTCAAGGGTCTTGGCGGTGATGAGATCATCGACCTCTTGCTGGAAGGCGTCGACAGGCCTGTCGATCAGCTTTGGACCCGTGGGGCCATGCGTCTTCTGGTCTTCTTCAAGGTAGTACGGAATCCCCTGGAACTACTGAGATTTGGAATGGCAGAAGTCGGGAAACAACGTACTTGGCCAGTTTCTTCGGATCGCCGCCGGCGTCTGCGCGAACCTTTGCGAGGCGCTTGTTGAACTTATTCCAAAATTTGCTGTCCGGATATTTGATGAAAACGGCGCGCTAGAACGTATTGAGAAGTGGGGAAAAAAAAACAAGTAAATAAGGAGGTGCTCACCATCAGGGCAAGACGTGTACAAAGCACGACATTGACCGTGCACTGGGTGCCCTTCACCACAGCTTGCGCGAGCTGGAAGATGTTGCTATGTTCCTTGTTCGGCGCGAAAGTGTTGTCCTTCTTGATGCCGACACTGGCACCAATCTTGAAATTGTGCGATGAGAACGATCCGGATATGTTCGACTTCTCACGCACCAATTTTTTCAAAGACGAGCGCTCTTGAGTCAGCGCATACTGGGTCGCCGAGGTCAACTTGGCATAATCTGCCGGAATATTTTCGATCCCGGCTGGGATATCGAAGCCGCGGCTTTTGACGATGGCCTCGAATCGAAGCACATTAATAAAGTAAAAACAAAAGACACAACTGATGTGAACTTACGAGTAGGAGATTGGTGGCCTCGTCACCCTTGTAGTTGATGGTCTTGCTTGAAAGGAGAAATGCTGCAGCATACTCCTGGAGATTTTTCTGTAACAATAGTACTCAGTTTGGGAAGAAGAGCTCGAGAGAAACCAGGGCTGCTTACTTTGAGATCGTCAGAGACTTCATACGCCGGCTGAGCGACCACAATATCATTGATCTTGTTGCCCATGGCAAGAATGGCCGCATACATCTTGGCGTCGCGAAGAGAGATGGGTTCCTTGATCGAGACGGTAAGTAAGATAATGAACAGAAAAAATGCACTTGCCTTGATGAAGTCCTCCACCGCCGAGACTTGCTCGGTGCGAAGCCTCTTGCTCTCAGCGTGGCGCCGAGCAGCCAGAACAATGTTTTGATTCACAAGAGGCTGGATAGCAGGCTGGCCTTCGGGTTCGTCGTTGTTGGCCATTGCAAAGTGGGTCCGTTTGCCGAGGGACAGCGAAGGAGATGGGCCAAGGGGCGAGCTCTCAGCCATAGCACGAAGATGGGCGGCGTTGGTTGGGTACTGGGTGATTGCGACATGGATGCGAAGAAGGAGGATAGGCTGGGACGGGCTTGTTCCTCGACTATAAATATTTTGCGGGCAAACGGGTGCAATTGTCGTCAGGAGCAAACAAACTCGAATTTGAGGATCTTGAGCATCGGTTATGCACAGCCAGGAGGGAATCGGACAGCTGAGGGTGAGCCCGATTGATTGAGGGGGCGCACGAGGCAGAATCCCTTGACAATCTTGACCGATGCCACCGAAAGGGAGCGGAAAGGTTTGGGAACAAGGTAACGCGCTCCATTGCAATTCCACATTCACCGAGTGATTTTGGAGCAGAATTTGAGTACAGCGAGGATCGTAGCAAAGCACAATGCAGAATTTGTAGCAGAAAGGATTGGATTCAGGCCCGGAGTGCGGGCAGCGCATCTTGCCAGCGAATCGCATCAGCAGGCGAAGGAAAGAACAGAGGAGGTCAAGAGAATGCGGGAGCGGCTTATTTCGGAGAGACAGGCTGACTCTGCAACCGATGCACTTCGGCAGCTCCATTTTGCGACACCAAAAGTGCACGGGCCCGTCTCGGGGCATGCCAGTCGCTCTCAGTTCGAACAAGAGCAGGAAGCCGAGATGTGGAGAGAGTATGAGATGAATGGGGCAGATTTGGTTGGCGGAATGGAAACCGAGAGCTCCGAAGCACGTCTGTACGAGCGATTGCAGGAAGAAGCGGCGACTTTTGGAATTTTGGATCCAGAGGGAACAGCAAGAAAGCTTGGGCTGGAACAAGATGGTGATGAGTTTGAAGATGAGGAGGATGATTTTCTGGGACAGCTCATGGCCACCATCGGTGAGTTGCGCGTTTGTCGTGGTCGGTTGGGGAATGGTTGATAGCGATCACATGATCCATGTGATCGCAACTCTCAGGCGCGCCTGCGGTCCTCCTCGATGTTCATGGCACCGCGACGCGTTTTTCGTCGCTGCCCCTCTCCAAAATTAATTCCAAAGCTGATCTTTTGCCTATCCAAGCTCTGGTGGAGCACGAACCCGAACAAAAAATGATAATCAGCCGCTTCAGTCGTCGAACTGGTTTCCGTATCCCTCCAAAACTGTAAGACCTTCATTCTCTTCATAATAATGAGCTAAATTCCTCCAGATGTTCCTTCTTGATGCTCTGGATCGGCTTCCCCGCCTTCGAATTTCCAGTTCCTTAATGCGAGTTGTCCTCTGGATGTTGAAGGAACTCAAATGCAAAGATGTTCCTTCTTTCGACCACCTGCGCCGTGTTCAGAAGGATATACGCGCAAAAGGGATACCAACGATTCCCTGCAGGTCGGTGCAGGGCAATGTGTTTTTCATGAACGATCCGCGAGCAATTCTTGCGCAAGTAAGTGCTTGGTTGCCAAGCTTGTCTAGTTTTCACGATTGCGATAGGATTGGGTAAACCCGGCAACACGGAAACTCATCCATGTATATCCTGAGATTCCAGAGGATGGTGTTATTCGGGAGATCTGGCATGCGCACAAGTGGCGGAAGGAAATGGACCTCGACAAACTCAGTCCGATGTACAATGCAGGAGTGCGCCATTTTTACGTGAATGAGCTTTCTCGGCTACGAGACGGGAAGCTCGTTATTCCTATCCGTTGGGTTGTTTTTCGAGGAAAAGTCTGCGCTGATGCTTTTGTGGTTACTTCGAACGAGCAGGTACATTGAAAGTTGATTTTATTTCATTTGCTAACAGTCCAGTTGCTAGAATGAAGCTGTGGTCATGGACAGAACGACTGAGCTTATCTCTGCCGAAGACCTGGAGTTGAATTACTTCGATCTTCGGGATAACGGCCAGATACCTACTTGGGCAGGTGCGATACCACGATGCTTTCTTGTATTCCATCAAGTTAACCATTCATTTAAGATTCATCGAAGAAGGCGGGACATCCCACCCGCATGCCTAATCCGAAGCGTGAAATAGCGGGTGGAGATCCATTATACCACAGCTTCGTGGATTACTTCTGTGATGACGTGTCGGGCAATGTTTCCAAGTCGTGGAACAAGCACTGGAACTCCTATATGACGCACCGCAATCTTCCCCGCGAGCTTCTGCAGCAGGAATTCCATATTCATTTCGTATCGACATCACAGAATGCAACTGTTGCAGAACAATATCAAGAGTTCAAAAATGCCGTTGAGTAAATGGCCCTCGAATGCACCGACTTGGATACACGTTGAAACTTTCCACAGGACGACTCACACGGAGCCTGTCAAAGTGAGAGACGAATCGGGAATGACATGCCGTTTTTGCATCTATGTCAATTCCGGTCCATGCGATAACCCAATGGGAAGCGAAATCTGTTCGCATATCGGTGGACAGGGGAATTGTTTCTGTCGCAAGTGCACTATCGGAGGTACGCGGAAAGACAAGGCCACGGATGAAGGTTACCACGCACTATTTGAGGTATTTTGAGTCTAAACAAAAGCTATCCAAACTCACGTCGTTATAGAGTGGTTCACCTCGTACGAAAGAGGGGATCTTACATGAACTTGAAAAACAGATCAAGCTCGCCTGCTCGGGTGTCGCAAAACCGGTCAAGGACTCACAGACGGCAACGGGCATCAAAGACAATTATACCCAGTATTGGATTGACGATTTACTTGGACGATTTAAGAAAATGCGGAAAGATGAACCTGACCGCCCGACAGAAGAAATTGAGACGGAACTTGTCCAGTGGACCGTCGAAAATCACGAGAAAATATACAGCTCTTTCCTCACAACACCCGGTACGTTGATCTCAATTCGCTGAGATTAAGTTAACGCGATTACAGGTTTTGACCCAACAAAAGATACACCGGTTGAGATTCTTCACACCATCTTACTTGGTGTCGTCAAATATATTTGGCACAAGTCGCACACAACGTGGACGGCAGAGGAGAAGAAACTGTATGCCATGCGACTTCAATCTACTGACACCAATGGGCTCTCAATCCACGCCATTCGGTCGAATTACATCATGCAATATGCGGGCTCGCTCATCGGCCGTCAACTGAAAACACTTGCACAAACAAATATATTTCATGTGCGCGGCTTGCTCGACGACAACAAGTTTGCCGCTTGGAAAGCTACCGGCGAACTAACCGCTTTGTTGTGGATGCCAGAGATACGAAATCTCGCTCAATATCGGGTGTGTGACTCTATCTTTTACTTTATTTTGTATTGACAAAGTTTCGGCATTTCTAGGAAGATCTGAAGGTAGCCGTGGCTAATGTTCTGGACACTTTCGCGGCTGTCGATCCTTCCAAAATAATTACCAAGATCAAGTTACACCTCCTTACTCACATGGACGACGATGTGGTCCGCTTCGGACCATTGATCGGATGCGCGAGTGAGCACTATGAAAGCTTCAATGGAGTGTTTCGAAAGTGCTCGATTCTTTCCAATCATCAAGCACCGAGTAGAGATATTGCACTCCAGTTTGCGGGGCAAGAGGGTTTCAAACACCTTGTCACTGGTGGGTGGTGGTACACTGGGGAGGAATGGGTCAGCGCCGGAAGTGGTGTTCAGACGTTTCTGGTTGCGCATCCTTTACTTCAAAAACTCTTGGGATGGGCTAGCGGCGATCCACTAAAGCATGGTGTGTATCCTTAGCCTTGCATGCCATTGCCCTGATTTTCTTGCAAGGGACAACACGCTTTGCTAAATTGAAGCAAGGCGAGAGGGCGCGCTCAACGCACTCACTCAGTTCAACGAATGCGGTCCATGCACTGAATTATGGTGGTTACCCTCCGGATTCTACCTGGTTCAAGTGCAAAAGCATTGTAAGCAAATCGCTTGACGAATGTGTCCTTGGATCGTGGGTCTTTGCACAGTCTTCGATTGACGAAGTGAGTCCCACTTGATCTCATTTAAATTAATTATTTAATTCAATGTCAGAAAAACACGGTATCTGGACGTATCGCTGACATTCTTCTGGACACCGAGTACCGGTCGCTTGTGATACTGGAGCTATTCCAGGTCCTTCGCGATCGGGACAGCATATTTGGGATGCCAGTCCTTGTGCGGCGTGACTCCGAAACGAGTTATATGCTGATACCTGGCAAGGTAAGATGGGTCGGCTGAAAGATTTGCGACTCATTGCATTCCTAACAGAATGTCCTGTTTGATTTCAATGTTCAGCACGACTGCGGCACAGCAGAATGCGAGGGAAGCGGTGTCCGCTTACGCCGACAGGAGCGTGTCGAGTCTGACCAGATCGAAAATCACATTGTGCACAGTGCACTAGATCGATACTTCATCAACTCTCACGCGCTGCACAACGCCCACCTTATTCGCGCGACTCTTCCCCGGGATCTACTTGCCCCCATTCCGTACTTCGAGGACCGCAAGGCAAAACACGAAGAATTTGCGGCTGAACTCCGGAAGCAGGCGGACAAAAAGATAACGGACTCGGGACCAGACGGTGGAACGACAGGTAAAAAGAGGGGTCGCAGAGCTGGCGACAAGGGAAATGGAAAAGAACAGCAGCGGAAAAGGCAGAAGACTAATGCTGGGAAAGCACGGAAATCTCGTAGCTCGGCAGTGGCGCCGGCGAGCTCTGAACCCACCATGGTTGCAAGCAGATCACGGCGGACAGTCCGGCAGTCGGCGAAGGCGAAGGAGATGGAAGAAAGGAGTGAGGATGAATCTGAGGCCTCAGATGAGCTCTCAGCCGACGAGTCTAGCGACAGCGAGTCCGATATTGATTTCGATTACGAGGAGGATGAATAGAGCGACCAAAGAAATTTATTGAACACATGTGGCTGCTGAACATGGTCGATAATGCGCATAGTTATATGTTGACCAGCTGAGAATCCAGCTGCGCCCGTCAGCTGGACACCATCCGTCCACTGGATGGGTCCACGTTTGCGCTCGGCTGTTCAACAGATGATCGCATCAGCTGTAATGGTGCTGTGGCTACTTTGGCGGTGTAGGCCACAATATGCGATGGGAAGGGAGGGGCAAGGCAGTAGGAAAATGGTGATGACGGTGCAGCAACGGGAACAGTCACATTGTCACATGAAGTCACATGAAGTCACATTATGTTACCAGCCGTCAATGTTGTGCCCCTTTTGGCCAAACACGCGTTAACCTCGTTCGATCCACTCCATCTACTGCCAGAAAAATCAAGTCAAGATGCATAGATCTGGAATTTCTAGAGGGAAAATTCGGATGCTTGGCACTTCTCAGCAGCGACCCAACTCGTCTGCGCCTCCAGCAGTATACAGTAAAATTCTGCAGGGCAAAAGCCTGGAAGAGCATCAATTGCGCGGAAAGGAAGAACTCAAAGAGCAACTAAAGGGTGTTTTTTCAAGGAGCTATATGTCTCTTTCATGAAGGCTGATTAGAGCTTATAGCGATGAATCCAGAGGCAAAGCAAGAATTTATTCGACTTCAGCATTTGGCAGCAGACGATGATTGGGAAGATATGAGCATGGATGTGGACCCTTCGACCTCGGTGAACATTGATGCTATCATGGAGGGCTCAGAGAGAATTGAGCTCAGCCACGCCGGTGGTGAGCTTCGCCAGTCGATTGAGGAAGAGATGGAGGAAGAGATAATTGTTGAGTACGTTCTTTCACTTTCTTGCATCCTGGAGCTGATTTCTGTAGTCGGCGGTGGGACTGGCGTACTCGACGAGATCGTACGGATAGATTGAACCAGCAATTCGTTGCTCAAATGCCGGAGATGCTGAAGGCATACATGCGTTGGTGCGAGTCTGTCGAAACTGGTCGTGAAAGGTCCACTTCAGCCGAGGTATGGACCATCACGGTGGTGGATATGTTTGGTATGTTATCTTTGTTGTGAATCGGGTGATAGATTTAATCGTCTGCTAGGTACCGACAAAAGGGACGTCTCTCTGGATCCACAAGGAGGCGGCATAGCCCCAGCCCTCATTATGGAGGGCCTGATCCCATGCGCACCATTTAGGCCCTCTGTTGCAATCACTGTAAAAGTGCTGGAGGTATATCGGGTTGCTCATGCGAGATGCCCCCAGCTTGCCATCCAGTCATTTGTCAAGACACTTGTGATCTGCATGGGGTATGTGATATTTCTCATACGTTCAGCCTCTCTTACATTTCCCAGACGCCTTATCTACCATACCTGCGGAAACAATTTGCGATCTGTTACGACTTGTATTTGGATCTTCGCAGAAATTCAGAGAAGACGGTTCTGAAATCCCTCGGTCATGACTCGTTTTCGTGGAGGCTGAAGCACGCATGTCCGGCTTGCATGTACAAACTCAAGGGCGAGGCAAAGCTCATCTACGATATTTGGTCGCTATGGATGGTAACAACTCCTTGAAGCGTGTCCTTCGTCGTTGCAAGGTCCACTCGGATGGGGATACTGGAACGGGTGCGGAGTTTGTGCTGGGAAAGTCGAAAGAATATACCGATAATTGGGATGCGGGCGAGAACTATTATCGTGACAGGGAGAAGGTCAACGAGTGGTCTAAGCAGCGTATTGCAGAGATGATGCCAAAGGAGGCAATTGAGGTACCGGTATGTCCTGAATCATTGCCCGAGATCGTTCTCATAAAGAATCTAGAGTGATGAGCCCAACCCGTGCGCCGATCGGTGGAAGAATATGGTCGAGGATATCACTGCCAAGATGTGGGGTATATTCGATGAAACCGGGATCTTCTTGTGCTTGTGTCGCCACGGGTTTGTGCTCATGATTGTGGACATGATAAAGAGTGGAGAATTGTAAGTCAAGTCTCCACTCATTGGCCTTGTTTTTCTGACATTGTAAAGGGCGAAATACCCTCTCGCCGTTGTCGACAGTCTTATCGAGCACCTCGGAGACAACATTGGTAATGGATATAACGTGGGATGTGACTTCCAGACGACAATCAAAAACAGTCCGCTTGCGGCTCGCGCAAGGCAGTGCAACTTCCGATGCCTTGTGGGCGCTTTCCACGGCCATGCGCACAATCGTCTGTGCCAACTCTGCAACCTAGCCACCTACGTCCTGGGTCTGGGATGTGAGGACTTGGAAGGCTGCGAGCGATTCTTCTCAGGGTCCAACGGGCTTGCCAAGTCATGTCGATATGCAAGCCGCTTCCATCGGCAGCAAGAAATCACGTCTTATGTAAAGCACTATGACAGTTTTCACACCTATGCGAATCTAAGTAAGTGGCTCTGCTCCCTTTTGCTCTACTCTGATCCACTGTCCAGGCAAGTTCATCACAAACAACTACAAGCAAGCCATCGACATTCTAAAAAAGGAAGACGCACTTCGTGTGTGGATGCGGGAGGAGGGAATTGCCGACTACAGTGTTTTCCGTATTTGGCTGGAGGAAGAGAAGACATTTTTGCTTGGATTGAAGGCAGGGTCAAAGGATCAGTCTGAAACGTTGGAAATGGAGTATGTTCAGAAGCTGGTAAATCTGGATGCAAGCCGGTACGCTCCCTCTTTTGTTGCGGGGTAGTGATGTGACCAATCTGGGTTTCAGTGTAAAATATGCGGTGGTGGCTGGTGAAGCGAGGAAAGCCCAAGCCGGCGATGCTCCTTATACGCCTGGGGTATCTAAAGCGGAGCTAGCGAGACGTCATGCCAGAGCAAAGGTAGATCGAGATCTTGAAGCTGTTCAAGAGCTGGAGGAGAAGCTGGGAATCTCCGACCGCTGGACTTCGGAGTCCCCACAGTGGACTGCTACTGTGCAGCAGGTCAAGCAGAAGAAATATCAGAAGGCCCTGGACGCAGTTGAATTGTTGGTCGTGGAGCGTATTTTTGAGCTGACAAAGATAAATCAGTCGCAAACAGGCAAGGGTTTTTAGCTTCATTATCACATTACTTTGGCTAATAATGAGATAGGATACAAGCTTCGGAGACACATCGCGAAGGCACTCCAAGCCAGGTCAAAAGCTGTTCGTAATGCTATTGATCAATACAATGCGGCTGCCATAGCCCTTGACCCTCCACTGGCCAGCCTGACCTGGGAGCAGGTTGTTGAGTACACCTTTTTGGCCGATTTTGATATTCTGCGTGACACTAGAGCAGAGGTTCAGTCCCGACCATGGACCAGGCCGGCGTACAGACTGGCTATGGACACCTACTTCAAGATTGAGCGTGCCCGGGAGGAGCTTGTCCGGCTCAACATCGAAATACGTCGGACGATGACATGGATCCGTGATGAGGGGCATTTTCTTCGGGGACGGGAATTGTCCCTCCGTTCGACAGAGGGGAAGACTCCAGAGCAAGCTGAAGAGGATCTCCTTCTTGCTGTCCAAATGAAGCTTTACAGGGAACAGAGAGGACGATTTGATGACGACCATAGGGACAACTTCCGAAGGCTCCCCAAATTGAAGGGATTCACGGGGAGCATCGCACCTGGGATTGCGGTGGAAATATTGGGTGATGCCAGAGATGTTGATGAAATGGAAGATGGTAACAATGACGAGGAGGAGCTGACTAGACCAGATGAATCAGATGACAAGGGTATTGAGGCTCATGAAGAGACACTTTCCAGGTTCCTATACCAGGTTTCCATGGTTTCGATTGATGATAGAACCGAGCCTCTTGGAGATGACGATTAGTTTGTATTTGTGTTATATTGAATTTAGTACCTTGAGATTTTTCGGTCAAATCATACTTTATTGTGACTTTATTGGAGCTTGAGTATCCCGTGAATCTCATGAAAAGCAGCTTTATTGCAGCATATGTGGTTCCCGAACTCTACAGGGAGCACCATATTTATTGTGACTTTATTGCAGCTTTACATCAGCTTTATTGCAGCTACCGTCCCCTACATGCCTTAAGTAACTGGCCACATTTGTTGTGACTTTATCACAGCTTTACCACAGCTTTATTGCAGCTACTGTCACCCATGGGTCTTGACCAACCAGTCACATTTGTTGGGACTTTATTGCAGCTTTATTGCAGCTTATATCCACCATCACATCTCCATATAAGGTGATGTATATATGCAGCTTTATTGTGCCTTTGTTGTGACTTTGGTACAGCTAGGTTGACCTAGCTCCCATGTGCTGCTGGACCTCAGAGATATTGCGACTTTATCGCGTCTTTGCCACAGCCTTTGATGCATCATAGGCAAAACGGCTAAAATCCTCTATAGTTAAAGAGGGGTAACCCCCAGGTTACCCCTCTTTAACTAGAGGGGAAATTTGGGAGGCTTAGGTGCGGTTACATGCGTCGCAGGTTCCGACGTACTGACCGACGTGTTGGGACAACTGGGGCCACCAGTAGTTCCGGGAGATTAACTCCAACATTTTGAAGCGGCCAGCGTGTCCGGCGACCCGCGTGTCGTGGTGCTGCTCCATAATCCGCCGGCGAAGGTCCTCGTTCCGTGGTACAACGATCTTACCGCGAAACAGGAGCAATCCATCTGAGATCTGCCATTCGGTCGAGCGGGGAGAAGGGGCCTTCCGGTTCTTGAGGAGCTCCCGGGCGACAAGCGCAACGGGGTCCTCGAGTTCCAGCTCGGTCGCAAACGCCTTCCGGACATCGCGCAGGAGGGTGACTTCGGGTCCGTCAACCACGATCCCCTCCATCGCCTGGATCCGGAAAAGCTCCGGCTGAAGGAGCGTAACATCCGATTTCTCGGATCCAGCGCCATCGTCCGGGCGGCGGGAGAGCGCATCCGGGTAACCCATGAGACGACCCAGCTGGTGGAACAGGGCGAAGTCAAACCGGGACAGGTACAGGGACCACCCTGGCCTGCCGCCGGTTCAGATTCTGCTACTTCTGGAAGTACTCCAAGTTCTTGTGGTCCGTCCAGATCTCGACTGGGTGCTGCGCACCTTCGAGGAAGTGCTGCCACTCCTCTAGGGCTCGGACGATCGCAAGCATCTCCTTGTCGTGGATCACGTAGTTCCGTTGGACATCGTTCAAGCTCTTGGAGTAGAAGGCGACGGGGCGCCACTTTCCATCTGCGTCCTGTTGCAACAGAACGGCTCCAGTCGCCCGATCCGAACTGTCCGCTTCTAACCGGTACGGCCGAGATTCGTCCGGGAGGACCAAGACAGGCTCCGCGGTCACCGCGTCCTTGAGGGCTTGGAACGCGGCGGCCGAGGCAGCAGTCTAGGTCCAGGCCACGCCCTTCTTCGTCAGGGTCGAAAAGCGGCTGGGCGACGTCTGAGAACGCCCGGATAAACCTCCAGTAGAAGTTCATGAAGCCAAGGAACTGCAGCATGTCCTTCTTGTTCTCAGGCTTGGGCCAGGCGGCGATGCCGGCGACCTTGACGGGGTCCATCTCGACATGGTTGTGTGAGATGATGACGCCGAGGTACTCGATCGTGGACTTCTCGAACTCGCACTTCTCCGGCCGAAGGAAAAGGTGGTGTTCCCGGAGCCGGCGGAACCCTTCTCGGACAATTTCGCGGGTGACGGGCGAGGTCAGAGTGCACGATGAGGATGTCGTCCAGGTAGACCATGACATCTCTGGACAGAATCAGGTCCTGGAAGATGCTGTTCATCATCGTCTGGAATGTGGCCGGGGAGTTGGTAAGGCCAAAGCACATCACCAGCGGCTCGAAGAGCCCCCGGTTCGTACGAATGCGGCCTTCCATTCGTCACCTTCCCGGATCCGGACGTTATTGAAGCCCCACCGAACGTCGAGTTTCGTGAAGAACCGAGCTCCTTTTAACCGGTTAATAAGGTCGTTGATTAAAGGGAGCGGGTACCGGTTCTTCACGGTCATCGCGTTGAGCGCCTGGTAGTCCTGGACAAACCGGAGGGCACCGTCCTTCTTCTTGATGAAGAAGACCGGGGACGCCATCGGAGACTTTGACGGGCGGATGCGGCCGGTAGTCAATCCCTCCGAAATGAAGGCATCGAGCTCCTTCTGTTCAAGCGGAGAGATCGGGTAGACTTTACAATTGGCCGGTTTCGCATCCGGGACGATGACAGACCTGGTATTGGGGCACCCGGGCATTTATTCAAATCTGCTCGAGTTGCAACATACTATAATGTACTTCACTACATTACGACGTCATCTCACAAGAGCTAATGCTGGCCTGAGCAGTTAGCTAAAAGGGATATAATGTGTCTCAAACCATTAGAAAGGCGCTGGACAACAATCCTGGTAAAGGGTTGGAGTGGGAAGTCGCTAATGGAGCAATCACGGAAAGTGCCTTACCATCCTTGAAACGGATTGGGGCTACTGCACATCCCTGACTAAGGGCATATCACGAGGGAACATCCTTCTGAACCAGAGGGATCATTGCTGGGCATCATCTGACGTCTCCAGAACTGCCAAGAGAGGACTGGACTTGGTCGATTTACCAATTGACTAAGAAACTGTACTCGGGTACTAGGAAGCGGCAGCTATCACGATTTTCAGACAAATCACTTAAGCGGTTCAAGGCGGAACCATTTAAGCTTGCGGTTACCAAGGAGGGTAGCGAAGTGCTGACGAGGAGGTCGGCTAAAAGTTGGCATATCAACAATATTCCATCACGATCGTTCTAAGCGATGTAGATCTTGACTCATCGCTAAGCTCGGCTCGTTGATGTTTCTTACAAATCTCTCTCAATTTTACTAATCGCTTGATATTTGAGAGGAGTTCATCAGCTAAGCGGCCATACCACTAGTCATATACCCTGAACCCTGTTGCTCGTTTGTATCAGTCTCGTTTATATTTAGAATCCTGTAACGTATTTAAGTGGATGGTTATGGGAGGAACACCAGTGAATCTCACCCCACCTGTTGGACGCGAAGTTACCAGACTTCACGCTTAACCGGTAGAGTAGTCATTCATTCGGAGACACCCAGAAGCTATACCAAGTTTCGTTTGTTTTCCCTGTTTGAATATATCTGTGTTGGATTTGGATCTTTATAAACGACACGTGAACATATTGGATAAACGGAACGGACGCGTGGAATATAAGGAAACGGATCAGACTTGACAATTGGTTGTAATCTCGCAAGGATTAGCAATCGCGGATACTATTTGGAATCGGAATTCATAAGAATCACTTGCTTTACGCATCGGAGTATTATCTCCAAACCTAGACCCACATCATACAAAACCGTTGAACATAAAATCTCGTCTGTCTATCGTGATTGCGCCTAGAACAGATTCGAGCAAGTTTATCTATACGACTTGTAGACCTGTAAAGTCTTGCTTCTCAAAGAGAACTAGAGTTCAAATTGCCACAATCTATACTGGATTGGAACCCCGAACTTGCACGAGGACTATAGTGTTTGAGTTGTTGTAGTTGCATTATCGAACCGCGTATTCATTTACAAGGTTTGTGTTGTGGTTATTTCACCGTCAGCCCCATAGTCAGCGTCTCAACGAGTTCGATGGCGTGATCCCACGTCCGCCTGTCCGGGAGAGAGCCAAAGGACTCCCGGGCGAAGACGTCCGAGAAATCCGCGGCCCAGGGCGGGACCTCGGTTCCGGCCGGTGCGGAATTCCGTGTGCCGTCCACGTTGAGAACTGGGATGGGCTGCGAAAGGGGCCGGACTGGAAGGTTGCGGGAGATGACATACTCCGAGTCGATGAAGTCTCCGGTCGCTCCGCAGTCGACCAGAGCCTTCACCGACATCCGGGCGGCAGCCTCAACAGACTGCAGGTCCAGCGGGATGTGCAAGGAGTTTTGGCCTTCGACAGAGGCGATGACATACTGCCGGGGAAGTTGCCGTTCCCACTTCAGGCGGTGAACGCGCCGAAGCGAGCCTGTCCTCGTTCCCGGCTCGGGGACAGGGTCCTCCATCACTGCCCTCGTTCCCGGCTCGGGGGCAATGCGGGTTTCCGTCTCCAGGACAGAAGGAAGAGTCTCGGTCACTCGGACAGAGACAGGGACGGGGGCGGGGGGTGCGCCTCTCGCTCCTACCTCGGACTCAAATGTATTGGCATTATCTGAATACAGGAGGGCGTAGTGATTAGGGGACGCGACCGAGGGCACACCGCTCACTCGGCCGGGTGGGGCAGCTCATATGGTCAGGATAACCAGTTAACTCATGGAGTCTCCCCAAGGGCTCAATGCGTTATCTCTGGGGTCTTGCCACATAGCCACATCACATTCTCGCGGGGCCTTTGGACAGCATTGATGGGCTTCGGCATGCTGGGCCGCCATCTCTAACCATTATTTAAATGGGTAGTTCATATATTATAATATTATAAAGCATGCGCGGTCACGTGTGCATTCAAGAATAAGACGGGGGCGAAAAATTGATTTTATATACCCTTTTCGGGCCGTTTTGCGGCCCCAACAGGGGCCGCAAAAGACACCTTTACCCACCTCTGCGTTCCCCCCTGCCTGTTACGCATCACCCTCGTCGCCATTGTCGTCGTCGGCATCGGGATCAGCCATCATTTCTGCCAAAAGATCCTCCATTTCCTCCGCACTCAGCCCCTCCTGCTCCAGCTCAGCACGCCTCCGGGCTATCTTCGCAGCGGGTAGCAGCATCTTCCATGGTGGTATCATTCGAGACCTTGGAGATCGACGATTCGGCGGGCTCGGGGACCGCGGCGACAGCGGGATAGGGGGTAGGCTCGGGGATCGCCGCCACAGCGGGGTCGGGGATTGCCATGCGGGGCACGGGCTCGGTGTTGCGTGCGTCGGGCATGGCCACGTTGTTTGAGGCATCAGCGGGGTCAGGGATTGATGTGCAGGGAGTGGGCTCGGCAGCGGGTATCGGTGCGCGGGGGGGTGGGCTCGGCGTTGGGCGCATTGGGCATGGGCATGTCGACGTCGTTAGCGGTGCTAGCAGCCGTCGGGGAGGCGGTGCTGGGCATGACGGTGCTGGATGGGCCAGGGTCGCTGCTGCTGGTGCCTTGCGCACCTGCCTCGCAGACTGGGACCCTAGATTTTTGTCAGTATACCAGCATAACAGTCAAAGAATTCATTTACCCATCATTCGCTCCAATACCCACTTCGCATCCTCCACTGCGTCCCTCCATTCCTTCGTCTCACCCTCCAATCTCTCCCTCCACCATTTCAGGCAGATCAGCACATTCAGAAATCCGTTAGGCCCCGGTAAGTCCAGCGATGTCCAATCGCCGTCCTTCCGCGGCATCGGTGTTATAGTCTTGCGCCATGTGGGGTTGATCTCCTGCCACCACTTTCCCCATTGCTCCGCGAACCGCACAACATCCGGAATGACCGGCACACCGGTTCTGGCCCTCTGAGCCCAAGCGCCTACTTGCGCAGGGCGGAGCTTAGCGGGGTGTCCTTTGGTCTGTGGTATTGTAAGTAATGTGCGTACTGGAAGGAATGCAGGAGATTAGAAACTTACCGGGGCCACAAAACCTTTTCCTTCTTCGTGCAGGTACCACTGCTTCACCAATCCCACCCACGCAACCCCAAACTCTGCTACCTCCAGGGCATCCTTTGCCTTGCGAGCCCATTCTTTTGGCGCCGGGCGTGGCACGTCGACTTTCGCGCGTTGTGGGCGGGGCGTGCGTGGCGGAGGCGGCTCGTCGTTGTCGTTGTCGTCTTCGTTGTCCTCCCCATCCTCCCCGTCTTCGCGGTCGCTGTCCCCCTCGATCTCAGCCCTTGCACGCTTGGTCTTTCGGCCGCTTGACCCCTTCCCCACTGATTTTCTCTTAGGCAGCAGCTCCATTGCCTCCTCAAACGACTTGTCGAGCCCCAAGCTCTTCAACGTCTCTGCATGCTTCGCAATGTTATTCTCTCGGACCAGCATCTCTGGATGCATGCGTCCGTATCGCCATGCTTCGTGTTGGGGGTCAGGCATCGCCAGTGTCTTGCGCTGAAGTGGCGATAAGACCAAAAGGCCTTCGAAGATGTCGCGCTTGGGTCTCGGGCCGTCCTCGTCCATGGAGACAGAAGGCTCCTCGTCATTGGCGTCCCCGGCTGGAGGCAGCGCAACTTGCTCACGCGGCGGAGACGGAAGCATAGCTGGAGGCAGCGCCGGCGTCGGGCCCATATCCCCGCGAGGCCGGGATGCGTCGGTGATGTTGCCCTCGGGGCCGGGGGTTTCTGGGTTTGTCGTGTTCTCAATCTCGCTCGCATCATCTGTGTCAATCAGGCCGTATTCTCATCACATGTGAATTAGGCACTTACGAGTCGCCCACACAAAGCGTGAAAACCCCTGAAGAGTTGCTGAATAGATTTTGGAGTCCCATCCTGCAAACATCTTCCCCGCCTCTCCAGCGGTCCTGCCGGTGTTTTAATCTGTTACAGATCAGCCACTGTAAGTCGGTCCATAACGGCATTCACGTACCCCACGACTCGGATATTGTTATCCTGCTCTGCTGCCACCCTTTCGGCCAGCAAAGTCAGCTTGTAACCGGTGTACTCCGACAGGGCCACTAGCAGCGGTGTGACGACGGAAGAGAACCGGTCCCGTGCGCTACAGATTCAAAACATATGTTCAGTTCCACAGAATATCATTCGCATTCACCATACTTACAGCGCGCGATCCGACTCGTCTGCCGATGGAAGCCCCTCTTCTACCTCGTTGTACGCTTCCAGCAGCGTGCGGTGCTCCCGGGTGGCTTCTGCATGAATGTGAGCCTGAACTTCTTCGGTCTCAAGCTTCAGCAAATCTGTCGCAAGTTGGCACTGCACGTTGAGGCGTTCATTCTTGGGAATGGGGGTCTTCTCGTGCATCGCCTGATACGCGGCTTGGACCTTGTTGCTGAAGGACGGGTGCTGCATATAATACTGGTGGTCGGATATACGTTTTGGGGCGGTAACCTCCGAAGGACGACGGAGCTCCTTCAAGAACGCAATCCAGGGGTTAGCTTTGAGCCCAATCGCGTGGCGGCGATGGTTGAACCAGCTTTTGATTTGCTGATAACTGGTCAGGGCCCGCAGAAACGCGTCAGTAAAATATTGACATACCTTTTGAGTGACCTTCATCACCTCTGACTTCTGCGCCTCCTCCTCGGGTGTCAGCACCTCCGACACGACAGCTGGCGCCACCCAATCTTCGTCCGTGTCTACGACAATCAGTGTCCCCGTATCCTGGCTCAAAGGCACGCGCCAAGGGAAATTCATCAAATATTGACAGAAGAGCCGGGGCCACAACTTTGGAGTAGTCTTCTTGCGAGAGCACTCGATGTACTCTTCAAACCACTGTTCAAGAAAACTGCCACACTCGCCTTGAAACTTGCTTGGCGTCCCCCTTTTTTGGGGGGGATTGCTGGTGGCCATTGCGCGAAAAATGAAAACCCGTGATTGCGTGATAAACACCCAAACAACCCAAGAACTACGGTTATTCCATGGCCTCCCCCGATTCAGAAGACCCTGACTTTCTCGCTGTGCGTCTGGTCGCTGTGGAACACGCATTGGCCTATATTCGCGAGGCCGCAGCCGAACGTGAACGGATGGGCAACACTCTCGTCGATTGGGAATGGGACAGAGCACGCGCTCACGACGGTGTTACTTGCTCCTTCCTTTCATTCTCATACCCACTAATCCTCATACGTCCTCAGCCTTTCTTGAGTACGGTCGTGAACGACTTCCCAAAATCCGGCGTGCCAAGCAACATCTCGCCGATCGCTGCCGCTACATCAGCCGCCTCCCTGAATACGCTCGCCGCCGTGGCGCTCCTGAACCTGAAAAAATACCATGGACCATGGAAACGACCGCCGCCAACGGAGAATGGGGCCAAGGCGAATGGGGGACCACCGACCCCACCTGGCAGGATCCGGGTTTCTGGTTGAAGGACAATGCTGGAGACATTTCACCCATCTTGCCTATCCGATGTCTTTACCTCCTATAACTCAACACTTATATGCCTATTTATCAATCACACAAATGTACATTCATTTCTGTTGTTGCGAACATCCAAGAAAGCTACCACAAGTCCAAGAAAGCTACCGCAAATTAAAAAACATTATTCGTGGTCCGAATCAATCTGCCCGACCCGAGGCACATACAACGACCCTTTTATAAATGCGCGCAACTTGGGCACATTGCGCGAGCCCAAGATTGACGCCTGCTTGAGGTTCAGAGCCTCGATGTGATTGAGAGCGCCTATCCTAAAAAAAGCCGTCAATTCGTCTTTGTGCTCACGCTCACGAACAGAAACTTGCTGCTCTGCGAAAAATATATCCACCCCGTGCACCACCCACTGCCTAGGAGGACGCGTCGTGAGTGCCGAGTCGGCACCACCCATCCTCGCGAATGCGTCCACAGCATCCATCATCGCCAGAGGACTTGCTGGGGCCCGTGAGGTAGATGCAGCTACTGGGGAGCGCGGGCCCATCTGTGGGGCACGGGCAGCGGTTGACAATTGCACTGATGTTGTATGCGAAGCAATCGGCGATGGCAACGGCCCGGTGCGCAGTTGGAAGACAGATGTCAACGATGGCAGCGGCGCTGGGCGTAGTACCGACGCAGAGGGCGATGATGATGGCACGACGCGTAGTCGCAACGTAGAGGGCGATGGCGGTGGCGCGACACGTAGTCGCGACGCAGAGAGCGATGGCGGTGCCGTCTGTAAGTGTGGCCCAGACACCGTGCCTGGCGCGCGTGCCATGCGCAGATGTGACGCCGATGGGGATGTGGGTGGTGAAGGTGGGGCAGGGTGGGACTGGGAAGGAGGACACTCTGTGTTGTGGTATACGTTGCAGCTCTCGTTCCAGAGCTCAAGGGCCATGGGCCAGTTTTTTGCCGCTCGCCAACGACCATTTGACATGCCACTGATCTGCCTACGCGCCCGAGCCCTACCAATTCTTACTTAGTCGCACGAATCTACTAGAGGCCGCTGCACTTACTCGCTAGAATAAATTCCGCAAACAGTCCCGCTTGTCACCACATAGATGTTTTTCCCTTTGGCGCAAAAGGCGATGGGATCTTCGTGGCCAGGTTCTGCCCAGTAGTGAGGTTCGCAGTTGGGAGCTCCTGGTGGAGGCATGGAAGCAGGGAGAACGATCAGAATCGAGCGGCACAAAGGAAACAAAGGGAAACGATTTGGCGACAGCGGCCCACTAAAACCACTTATCTCGAACTGCTTTCCGTTGCTGCTTTGTGTAGTAGTTAAGCCCACGCCTGCTGTTTTGGTCGCTCCATGTTCGAATCCTGGTGGGTGCTCTTTTTAAAACTTTTCGTTTTTTTGGCCTTGTCGATTCCTCAGCCTCCGACCGGTCGACTTCTGACCACTCAGTTTTTGGCTTTGAGCAGTCAGTTTTGTAATTTCAGGCCTGAAACATTTTTTCCTCTGAGATCATTGGGGAAAGCCAGCGATGCCATTTCTACAAGTTGCAGGCGACAAGTGTGGTGTACTACTCAGATTTTAGGATACCACCCAGTTTCCACCATATCCTCCTGCGGGTCATCGTTTGAGAGGGGCGCTTCCTGAGCGGCAGCGCAGCGCTCTTCACGCAAATTGTGGTGTTCGAGCCAGGCATGATGTTTGTGCTTGCGATCGTATGCCCTGCACGTTGTGAGCGACCGTCGTCAGAGGGAGAGGGGGGACACACTTGAGACGAAGAATGCGCTGACGGTGGGCCAAGGCAGCCGCATTCCTGTGAATTAGAAACATTTGAGTTGGAGCAACACAGAGGGAGACAATACTCACTTTTTCCTGTGTTTGCGACTCGCTTCGCGTGCTCGCTCGAAAAAAGCAGCGCCCCTGCCTTCCTGCCTAAGTACTTTCTTGCGAAGCCTGTGATTGTGAGAGCGGAGCAGTGAATACATCGCCAGAGAGGCATACCTTGCCATCCGCTCCCGTGCTTTCTCCCGCTCCTCGTCAAGATTTCTGGAATGCCAATGTGAATGCGTCGACTTGAGTGAGAAGGACCAACCCACTTTTGGCAGTAGCGGGCGGAAGCTTGTCGACACGCGGCCATGGTAGCAGGAGAGTGCTGTGTTGGCTGCCTGTGTTGTATGCGCCGTCCGTGAGCCACCCAGGATAATTTGAGCTTGAATGAAGGCAAGGGCGGCTGGCAGAGACTCACAGAGGGTTTTGGCCCGATTTGGCGGTGGAAGTTTGAGTGCGAGTCGGCATGGTGGTGGTTGAGGTTAGAATTGCTACGGTAATCAGAAGCTAATTCAGGCGTATGAGTGCACTCACAATATGCTTTCCCCCCTTTGTCACCAAATTCAGAAAAAAAAATATGGTGTTCCAGAGCTTTCAATAATCAGATCTGCCGCTTCGGATTTTTACCTGAGGTCTACAGGCAATGTGAATTGCAACTCGAGCACGCATAATAAGTTCGTGATATGACCATACTAAGTTCGTGATACATGCAAGGCTGGCGTCTCGTCTCAATTCAAAGCCTTCCCCGATCTCAAGTTCAGACAATTTCTTTACAGTGAACGGATGAATTCGAAAGGTATTGGTATCGGTAGCTACATTGTACAGAACAGTCCCAATTCAAACACCCGCCGCTCATACGTCCCACTTGCGATACATCTTGAGTCCCTCCACCCAGCGCGTCTTACACGCCTTCAGTCATGCTGCTTTCTCAGCCTCCGAAATCCCCCCGACAAGACGCGGCCGTACATGTGCTCTGCAGCCTCCTCCATCAGCAGCGCAGCTTTATGCACGACATCTGTGGCCCACTTGGGATCACGAGGCTGACCGCCGAAGACACCGAAGACAAAATGATCTTCATCGACCAGCGGCCCGGGTTTCTGCGAGAACAAGCCAGTGCCCAGATCTAAAAGAAGCCACGGCGACATACCCCTGCCAGTCCAGTACTGTCATCCCCGGGATTTGCTGAGCTTCTTCGAACGAATACTCGCGCGACTCAGGCACATAGTCAGAGGAGTCTGCAGGAGGCGCGCGCGTGCCCCATCCAACCGCTCGACGTGACGCCAGGATGGGAGGCGAAGTCGAAGCTCACCCTGATGGGGGAGCTTTGAAGGGTGCGTCGTTGCGCTATTGCCTTAGGCTGGCAGCCTCGCGCTTGATTTCTTGTGCCTTGCGCCGGGTGGATTTTTTCTTTTTCTCGTGGTTGGGCTTGCTTTGAGAGAGAACAGGGCTGGTGGGCAGTGTCGGGGCAGGATGCCATCGCTCGCGTGCTAGGGAAAGAATGATGGGTTTGGGTCTGGCCCTCAGAGGAGAGCGCAGTGTGGGGCATAGGGCAGGTGAAGGGGTGTCAATCTCATTGAAGTCATTGTCGTCGTTGTCGCGCTCTAAATCGCCATCGTCTTCTGGGTCGCTGTCTTCTTGAGGGCTGGAAGCGTGCCGAGCAAACATGTCACGCACATGAAATCTGCAAGTGCGTCGTTCACGAATTCAGCGTATTTTTTTTCATTTCGAAGTGAACAACCTGCCCAAACGATCAGTTCTAATGCCAGAAAACGCGAGAAAGACGCGCCCAACGCGTCACAGCAAAAGAAAAACGCGCTCAACGCGTTGCGATAGCACGAAGCGCAGAGAAAATTGGATGCCAATGCAGTTCCGCAGTCCCAAAGACAGGCACGTGTACTGCACGATGGCAACCAGAAGGGCACAAACAACCAAACAAGTCACGATCACGCGTAGTACTGCAGTCCCAAGGACGGGCACGCAGACCATGCGGTGAAGGTGATTTGGTGAGGAAAGAAAGGAAGTGTAGCGTGAATAAAGCAAAATAAAAACGCGCTCAACGTGTTGAGATAGCACGAAGCACAGAGAAAATTGGACGCCGATGCAGTTCCGCAGTCCCAAAGATGGGCACGCGTACTGCACGATGGCAACCAGAAGGGCAAAAAACAACCAAAACAAGTCACGATCACGCATAGTACTGCAGTCCCAAGGACGGGCACGCAGACCATGCGGTGAAGGTGATTTGATGATGAAAGAAAGGAATGTGTAGCGTGAATAAAGAACACGAAGAATTGCTTACCTGCAATTGTGGTGGTGGCTTTATGCGCTTTTATGTCAGTGAGTGGCATTCCTTTCTGGGAAAGCACGCATGGGCGCCTATTAGACTTAATGTGTTAACAGGTGCCATGCAACAGTGCAAGACATCAACAAAATCCTCATGAGCAGCCGTCGTTTGCGACGCTGATTGATGTGCTCAGAACCTATATAAGAAACACACAAATAACCCCACTTGACTCGAGAGCGGCACAGAAACAGTCCAGAGACTGTTCCAACAACCAACAAACAAATCAAACGGCAATATATGCACGTTTCCAAAGATCCCGACGAGTTACAGCCCCTAGTACAGGGCCTTGTAAAGGTTGTAGGGAGAGGTTTCGTATCTCAAAGAGATAATAGAGCAAGCTGCGTAGAACGTGTTTCTAGACACAGTGGAAATGTTGTTTCCAAACAAGATAGATTTATAGCTTCGCAGCGTGTGTGTGTGTGTGTGTCCAAGCGACAGAGAAACAAGTTTAAAGTAGTCCCGTAGACTCAAGTAAGGCCCCTAGTTTATAGGCCAAGAACGTTCACAGAGCTTTCCCTAAAGAGGTACTTTCTGAGCAACGCCAGCAGTCACGTTTCCAAAGTTTTCCCTTGACGGTACTTTCTGAAACCCGCTCCGCAAACAACAACAATAACGTTTCTTTCAACAGAGTCCCAGATCCAACAGATTCTCAGAGTTCAGACAGTTTCCAGGCAAAGCCCAAGTGCGTTTCCAGAATAATATATGATTCAGAAACAATTAAGATTTCGACTAATAGTGCTACTCTATAAGAGTGCATTCGCCGAGGATCCCAGATCAACCCAATGCGCAAGCGTATAGCCTACTAGTTCGGGGGAAGATGCTGTGTCCATCGTAGAAACACCCTCGGATACTTATACAACCGCCAAGACACTGTTACAAAGCCCAAAACACAATCCCAATGAGTCAAAAGTCCGTTTATCCGTCTCTTTAACCGCGTTTCCGTCGGTTGTTCTTCCGAGCGTCGCCTCCCATTGGTTCCCAACTGTGAGCACGCCATGTTCCCTTGCCAATTACGAGGCAGGAACCCGTCAGCAGCACCCCTGTATTATTCAGAGGGTGTGTCGATCACCGATAGATCGGCACTGCATCTCGTTCGTCCTGTTTCTGCTTCAACTCAAGTTTCCCCTTGGGTCCAAGTACGGAACTTGATAGTACTCCTTTGTAGGTCTCGGTAGATACCCGTTTCTCTAGGGATTCCCAGAAAGGGTTCTTGAGAAAGAACCTTAGAACACCTTTAGAGTTGTGATCCGGATCCACAGAATAGCCGACCACCTGTTTCGGTGTATCCGCATCCGATGGAACCCGGCAACTCTGGCAACCGAAACACTCGTGACCGAACGCGTCTCCCCTAGCGTCTCATCACAACACAACACATTGCCAACTCCCGTTCCCTTGACCCGTTTCCGTTGTTTAAGTGAATGTTGGAAACAAGTCAAAAGAAGTCCCTTGACTTATTATCTGGCTGCACGTTCCCCTTACAGTTTTCAGGGCGAGACTAGCCAATGGACGTTCTAATTCCTTAGAACGTCCACCCGTTTCTCTGTGGTTCGCCCAACAGCTACCAGGAACCAGTACTGTTGCATAGAAACAACAGTTTCAGCAATGAGCACGATCAGAAACACGCAAAATTACGTGTATCTAACCATGGCCCAATTACTGGCTTATCAACGCTTCCGTGGCAAGCACGTCGAGATTCTCTCGGGGGACCCCTCTGCATCCTCCTCCTCAGTATCCGCGTCCGGTACATCCTCTGTGTCGAGTCACTCGTTCTCGGCCAGCGACTTCCTCCCCAACGCGCGAGTCGACCGCCCAATCAACGCTTTCGTGGATGAGGCCTCGGGGGACTTGCAGCAGATGCACCGCAGTGTTTTACCCATTGCGCCACCGTCCCCCGTCAAGAGGGCGCGTCTGGCCGACACAATGGTGGAGAACATCGTGCCGTCCTGGGATCCAGCCCTTCCACACCCGCCCAACGAGTGCTATGTGATGTTTGGCGACGACGAGTTTGAGGATCCACCCCTGCCGCCTCCACCGCGTCCACCACGAACGCGTGCCGCACTATTTTCGGTAAAAATTCATTCATTCAAAATTTTTTGTGCTACTTTAGCTGATCTGGGAACAGGATCCAACTCTTTACAAGTGGAAAGCAGACTCACGCGATCGATACCTTCGGGAGTTTCTGCGACACAATGGTTGTGGAGATGCCAGCGAGAGCGTGTGCCCCGGATGCGAGGATAGTGCTCACCCTCCGGCATATCGGTGTCAGGAGTGCAGGAGTGGGATGTTATTCTGTCGCGAGTGCTTTGTGAAGCAACATGTGGATAATCCGCTGCATGTGGTGGAGGTCAGATTTGATATCCAGGCAACTCTACGAAAACTCACCACTGCGTTTTAGGCATGGAATGGCTCCTGCTTCGAACGCACTTCACTGCAGGCCATGGGCCTGAGAGTGCAATTCGGGCATCGTCCCGGAGAGTACTGTGCTGCCCCCGAGCCAGGTCGGAAGGGCTTCGTAGTGCTGCATCACAACGGCGTTCATGAGGTGGCGGTAGACTTCTGTGGCTGCGAGCACCGGGGGCAGGCGGGAGCTCCTGACACGCAGCTCCTCCGCGGGGGTGGTACCCAGCGTCTGAAGAGCAGCCCCAAACCTGCATGACGCTGGTCGCGTTGGAGCAGTTTCACCTGTCCAGCCTGCAGGCAAAAATGACCATGTACGACTACTACCAATGCTTGGAGAAGCTGACGCGCAACGACGGCGTCAAACCGCCTGACCGGTATCAAGTCTTTATACGGATTTGCCGGCAGTATCGACATCTGATGATGTTGAAGCGTGGAGGTCGGGGACATGACCCAGGAGGAGCAGAGGCGACGGCATCTGGAGAACTGGCCGTCCGCTGTCCCACCTGTCCGCGCCCTGGTATTAATCTGCCAGAGGGCTGGGACCACGCTTCAAAGGAGGATCGGTGTGTGTATTATCTGATTTTCACTTATAATTTATTCACGTCCTGCTTCAGGTTTATTTATTTTATGTACTTTGCCTTGGACGCTTGTTTTCGGCTCAAACGTGGGATGGTTTCGAGCGAACTCAAGGACCCCAGCCTCGGAACGGGGTGGGCGTACATGCTGGAAAACATGTTGTACCACGAGTATCTGTTAACCGTAACGGATCAGAAAGAGGTATGTTGTCAAGGACACAGGAGAGTATGACGCTAATAGTGGCTAGATGAGTACGTGCAGCGGACTCGCCGCTCTGGACTACGCCAACACGCAATTCTCACGGGGCTATAGTAGCACTGGTGTCGGCATGGGAGTTTGTGCCCGCCACGAGTTTGTTCAGCTGAACGGTGTGGGCGACCTACAGAAGGGCGAGAGGTATGATTACAGCTCACATATTTCCCGAAGATACTGACCGATGCATAGATACGCGAACATCGACTATATTTTCGGCTCGATCTTGCGGTACTACGACGAGCGCCTTTTCAAGATGGTGTCGTACGACATCGCGTGCCTGTGGTGGAAGCACCTCACGGAACGGATGATAGAGCTGCCGCTTCTTGTGCGCTGCTTGCTCATCATGCCCCTGATTGCATTTGTCATTCCCAAAATGCACATCAAAGGCCACATCCCCGAATGCGGGATTCTCTACTCACTGAGCCTGATTCCTGGGAGTGGACAGACCGACGGTGAGGGGATCGAGCGCCCGTGGGCAAATATCGGAGGGATTGCCAGCAGTACCCGGATCATGGGGCCGGGAGCGCGCCATGACACCATCGACGACCACTGGGGTCATTGGAATTGGCAGAAGTTGGTATCACTAGGTATGCGAGTTAATGTCGGTCTGTTTGTTATCCGCTGACGTTTTTGACAGGCGACACTCTTCGTCGTAGGCTGGACAATGCACGCGAGCAAGAAATCGTTCACACCGAGGCCCTCGATTCCTTCTCGCAGCAGCAACAAGAACGCGTTGAATCATGGAAGAAGATGGTACATGACTACAAGGACGACCGATCAAAAAGAACCCATACGAAGTCGTCTTCGTAGGTACGTGATTTGAAGAGACTGAGACGGGGTTGTTATTGAGCAATTGGCAGGTTTGACAGAGGCCCAAGTCCGGCTCCAGTTTCAGAAGGATGAGGAGGAGGCGGCGAAAAGGGGGATCCCAGCCAAGCACAAAGTCAGCTTGAGCGAGTTCATCACGGAGTGCTTGAACGTGGAGGAGGAGCAGTGCATTTCTTGTATTATCTTGATTGATTCTTTCTAACGGGGACTAGGCGCGAGGTTCGGGTGCAGGCCGCACTGAAGAAGGGGCAAACGACGAATCAGCAAATCGACCTCGGCGCACTACGCACAAAGCTCATCCAGCGTCTGGACCGCCTTCGGAGGCTGCAGGGAACGTACTGCCCTGCCGCGATTGTCGCGCTGGACACCCGCGAGACCCCCGAGAACAAGCAGCCCGAGAGCGAGCCGCTCTTTCTGCCTTCGGCGCTGTCAGAGGCAGAGAGGGAGAACGGGGGATGTACCAAGGGCCTGCTTGAGATGGAGCTGCTCTTGCGCGACGCTCAATGCCGTGCCTCACTCGTGAAGCTCCAAAACCAGCTGGTCATCAAGGGGCGCTTTCTCAATTACAAGGCGCTGCATGCGCGGCATCAAGGTGCGACCACCCGAGCATGCGGAATAGTCAATCGGAACGAGATAAAGATCCGCCTACACTCAGAAAAGTACCAATGCGCATGGAATGTGCTGTTCGCGTACGCGGGTCAGGATGAGGGGCGGGTGGGATGGCAGAAGCTGCGGAAGGAGGATGTACGTTGCATGGAAGATGCGAACGACTTGGCGGTGAAGGAGGCAAAGCAGAAGAAGGCGAGGGAGAGACGGAAGAGGAAGCTGGATGAGCTGGTGGCTCACGCGGTGGATGCGCCAGGCTGGCTCAAGAATGCTGAGGACGAGGATTTGGATGGGGACGAGGAAGGGCGAGTAGGGGAGAGTCGAAGACAGGTCTCGTGGATTTGGATGGGGGCGGGGATGACGGGAACGGACGCGGAGCTGGAGGACGGTAAGTGGTGTCTTCAAGTGGGAGATTTAGCTGACCAAGGCCGGCAGCTTTGCGGATTGAGTGGGCCAATGCTTATGCGCGGGCTCGTAGATGGAACGAGGAGGTCCGGCTGTTGACCGAGGAGTTTCGGCGAGTACTGATATCGTTGGAATGCAAGGCGGATCGGTGGCTTGAGCGGGCGCGGGTGGTTCCGGTGGGGACAGATGCCCTGCATGAGGCGTACGCGCAGGGGATGATCGCGTATGCGATCAAGCAGGAGTCGTTGTTCCGAGGTCTTGCTGCCCGGTGATAGGGCGTGTACCAAAACATGCATGAAAACACCAGTTTTTATTTCATTTTGAACCTATTAGCGGGCAGAAGTGAGGCATTAGATTATGAGCGTACACCCGCCCTGGGGTGGTAGGCTACATTATTGATGGCCGAAAGTCAGTGTAACAAACCAACTATGAAGGATTGAGTAGACTTGACAAGGCAGCCCAAAAGGCTGTTACGTCCTGACTATGATATTCTACACTGAGCTATAGATGGTGGCGGTAAGCCATTGTCTTATGCGCTGGAGGTGAAACATCAGGGAACTACTCAGAATTATTGACTTGCCATCTCAACGGCCTCTGAATAGTCTGATGACTATTAAAACAAGATATACGAAGTCAGGATTGGTACAACCACATTAGGGCCGGCAGGGATATAGCGCCGCACCATTTTGTGTATAAGACCAACTGATTAGATTAGGATGAAGACTGGTTACCGAGTTAATCATCACCGTGGTTACTCGGGCAGATCTGACCGTTAGAAAGATGTGGGCCTCGCATCAAGGATTAACTGATATGATTGATGAGGATCGACACAATAGAATAGCGCCGCGCTATGCTTTACTAGTCACTATACTGGTCTGCCAGTATAGCGCCGCGCTATTCTTTTCAATCTGCTTGATATTTACTATGCGTTCCACTGAGCCTGTGAAGTGGGGACTGATAGAGAAATTTAATAGAACTTGACTAAGACTGACTTGACTAGTCAGCGATGACAGACTTGCTCAGTCAGAAAGATGGAAACCAAGACAACTAAGCACGTCTTATGGCGTGCTAGAGAAATACATGCGGGCTAGCCCCGGTAGCAGGTCATAATACCCATGGTTGAGAATGTCTTCTACGCCATTGGTCATTCACTACTCGGGCTCCCACCCTTTATTGTTCCTATTCATTCCGCCTATCTCCTTTACTTCTCTCTGAAATGTATAAAAGCCAGCTGTGTACTCTGTATTAGCCAGTAAACTATCCCCCAGATATACGGGCAATATAGTAGACTCTAGATTTGTGATAGAAATCAGATATATTTGCAGACACACAGAAAAGATTAAGAGATACGGGACGTCGAAAAGACTACCAATCGCATTGATATAAGAGCCCAGTTCAAACCTGCACCAACCTGTCTCCTGTAGCAGCGCTTTAGGCCTCCAGGACTAAGACTTGTTGTGTAAATTGTACTCTCTTGTCTCCTGTAGCAGCACTTTAGGCCTCCAGGACTAAAGACTAGTTTGTGCTAGTAGAAGTGAAACCGCCGCCTTCAGTGTAACTGTCCGCGCCTTAGCCCAGCGTCCACCTTCTGTGTAACAGCCCCGTTTCGTTGATACCACCGCCGTTCGTGCAGCGTTGGTTGATATTGAAGTAGTGTCTGTCTGTTGATAGTCTGCCCTACCTTCTGCTTCTTGGCTAGCTGCCAGTAGTGTTAGGTTCTGCCGCTCACAAAGAAACTGAAGACTTGAACAGTCTAAGGTTTAACTTGAGTCTTGATATCCTGTTGGCATGAAGTCCCTGCTATCCTAGCATAACTGTGCTCAAACCGCATAGTTGCTATTGAAACAAAGCCTTATTCTAACCTTGCACACCCTTTTAACGGGTGATACGTACCCTACCTCCCCGAACACACACACACGAGTATTAGGATTAGGATTAGTGATTTGTTTTGGTTTTGGTTGGTTTGAGTAGAGTGACTAGTTCGCTTTTCTCACTAGTCAATCCATTAGATTTCACGGTGTCGCAGTGACGAGTTCTCTGTCGGTAGACAGAATAGGTAGGTCGGTCGTCCGGAAATGCACGGGTGAACGAGAAAAGCGGTGGGGTGGTCCCAAGAAGTCGTAGAAGTGTAGAGTAGAAATGGCGTGAGAAAGGGGATAAGTGCGTGTGGGCGTGAAGTACGGGTGCTGCTCGGAAATGTTTGATATGTGATGTAATCTTGTTCTCGGGTGTTCGGTGTTCACTGGCGACGTACCCGCGTTGGGGTACTCAAGTCACTGGTCGCGGGGATGCTCGTAGTTCGGGTCTAAGGAGGTAATGATTGGCCATATTTATGTACAAAACAAATAATCGGTCGTGAGACCGATCGATCGTAAGGTACGTGCGTAGGTGGGGGAAATGGAAAAGTAACGAGCGGGGCATCCACTCCTTCCACAACGGCCGCACCCTAGTGCACCGTTTCACCGGGTGAAGGACGCGGAGAAAGCGCCCAAGATCGCCAGGGGGAAGAAGCGCCTGAGACTGGCAAATATCGATCCTCTGGTGGAGGCAATGGGGGCGCATACAACAGGTGGCGTGGACGACGGCAGCGAGGACGAAGAGGACAATGGGGGGGTCAGGGAGGAGGATAACGGTGATGCGGACGAGGGTAGAATTGTGGAGAGTGATGAGGAGCTTGTAATGGGTGGGGAGGTAGACGACATTTAGGTAGGAGGGGCTTTTTTTCCGCATTTTTATGGATTTGCTGTAGGCGCTGGCTGGGCGCTAATTTATGGCACGTGCCTGCCACCGTTTGTGATTTTAACTGAGCTAATTGTGGAATATGAAGTATTTAATAAGGTATTTATGTACGTGCAACATCGGCAGGGCTTAGCAGGACCATAGAAACCAGCAGGGGCATCGGCGGAAGGCGCATGGAGATGCCGAGAGGTGCTGGGATGATTGTGGCCGGCAAGGGGAAGGCACAAGGGATACCCAGTATTGCCCGACATTGCCTGGGCTCCCCTATATATGCCCCCAGAGATAACACATTGAGCCCTTGGGGAGACTCCATGAGTTAACTGGTTATCCTGAGCCTATGAGGTGGGCGGGGAAAACCCGCCGGTTCCATCTCATCTCCGTCCACCAACTCAGCCGGAAGCGAGGCGGAGGTGGAGAGCCGGGCAAACAGCTCGTCGAGGAGGTTGTCCCCGAGTTGACGAACGACCTCGTCGAGAACGTCCGCATGCCGGACGTCGGATGTAACCGGGCATTCCCGGGCGATGTGTCCGACCGCACCGCACCGAAAGCAAGAGCGCGGGAAAGCGCGTGCTCGGGTCCGGTCAATGTCCATTGGAATGACCGCTGGGAGCGCAGGTCCGGGAGCCGGGGCGAACGAGACCGTAGCACGCGCGGGGGGGTGCAGCTAGGAAGATTCCCGTTCCACGCGGCCGAGGTAAAGCGGCCGGGAGCCGAACCGGGGGGTTTTCAGATCCAGCTCGGCCGAATGCCTCGTACTGGCGGAAAGCACGCGCGCCAGCCATCATAGTCAGTGAGGTCGGGGGCAGTTCCAGACGTCGTAATCGCGATGTTGATCCACGGGTCGAGGCCGGAGTGGTACTTGGTGACCCAGACGAGAGTGTCCGAGTAACCGGCCGTTATGGCCAGTTCCTCGAAGTCGTCCGTGTACCGGTAGATGTCGCGGGAGCCCTGGAAGTACGAGCGGGACTCAAGCTTGGTGAGGGCTTGGTCCTGTTCGTTCTCCTCGACGAACCAGAGCTGGAACTTGGCCTCGAACTGGGCCCAGGTGGGGAACGGGAACGGTACGGCGGATGTGCGCCGTTCCGCCCATCGGGTGGCCGCGTCCTTCGACATGAAAGACATGGTGAACCGGATGAGTTTTTCCTGCACGACGAACCCGTCCGCCATGAAAGCCTCTGGAACCAGCCGGTAATAGGTGAGGACGGAGTGAAGGAACATCCGTCCTTGCGTCTGGTCGCCATCAAAAACGGCCGGGGGGTTCAGCCAAAGGACCGTTTTTGGAGCTGGGTGGGGGGCCAAGAAATCTGGACCCAGCGCTGGAGCCGAAACGGCAGGGGCGGGGGCAGGTGGCGGATTTTGGGTGCTCAGCAATAGCTTGGGGAGCGTGTTTTGGATGCTCTCAAGGGAGCCTTCGACAGCAGCGAGCCGGACCATGGCTTCGGAAGCCGGATCCGGAGTGTGAACACTCGGGATCTCGGGTTGCGCAGCGGCTGGTCCATCGGAATGGAGGAGGGGTCGAGATTTGAAGTGGGGGAGGATGGAGCACCGGAGTAGTGGTCCGAATCCGTACCTGCACCAAACTTCCCAATCTTGACCGGTTGATCCCTTGGATCCTTTCTTCTGCTGTAAGGGCAACCTTAAGCTCGGTGCGGGGCACGGGAACTAGCGGGGGAATCTGAAGAGTAAATATAGGTACTAGAATACAGGAGCGGAAATACTACGCACCTAGCGGGGGAATCCGAAGAGAAAAAAGGATGAGGATTCCCACGCTAGGCGAAACCTTATATACTAATTGGTAACTACCCAGTAGCACGTGTCCGGAGGTATCTACAATGATCGCAGGCCTGATCGCACAGCACGTGCCAGCGAGAGCAGACGGATGTCCCGGGTGGTTTGGCAGTCGGATAGAAGGGCGCAGAAGTATCTGGAGTGCCAGGCGGAAAACCATCTGAAGTGTCCGTAGCCGGTCCGGATGGAGAAGCGTCCAAAGCGCCCAAAGCATCCGGATCGGGTCCGGATGGAAAACCGTCCGAAGGGGGGTTCCCCTGACAGCAGGCCGCTCGCTTGCACTGTGTTTTGATGCATTCGGGCTCCTGGGGAGCTTCTGCTCCCTGATATTGCTTCCACTCACTCACCACCCTTGCTTGATTCCGACTTGTCTGGTGACCGCCCACCCCTAGTATATGGGTGTCTCTGCTTTTGTCTTGAATTCCCTATTCTACTATTCCTCATATTGAGTTAAACAGATATTGTCGTACAAGAACATCTTGGCAGATCCGAAGTCATCAGATTGAGAGTTTGGTGAGGCGTGGCCCACACTGCTTTATGACTTTCTCCTCGCCACCATCGTCCATGCAAGCCTTGATCATCTCCTGCTTACAAGCTCCCTCACACATCCATTGAGGCTTTTGCATGTTCAAACTTCAAGATATCAGGTGTATCCGTGATGCATAGTACTGAGTTGCATCGAGCGAGGCAACATGTAATAAGTAGTAGATAGGTGGCACTCGTCAGGGTTTACAATCGCGTGCCGGGCGCTACCAAAACTTCGCCCACCTTCCGTGCCTGCTCTTTGAGCTACACTATCAGCTGGATCCTACTGCAGACCCTGCGGCCAGCTGGGATGCTTGATTCCCTTCTTATTTACCGGCATCTTTTTGTTACATCATACTGGACTCATGTGTTGCTACCAAGAGAATCGGGGTGCTCTATCCGAAATTGACGCCGTGGTAAGTCTCGTTTTAGCTTCCGAGTTTCACCACTATGATCTGACGTTGGGCTCGGGCCATGCTTTGGGAAATGTTGCGCAATATCTACATGGTGCAGGCTCAGTCTACTACATCCGTTCCTGCTAGTTTGGGACATCAATGTAACAGCCGACAAATTCGGAGAAAGAAGGTACACTTCCCTTTCTTGGCCCCTCCCCACGAGCTCTGTCTCTGTATTTACCCACAATACTTCATTGTTTACAGGAATCTGGACACGCACGGTGTCGTGTATCATTGGGATGTTCACCTTCACCTTCACTGACCAGATGCCGGAACTATGGTCCTTGAAGGTATACCCGCAATCTCATCTTGGAGTTCACCCAGATTTCACCCTCCGAACCTTCGGTCTTGTAGCATGGAAGCAGCAGATCCATTACCTCTAAGGTAGGCGGTAATTTCTCCTCGTCTCCAACAATGTTACTTGAAACCGTCACTCTGGCAGGTCAAGAGTAGATACTACCGCTTTTTTTTGCCGTATTCAGTAAACACTTGATCTGGGTTGCATTTTGAAGCAGACAGTAGTGAGAGCATATCTCACTCTCGGATGCCTTTGTAAGTGCTGTGCCGCCTGACCCTTGCACCGTACTGACACTTCTATTCTGACAGCTCAATGTGTCTCTGATTTCTCTTCTTGTCTCAGCTAGCCTTATCTCTCGCCGTTCACGCTCGAGGCCATTTGCTGCCATTTATCAACTGACGACTTTTCTTCTATTAGACTGATGGGCACACCGCGTCCACATTCGAACAATGGAGTGATTCCTCGTCACCTATCGATGGCTTGCACCCTTCGACACTGAGGTACATTCAAAGAAGGCATGGTGAATGGATCAATCTTGTATGTGCCCTCTATTCCCTATTCCAACTCCAAGCCACTCACAACTCCCTTTGTACATGAGTGATTTCCTTCCCAGTGACTGCAGAACCACTCTGCAGGCAACACCAATACAGGTGACATTCACCTGGCAAGCACATGAGTTCTTGTTGACATAAGGAACACTGTTCAACAGAATGTGTTCAACAGATCAGCTTATTGACATGATATATACTATCCTTCCCTCACCACCCGGACACCTACGCAAAAGTGATCAATATCATTTTATCTAGAGGACTTGGGATAAATCTGAGTACCCAGATCGTCCGGAAATTGGCTTTTACCCCTTTCACAGACTTTACTTCAAGGGAAACGGTTAGGAATTGAGCAAACGGCGGTCTTCTTTCGGGGAAGGAGCGGTGTCCGAGTAGTAGGTAACATATCAAATTCTGATTGCCGGTGTTCGCCCGAAGGCCTGTTTAGCTGTAGCGGCTTGAAACTTTGTATGATGAATCTTACATATATGCCATACAATACATGCACAGGACAAGTCTAGTGGGCTCTCGGAATGGCCGGCTCGTATCACACAGTTTGGGACAACAATTGCATCAGATTTGCAACAAATTTGGCACGTAGATCACTCATTTTGGATTGTTGTGAAATCCACAAGGCACCTGGACACATGAGATTTTGCATGGGTACCAATGTGGTATATAGCTAAACTCCGAGGTCAAATTTGGGCACTCTGGCTATCACTGGAACGTCGGAAAGCTCCAAGATCTCGAAATTCAACCAAATTGAGGCTACCTTGGATCTTTGCACGTGTTGTAGATAGGAACCATCCCAAATTCCGGGGAATTCGAGCCCATAGTTTCATACACCAGAGCATAACGATGGTCTGAAGCCCAAAATCCCGGGAAACGGTCAAATATTGGGTGAGAAAATTGTTGTTTGTCCGAGTTGTAGGTGTGTCCGGATCGGTGGGGGGAGATAGTATAGCCAACAAACTATGAAATTTCTCGTCGGCATAAGCAGTGCTGTTCAACAGAACGTGTTGAACAGAATGGTGTGTTGAACAGCCATTGATCTATGAATGGTTAAACAGAACATGTTTGAGTTGCACACCATGTTTCACTTGGTGTACCATCAACCTCTTGGATTTGCAAGAGTGTTCAATCGAGCACCAATTAAGCGTGATTATGCGTTGAGACGCAAGTTGATAAAGCAAACTTCATATAGATTCTTCCCCGGGCCTGTGGACACGGTGGTGCTCGCTGGCGCTGACAGACCTGGTATTGGGGCACCTGGGTATTTATTCAAATTTGCTCAAGTTGCAACATACTATAATGTGCTACACTACATTACAATGTCATCTCACAAGGGCTAATGCTGGCCTGAGCAGTTAGCTAAGAGGGATATAATGTGTCTCGGACCATTAGAAGGGCACTAGACAACGATCCTGGTAAAGGGTTGACATGAAAAGTTGACTAAGGGCGTATTACGAGGGATTATCCTTCTGAACAAGGGGCTTACTGTTTGACATCATCTGATGTCTTCAGGACTGCCAAGAGAAGGTTGAACTTGGTTGATCTACCAATTGACTAAGAAACCATACTTGGGTACTAGGAAGCAACAGCTATCACGGTTTTCAGACAAATCACTTAAGTGGTTCAAAGAGGAACTGGATGAGATAGATGGTTACCAAAGCAGGTAATGGTGGGCTGATTAGGAAGTTGGCTAAATTGATATATCAATTATATCCCATCACGATCATTCTAAGTGATGCAGATCTTTGCTCATCACATCATTCAGCTCGTTGATGATCCTTATAAATCTGTCTTGTTTTTACTAATCTCTGATATCTGACAGGAGTCCTTCGGCTAGCTGTTATACCACTGGTCATATACCCTGAACCCTGCCGCACATTTGTATCTGTCTCGCTTATATTCAGATTCTGGTAAAGTATTTAAGTGGATAGTTATGGGAAGGAAGCCAGTGAATTGTACCCCACTTGTTGGACGTGAAGTTACTAGGCTTTCACACTTAACCAGTCGAGTAGTAGTTCATTCGGAGACACTCAGAAGCTATACCAAGTTTCGTTTGTATTCCCTTGAAATATTATCTGTGTTTGGATCATTATAAACTATGTGTGGACATATTCAATAAAGGGAACAGACATGTGGAATATAAGGAAACAGATCGGACTTGACAATTGGGTGTATAATCTCGCAAAGATTAGCAACCGCAGATAATATTAAGAATTTCATAAGAATCACTTGTGTTTCGCATTGGAGTACCATCTCCAAACCCAGACCCATATCACACAAAACAGTCGACATAACATCTTGTCTGACTATCTGTGATTGCACCTAGAACAGTATCGGGCAATTTATCTATACAACTTGTGGACCTATAAGTCTTGCTTTCAATAAAGAGAACTAAAGTTCAAATTGCCACAATCTATACTGGATTGGAACCCTGAACTTGCACGAGGATTATAGTGTTGGAGTTGAACTATTGCATTATCAAACCATATATTTATTTACAAGGTTTGGTTTGTGGTTATTTCACTGCTAGCCCCATAGTCACCATTTCAGCACTCCACAGTATCCCAGTGTGAGTGCTGAACAATCTACCCAGCAGGCCAATTTGGGTCAGAGACTGTGCCATGATCCTAGCTTTTGCAGCTTGTCACTGCACATCCATATTCTGCTGGAGCGAGGATCAGCTGAAAGTTGTTCTTCCACCTGTCAACACCTTTGGTTTTGTTCTCGATCGCTACACTGTGCTAGAAGAGCTCGCTATGCCTATGTGGGTGTGATTGTCAATTTGTGATCAGGCTGCAGAGCAATGCAGAAATCACAATTGGCCGGCATGTTATCTTTATTTGATAGCTAAGTCTAAAACAATAGACACCTTTGGATTTCCAGTAAAAGTTCAGCTAAGGTAGAGCGGAGCCAACCCCACGGAAGAGAGATGACAACGTTGAAAGCACAACAATCACTGCATTCAGGCCCTTGGGCGGCAGGGTGTGTCCACCGCGCCGTGGCTGAGGGTGGCAGACCCGAAGTCAGACATGACCTGCCGCGATCGGCCTCCTTGTAAACAATGCCCGAGCTCGCTCGGGAACTTAGAATTGTCAAGACAAGTCTTGGAGATTTCACATCTGGGTCCTTTGGGCGTGTTTTGACAACCGTGCGAAATTATAACGTCACTGCAACACAGCCAACGCCGCTGTGGCAGCACGATTGATCAGGATGGATCCTGGGTTGCAACCATGGGCCCACCGTTAACGACTTGAGCCACTGGTCAGTGAGAGAGAAACACTGAATCAATGTGGCCACTTCCGGCCAGCTCACCATTTCAAAACAGTGTTAAGCTCTCAGAAATCAGTCGGTGAGAGACAAAATTCTCATGCGCTGATAAGCCGTGAAACGGACCATGGGTGAAATAGCAAGGAATTTGCCGATTTCTACCTTAATCACGTAGCACGCTGCTCCAAAGGGTTAGCATAAGTCCTATATGGCTAATCAGGGCATGATCCTGCATGAGGACCTTAATCAAGTCCGCCTAGGATGCATCAACTGGAAAGTTCATACTGGTTGACATCCATGATTAAGGGTTTAATTGCCAAGATTAAGCATTGCTGCTTAATCAGGCATCGCGGGGCCCACAAACAACATGGGCAATATTAATCATCCTCTCTGATGATCTGGGGCACCACTGTGGGGTCTTGATTAGGCGTTCAAGTGCTTTGTTGTGCTTGATTTACAGAGGGAGCCTTGCGCGACAGGTCAGGTGATTCGGATTTAACAGTAACCGGTTACCCCGGCTGTGGTTGAACTTCGCTTATCAACTATCCGATCATTGTTGCCATCCTGATTTGGTTACTTGAACCAGGCTAGGACAGTAACTCGCATATCTCCACAACCACTTGGCGGTTTGGGCTGATTAAGGTACTGGCTCAAAGCCAGTACCTACGTCTACCTAAAACTGAAGGTCCTGAACGGGGGACAAGAGGATAGAAGATGGGACTGTCTACACAATCGAACGAGGAGCAGTCACACTGGACACACTCAAGCATTAAGGGGTCGACACACAAGGATCCTATATATTTACTCACACGTGATTAACTACGGACACCTTACTCATATACCAGCAAGTAGACTAATCATCATATTGTAAGCGTAATTGTACAGTATATAAGGAGGAGGTTTTGGCCTGGACTTGTCACCCAGAACTGACTTCATTAAGAAGTTTTGTTTCGTCTGCACGAGTAACTCAATATCAATTGTTGGATCGGGATCTTGGGATTGGGATTGGGAACGGTTAAGAAGCTAGAGAGAGCTTATTAGGATTGAGAACACGGCACCGCACTACAGTAGCCTTGGAAGGCTTATTATTTGGGATTTGGAGAACATGGCACCTTGTTAAGGATTGGGATTGTTGGCTCAAGCTTCTAAAGCTTTTAAACTCGATTTGTTGGCTTAGGCACTCGTTTGGCATTGCTCAAAGAGGTCTAATACTCTAAATCAAACCTTGCACTTCGGACTAGACCTCTTAAAACAGGCTCGTTCCTCGCAACCTCTGTTGGATTATCTGTGCTCCTTGAACCTTCTTAAAGCGTTCAAAAGACCCGTACTCGGCGGCACAGTCTAAACCATTCAAGGGGGAAGTAGTTAGGATTTGGTTAGTAGTTGCGTTTTTGCCTTAATCAAGCAACTCGCATTCTGCTCGTTGGGTCTTGATTAAACTAGTACTGCTGTTGTAGACACCAAGCAAGAATTTCAGCGCTTGACACTTGCCCCAAGCTATATTTTTCTTGGGAGTAGTGGCCAGGAAGCTCAAATAGTGAAGATCCAAGAGAAGACAAGACGGACCGCCGCTTCACTCCGGCAAAAGGAGGTTGAAGTAAAAAAATTAATTGCACTGCAGAGATGCAACGTTTCAATAAATAAACTATGATAAAAACCAACCCCAGTAATGGGAGTAATAGGAAATGAGCACATGTGGCTCGAGCTCTCACATGCCGGGCCAGATCAAGATAATTCTCAGGCTTCAGTTGCAGCCCGAAGATGAGCCTAATGAGGTTTCTCAAGGAAGATAACGCAGACGAGGGTGTACAGACATAGACAAAGTGACCAAGATTCACTCCACTGTAATGGCGTGAGGTGAGAGCATCTAGTTAAGATAATAAGGATGAGCCGGAAACACATATACGAATTCAATAGCGCCTGCGGAGGGAATGTGGAATCGTTCCGATGGAAGAGGACGAAATCCTGAGTATTGCTTGGTGGAAAATAACCTGGCGTAGTTTCTTATTTGCACGACTTGATACCAATGACGGGCCAAAGCTTCGAAGTCCTTGAATTGATAGAACATGTGCGCCAATGGAGAGTCAGCCAGAGTTCTTGGGAAATCGAATGCGAGGAGCAAGAGTATTAACAGTGAATCCCCAACAGTCAACCGAGCCAGAAATTTCCGAGTGAGGCCCAGGGCGAAAAAATTGACGGAGAAGCAGACAAAGCCAGTGATGGAAGCATGGAGAGTGGTCTATTATTAACGCCCGGGTGATACGGCCGCAGTGGGAGAATATGAGCAGCCTTGCGGCGCAGTGAGCGAAATACCGCGGCGCAGTGAGAATTTGGGGGCAGCTGAGATCACAGTTTGACGTGCCGGGCGGGAAACAGGAAGCATGAGTGAGCACAGTGGATAAAGACGAGTCCAGGAGAGCAGAGTGGACAGAATCTCGTGGCCAACGGCTTAAGGAAACTTGAAAATGGTTACCCACGATGAGCCCAATGAAAGAATTTGCGCCGAGAAAATAGGGAAGAATCCTGTATTTTGACGTGGATTACTCGCAACTCATCATGGAAACAGCCAGCATTAAAGTAACAATGTTGAGTTGAACCCATGCAAGTAGTGGTGCATCCCCAGCCGCAGCGGTAGAAAGGGTCTAGAGACCAGGCCAAAAACTGAATAATTCAAAGGCGAGGCCAGTGGGCGGGGATTTACCATTTACACCATTTTTATATGTGCAGAAACTGCCGGGCAGATACGTGGCCTCTCCGCCGTATGATTAGAATCATGCTGTGCCGTGAGCAGTACAACTGCGTTTTGCTGCGCCCTGTCGAGAGAAAGCTACAGGTCAGCTGCTTGACGGCAAATGAAAAGGCCGTGTTTAAGAGCGGAGAGAGTCGTGGACGAAAGGGGATAATCGAAGAGCAAGAACAGAGGAAGAACAAAAGGGGAAAGGCTACATGGGGGTATAGCACAGCCGAACGAGCAAAAGCTTAAAGAACGGTTAATAAGCAACGCAGTCAGTGGGTGGCAGCAGTAATATACGCGGAGGTAGCAACCGGCCCATCGGCACTGGACGGCATTGGCTGATGGCGGCTGCCACTGCCGAGCACTGTGCTTCCACTGGGATCCGGTGGCGGACACTGGGATCTCAATTCCTCCCACTGGTTTCCGCCGGATATCACTGGATTTTTTCTGGCCTTTCTCCACTGGTTTCCACTGTAATCTATTAAGCCATGCCGGACTTCACTGGAAATGCTCTGCGCCCGACCCACCGAATTCCAGCAGATTCCAACGGTTTCCGGTGTATTTGAATGGTTCTCACCGGCGCATACTGTCGTCTGCTCCGCTGATTTCCATCGGAATCCATCGGAGTTCACTGGAAGATAATGGGAATCAAAGAATCAAAGCGCCCGTCGAAAGAGATCAAAGTGCTGTATAAAACCGCTGTTGTATCTCAAAGAGGAAATTGGCCAACAATGACCAGACCATCAAACGGCCTTCTGGTCTGGTTCGGGAGAGTGATTCCTGGACTGTGGTGGAGTATCGGAGCCACTCAAGTCCGAAACTGGACTGGTTAGGTGCGAGGTGAACTCAAGCAGCGTGTAACTCACAGTCCTCTGCACCCGCCGGCTCTGCAATCTCGTCGCCTTTGGGCCCAGCTGGCGAGAGCTTTTTGTACTGGGGAGGTGGGTCTGTCTTGACCTCGTGTTCAAGGAGGGCCCTGTTAGCGCTACAGAAAAGCCTCAGAAGAACATCTTGGACGAAGATCGATCATACCCAGTTGCCGGCTCCTTGGGCTTGGAGGACTCCATCTCCTCCTCGGTCGCCTTCCCAGCGCTAGTCTTTCCCACCGTCCTCGGCGCCGTACAATGTCCTACAAGAGGGAGTAGATGGGGACTATCACCGAGTCCCGGATGAGTTTGAATGTGCGCTTTAATTGCTTTCAAAATCTCGGGCTTGTGGAGCTTAGCGGTGTTGATATTCATGGCTTTGGCAATTTCCACAAGCTCTGAGACCAGTTTCTTGTCGAGAGGACGCTCAGAGAGCTGGAGAGACTCGTTGGAAGACGCCGACATGGCAGAAAGAACCAGAAACACCAGTGGCGATAAGACTCGGTATAAAAGCGGGGTTGTTATCGAGCCAATGACTAAATTCCGTGCGGTACCTGAAACACAAGCTGCGCAGCATCCAGCAATTTCCAGTAGTCTACACTCAGTTCTGGCAAAAACCACTGGAGCTCAGGGGCTGGAACAGATACCACGGTCCGGTGTATTCCGCTGGTGATTGGCAGATAATGCCAAGACTGCTGCACATGGAGATGAAACACGCATTCACCGTCCTCCAGCAGTCTACGGTGAGGTCCACCGGAAACCAGTGATAGATGGAGGCGAAGTCGGTCCGGTGGGTTCCAGCGATGATTGATGATTACCGGCCAACCCAGTGTGCTACAGCGACAAACAATGTACGGCAGTGTCCGCCAGTAGCCACCGGTGGCCAGCGGCGGCCGCCAGCGAACTTCTTACCTCCGGGCATATTACTCGGTGGCAGAGGTTGGCCGCCTGCGTCTCGGCAGATGGCGGCAGTGTGCGACACAGCCTCCGCGGCAGACCCCGTCGCGTAGGGTAGGCACAACGCGACAGATGGTGGCAAAGCTTGGCAGCCTCTGCTGATCAGGGGCCTGAATGCAGTGAATGCTCATAGTTAGGATTAGGAATGGATGACCTCCTCCAACAGCCAAACTTTTGCTGGAAATCGAAAGGCGTCTATTGTTTGGACTTGGCTATCAAATAAGGATAACATGCCGGCCAATTGTGATTTCTGCATTGCTCTGCAGCCTGATCACAGAATAAGAGCAAAATTCCTTCAAGGTCAGTCCCTCACCTGAAGAGTGCCCACGGCACGATGAAGGCCATCACCTATCAGTTGATACTATCTCTTGTTTCAAAGTGTGCTCCGGCTTTGGATACCGACGGTGAACATGGAGCGCAGACCGAAGTGTATTGAATGGCGTTGAATAACGAGCAGTACTGGAATAGAATTAATTCCGCAGTGCTGTTGAACCAAATTATTGCCATGGTATTGAAATTATCCGATAGGGCTTCTGCTTGTTACCGTTTCCACGCGGCGATGCTAGCCGTCGAACGTCCCTCAGTCCTCATCCGTAGTAGAACGGTCGTCACGGGTGTCGCAATAGGTCAAAGTAAAAATCACTGAAATCTCGCAAAGAGATCCTCCAGACTCGTTTTGCCTCGGATGAAATTGCCTGTCCCATAACAAAAGTACGTGAAAATTCAGTTTCACCCTGGACCAGGGTGAATCCAATTTTTCACGTACTCTTCCCGGTGCGGAGCAAGGTACATGATTCTGGTTATCAGTACCAGTCATTTACCTATTACAGTACCCACTACAAAATTATTGGTTAGTCAGTATTGTTATATCATTATCACTCTTGTAATGTAATGAATTACACCCAATTCTTGTACAACTTGAAGTCAGTGGGATGTATGTATCGGTGAGAGAGTGGAAGAAATAGGAAGATGGCTTTTGCCGAAATTTCACTCTCAAAAGCCGTAAATTTCGTTGCCAAACTACGTGAAACTTTTTGGGCTCTTTGGTCGTGAAATTCGCTTTTTGACCGCAAAATTCGCTGTATCTCGGGGTGAATTTACCTCAATTTCTGTGTGAAAAATAAGGTGAATTTCACGGACTTCGGGTTCCACAGTGCATTGGGTCAACGGTCGGGAAATGATGGGACAGGCTTGTTGTGACCTTCGTCTTGACCCAAGTCATCATAAAGTCTTTTTATACCCCGGTTTCCGTCGCGGGTGGTATCTTCAGGTCCTGGGACTTCAACCACTTTGGCCGCTAGGACAACACTTAACCAACGTGAATGCAATGTACGTCTAAAGATCTCCAGTTCCCCGTTCGTGTCTGAGGTCCCGGTGCTTTCAGCATCCATTGCATGAGCTCGCATCTCGTGTGATTTCAACCCTGGAGGTTACCGTCTGTTGCCTTCACCCGAATCCGTCTCTCTGCATGGCCGGCTTCTCTTTTTAAGTATGACTGACATGTCGCCCATATAAATAGGCCCGCTCATACAGTCGTATCTGTCGGAATCTTTTGTCGCATAGATATCTATGTCTGCGGGTCCCACAGATCCCTGAATATTTCATTTTTAGGTCCCTCAGTGACACATGTCCGAGGGTGAAAGTATGCGGATCTACCTTCTACTCCCGGGGCCATTTCCATGACAAATGCAGGTTCCAGGTTCGCCCTTGAATATCTGCAGAGTCGTCCTTTTTATTTAAATACTTCTTTTTCTGGACCAAGTGTGTCGAGAATACGGATTGCCGCCCGACTTTGAATGGAGTCGGCTGTTGACTCCTTACCAACCAAACCAGTACCACTGACCGCAGCTTACCCGGTACCTGACGCAAAGCATATTTAATGCGACCGTGGTGTGAATATCCACAGTCTGCGACTTCCCTCCCCGACACATTCCTTGCTCAATCCCTTCTTTTCCAACACCGTTCTTCTTAAAACTCCTCTTTTTATTTCAATCGTTCAAATTTGGAATGCTGTTGACTATCAGCATCGCATCTTGTGCACTCCTCCTGTCTGCTGTCGCGGCACCCATGAGACGCGCCACGTGCAGCAACGGTCGGAGCGCCGCATCGGAAACCTGCTGCGTCTGGTTCGATGTCCTAGATGATATTCAGCAGACACCTAAGCCTCCTAAATTTCCCCTCTAGTTAAAGAGGGGTAACCTGGGGGTTACCCCTCTTTAACTATAGAGGATTTTAGCTGTTTTGCCTATGATGCATCAAAGGCTGTGGCAAAGACGCGATAAAGTCGCAATATCTCTGAGGTCCAGCAGCACATGGGAGCTAGGTCAACCTAGCTGCACCAAAGTCACAACAAAGGCACAATAAAGCTGCATATATACATCACCTTATATGGAGATGTGATGGTGGATATAAGCTGCAATAAAGCTGCAATAAAGTCGTGATAAAGTCCCAACAAATGTGACTGGTTGGTCAAGACCCATGGGTGACAGTAGCTGCAATAAAGCTGTGGTAAAGCTGTGATAAAGTCACAACAAATGTGGCCAGTTACTTAAGGCATGTAGGGGACGGTAGCTGCAATAAAGCTGATGTAAAGCTGCAATAAAGTCACAATAAATATGGTGCTCCCTGTAGAGTTCGGGAACCACATATGCTGCAATAAAGCTGCTTTTCATGAGATTCACGGGATACTCAAGCTCCAATAAAGTCACAATAAAGTATGATTTGACCGAAAAATCTCAAGGTACTAAATTCAATATAACACAAATACAAACTAATCGTCATCTCCAAGAGGCTCGGTTCTATCATCAATCGAAACCATGGAAACCTGGTATAGGAACCTGGAAAGTGTCTCTTCATGAGCCTCAATACCCTTGTCATCTGATTCATCTGGTCTAGTCAGCTCCTCCTCGTCATTGTTACCATCTTCCATTTCATCAACATCTCTGGCATCACCCAATATTTCCACCGCAATCCCAGGTGCGATGCTCCCCGTGAATCCCTTCAATTTGGGGAGCCTTCGGAAGTTGTCCCTATGGTCGTCATCAAATCGTCCTCTCTGTTCCCTGTAAAGCTTCATTTGGACAGCAAGAAGGAGATCCTCTTCAGCTTGCTCTGGAGTCTTCCCCTCTGTCGAACGGAGGGACAATTCCCGTCCCCGAAGAAAATGCCCCTCATCACGGATCCATGTCATCGTCCGACGTATTTCGATGTTGAGCCGGACAAGCTCCTCCCGGGCACGCTCAATCTTGAAGTAGGTGTCCATAGCCAGTCTGTACGCCGGCCTGGTCCATGGTCGGGACTGAACCTCTGCTCTAGTGTCACGCAGAATATCAAAATCGGCCAAAAAGGTGTACTCAACAACCTGCTCCCAGGTCAGGCTGGCCAGTGGAGGGTCAAGGGCTATGGCAGCCGCATTGTATTGATCAATAGCATTACGAACAGCTTTTGACCTGGCTTGGAGTGCCTTCGCGATGTGTCTCCGAAGCTTGTATCCTATCTCATTATTAGCCAAAGTAATGTGATAATGAAGCTAAAAACCCTTGCCTGTTTGCGACTGGGTTTGCTCAAAAATACGCTCCACGACCAACAATTCAACTGCGTCCAGGGCCTTCTGATATTTCTTCTGCTTGACCTGCTGCACAGTAGCGGTCCACTGCGGGGACTCCGAAGTCCAGCGGTCGGAGATTCCCAGCTTCTCCTCCAACTCTTGAACAGCTTCAAGATCTCGATCTACCTTTTCTCTGGCATGACGTCTCGCTAGCTCCGCTTTAGATACCCCAGGCGTATAAGGAGCATCGCCGGCTTGGGGCTTTCCTCGCTTCACCAGCCACCACCGCATATTTTACACTGAAACCCAGATTGGTCACATCACTACCCCGCAACAAAAAGAGGGAGCGTACCGGCTTGCATCCAGATTTACCAGCTTCTGAACATACTCCATTTCCAACGTTTCAGACTGATCCTTTGACCCTGCCTTCAATCCAAGCAAAAATGTCTTCTCTTCCTCCAGCCAAATACGGAAAACACTGTAGTCGACAATTCCCTCCTCCCGCATCCACACACGAAGTGCGTCTTCCTTTTTTAGAATGTCGATGGCTTGCTTGTAGTTGTTTGTGATGAACTTGCCTGGACAGTGGATCAGAGTAGAGCAAAAGGGAGCAGAGCCACTTACTTAGATTCGCATAGGTGTGAAAACTGTCATAGTGCTTTACATAAGACGTGATTTCTTGCTGCCGATGGAAGCGGCTTGCATATCGACATGACTTGGCAAGCCCGTTGGACCCTGAGAAGAATCGCTCGCAGCCTTCCAAGTCCTCACATCCCAGACCCAGGACGTAGGTGGCTAGGTTGCAGAGTTGGCACAGACGATTGTGCGCATGGCCGTGGAAAGCGCCCACAAGGCATCGGAAGTTGCACTGCCTTGCGCGAGCCGCAAGCGGACTGTTTTTGATTGTCGTCTGGAAGTCACATCCCACGTTATATCCATTACCAATGTTGTCTCCGAGGTGCTCGATAAGACTGTCGACAACGGCGAGAGGGTATTTCACACCCTTTACAATGTCAGAAAAACAAGGCCAATGAGTGGAGACTTGACTTACAATTCTCCACTCTTTATCATGTCCACAATCATGAGCACAAACCCGTGGTGACACAAGCACAAGAAGATCCCGGTTTCATCGAATATACCCCACATCTTGGCAGTGATATCCTCGACCATATTCTTCCACCGATCGGCGCACGGGTTGGGCTCATCACTCTAGATTCTTTATGAGAACGATCTCGGGCAATGATTCAGGACATACCGGTACCTCAATTGCCTCCTTTGGCATCATCTCTGCAATACGCTGCTTAGACCACTCGTTGACCTTCTCCCTGTCACGATAATAGTTCTCGCCCGCATCCCGATTATCGGTATATTCTTTCGACTTTCCCAGCACAAACTCCGCACCCGTTCCAGTATCCCCATCCGAGTGGACCTTGCAACGACGAAGGACACGCTTCAAGGAGTTGTTACCATCCATAGCGACCAAAATATCGTAGATGAGCTTTGCCTCGCCCTTGAGTTTGTACATGCAAGCCGGACATGCGTGCTTCAGCCTCCACGAAAACGAGTCACGACCGAGGGATTTCAGAACCGTTGATAAGCCAGCAATTGGGCCATGGTTAGATACACGTAATTTTGCGTGTTTTCTGGTCGTGCTCATTGCTGAAACTGTTGTTTCTATGCAACAGTACTGGTTCCTGGTAGCTGTTGGGCGAACCACAGAGAAACGGGTGGACGTTCTAAGGAATTAGAACGTCCATTGGCTAGTCTCGCCCTGAAAACTGTAAGGGAGATGTGCAGCCAGATAATAAGTCAAGGAACTTCTTTTGGCTTGTTTCCAACATTCACTTAAACAACGGAAATGGGTCGAAGGAACGAGAGTTGGCAATGTGTTGTGTTGTGTTGAGACGCTAGGAGAGACGCGTTCGGTCACGAGTGTTTCGGTTGCCAGAGTTGCCGGTTTCCATCGGATGCGGATACACCGAAACAGGTGGTCGGCTATTCTGTGGATCCGGATCACAACTCTAAAGGCGTTCTAAGGTTCTTTCTCAAGAACCCTTTCTGGGAATCCCTAGAGAAACGGGTATCTACCGAGACCTACAAAGGAGTACTATCAAGTTCCGTACTTGGAACCAAGGGGAAACTTGAGTTGAAGCAGAAACAGGTCGAACGAGATGCAGTGCCGATCTATCGGTGATTGACACGCCCTCTGAATAATACAGGGGTGCTGCTGACGGGTTCCTGCCTCGTAATTGGCAAGGGAACATGGCGTGCTCACAGTTGGGAACCAATGGGAGGCGACGCTCGGAAGAACAACCGACGGAAACGCGGTTAAAGAGACGGATAAACGGACTTTTGACTCATTGGGATTGTGTTTTTGGGCTTTGTAACAGTGTCTTGGCGGTTGTATAAGTATCCGAGGGTGTTTCTACGATGGGGACAGCATCTTCCCCCGAACTAGTAGGCTATACGCTTGCCCATTGGGTTGATCTGGGATCCTCGGCGAACGCACTCTTATAGAGTAGCACTATTAGTCGAAATCTTAATTGTTTCTGAATCATATATTATTCTGGAACGCACTTGGGCTTTGCCTGGAAACTGTCTGAACTCTGAGAATCTGTTGGATCTGGGACTCTGTTGAAAGAAACGTTATTGTTGTTGCTTGCGGAGCGGGTTTCAGAAAGTACCGTCAAGGGAAAACTTTGGAAACGTGACTGCTGGCGTTGCTCAGAAAGTACCTCTTTAGGGAAAGCTCTGTGAACGTTCTTGGCCTATAAACTAGGGGCCTTACTTGAGTCTACGGGACTACTTTAAACTTGTTGCTCTGTCGCTTGGACACACACACACACACACGCTGCGAAGCTATAAATCTATCTTGTTTGGAAACAACGTTTCCACTGTGTCTAGAAACACGTTCTACGCAGCTTGCTCTATTATCTCTTTGAGATACGAAACCTCTCCCTACAACCTTTACAAGGCCCTGTCCTAGGGGCTGTAACTCGTCGGGATCTTTGGAAACGTGCATATATTGCCGTTTGATTTGTTTGTTGGTTGTTGGAACAGTCTCTGGACTGTTTCTGTGACGCTCTCGAGTCAAGTGGGGTTATTTGTGTGTTTCTTATATAGGTTCCGAGCACATCAATCACCGTCTTCTCTGAATTTCTGCGAAGATCCAAATACAAGTCGTAACAGATCGCAAATTGTTTCCGCAGGTACGGTAGATAAGGCGTCTGGGAAATGTAAGAGAGGCTGAACGTATGAGAAATATCACATACCCCATGCAGATCACAAAGTGTCTTGACAAATGACTGGATGGCAAGCTGGGGGCATCTCGCATGAGCAACCCGATATACCTCCAGCACTTTTACAGTGATTGCAACAGAGGGCCTAAATGGTGCGCATGGGATCAGGCCCTCCATAATGAGGGCTGGGGCTATGCCACCTCCTTGTGGATCCAGAGAGACGTCCCTTTTGTCGGTACCTAGCAGACGATTAAATCTATCACCCGATTCACAACAAAGATAACATACCAAACATATCCACCACCGTGATGGTCCATACCTCGGCTGAAGTGGACCTTTCACGACCAGTTTCGACAGACTCGCACCAACGCATGTATGCCTTCAGCATCTCCGGCATTTGAGCAACGAATTGCTGGTTCAATCTATCCGTATGATCTCGTCGAGTACGCCAGTCCCACCGCCGACTACAGAAATCAGCTCCAGGATGCAAGAAAGTGAAAGAACGTACTCAACAATTATCTCTTCCTCCATCTCTTCCTCAATCGACTGGCGAAGCTCACCACCGGCGTGGCTGAGCTCAATTCTCTCTGAGCCCTCCATGATAGCATCAATGTTCACCGAGGTCGAAGGGTCCACATCCATGCTCATATCTTCCCAATCATCGTCTGCTGCCAAATGCTGAAGTCGAATAAATTCTTGCTTTGCCTCTGGATTCATCGCTATAAGCTCTAATCAGCCTTCATGAAAGAGACATATAGCTCCTTGAAAAAACACCCTTTAGTTGCTCTTTGAGTTCTTCCTTTCCACGCAATTGATGCTCTTCCAGGCTTTTGCCCTGCAGAATTTTACTGTATACTGCTGGAGGCGCAGACGAGTTGGGTCGCTGCTGAGAAGTGCCAAGCATCCGAATTTTCCCTCTAGAAATTCCAGATCTATGCATCTTGACTTGATTTTTCTGGCAGTAGATGGAGTGGATCGAACGAGGTTAACGCGTGTTTGGCCAAAAGGGGCACAACATTGACGGCTGGTAACATAATGTGACTTCATGTGACAATGTGACTGTTCCCGTTGCTGCACCGTCATCACCATTTTCCTACTGCCTTGCCCCTCCCTTCCCATCGCATATTGTGGCCTATATACACATCAGTTGATGCTCTAGAGTCCCTAGGGAGCTTTAAATGTCTGGTAAGCACACCATTTCATTGTACTAGCCCACCTTCTTTCTCTACCCTCTGGACGCGTTTTGTGAAGAGATCCGACCTTGGAACTCGGAACAATTTGTCCTATGCGAAGAGATCCGACCCTGGAACTCGGTTGCAGAAGATGACGCGTTCAATTGGGCAGGAAAATGAATGGGATAATTTTTATCCTGTTTTTACTACCCATTTTTTTTCATCTGTTCTGTCGACATGTTCTCACTTACTCTACCACAGGACGTCGCCACCTCCGGTCTGGCAAAGAATTCTCTCCATTTGATCTTGCACTCAGCCTCTCTGTCGACTTCGACACCACTGCCTGTCTGCAGTGGAGAATATCGGAAGCTGAGGCTGACCAGGAGTATGATGATGAAATCGTGCCTATTCCTTTTGAGCTCCCTGAATCCCCTGTGCCACATGCTCCGGTTGAGCTCCCTACGCCTTCTGCTCCAGTGTACTCGCCTCTTCCCAGCTCTCTGTCGTCCAAGGAACGGAACAAGCTCAAATCACGCCAACGGCGGGACAAGAAGCGTTCAGCTGCTCAGCTCGCATCCCAAAACCCCTCTCGAAAGGCGGTCCATGTCAAACGCGTTTCCGAAGCGAAGCCCAGCTACCTCGAGATTGTATACGACGCCAACGGCCTCCCTCATTCGATCCCTGCCTGGATTGGTAGCCGAACTGCACCGGAACTCCAATTCGTCTTTGATCATGCTCCAGCATCTCAGGGCGGTCATAATGGAATAGGGGGACGGCTGTACACTCAGTCTGAAGTCGACGCACTCACCGGGACACGTGGCTTCAAATATATCGGGTGGCTTGGGATGTTTGTACAATTCCTTTTATATTAATTCTCCATTGATCATCTTTCCAGGTTAACAATCGCCATTTTGGATTCACGTCGGCGGGTGATAGCTCTCCTTGGAGGGATGCCCAAAGATACCGAAGAGTGGGCGAAGGTCACAAAGCGAGCATCGGATTTGATGGAAGACCGGGAGAGTCGGATCCGGCTTTCTGAGGACAAACTTCACCATTGACGGGCTCAAGAAGGGGAATCGTACCCACCGTTAAGTCGAGGTCTATCCCATGGTGGTGGTCAAACGGTATGATTATACCGCTTTCTTCTTATCCTCTAGCTCACCGCCTTGTCTAGGAACCTGGTGAACTCCACCAGAATGCGACCAACACCCAGCTCACCGATGAACTCCTCCAAGATCCCGATATCCAACGAATGATAGGTTTCACAACATGTGCGTGTTTTCCATAATCCAATTTTCTTAGCCGACGAATATTCCCAGTGCTGTTCTCGCTCTACGCCCCGAAACTTTATTCCCTCTACGAGCGTACTCGGAAGGCGCTTGAGCAGTGGCGACCCAACTTGCGATGGACTTTCGAGAACACCGTCTTCGCTGCAATCACCTTCAATTTTGGGCCACGCGCATTTACCCGCCGACACCTCGACTTCGCCAATCTGTCTTGGGGATGGTGTTCTATCACCCCCCTCGGATCGTTCGACTCAGACTTCGGGGGGCATTTGATCCTCTGGGATCTTCGACTTGTGATACGCTTTCCCGCCGGATCGACCGTCTTCATTCCATCAGCAATCATTCAGCACTCGAATGTTCCTATTCGGAGCCATGAAACACGCTCCTCATTTACCCAGTATACTGCTGGTGGGCTCTTTCGGTGGGTCAGGAATGGCTTTAGGACGAACGAAGACTTTGAGAATGAGGCATCGGTGGCCGAGAAGGCGTTCCGGGCGGCGGAGGCTGAGACGCGGTGGGAAGATGGCATGGACATGTTCAGTACAATAGATGAGCTGTAATAGATGCCGGGTAGTCCACTGCAACGAATCTCATAGACTGTTTGGAATGTTACTTTGTGGAACGCGCCGACTTGTACAAGACGAAAATTGTCCAAATTAGGAAATACGGACTGTCGGACCGGACCACCGACCGCACAGGAAATTAGACCGATGACGAACACGCCTTTGATAGCACAAAGAAATATTCCTCTTCGAAGCTGTTCCAAGCCAGACCATGGCAGTTTTTTTTATAGCACTCTACCAAGACCTTCAAAACACATTTAAAAAATCTGGGTCAGTACTATATCTCAAAAATAATATTGACCCGAATCTTGCTTGAACGAACACCCTGGTCAATTTCCTTAATGGGACTGGACCATCTTTTGCTCTTAACCACGACCATGTCAAACTCAAACAAGTCCGTCGACTCAAATCCGCATCAGCCCAAGTCCAAAAGAGATAAGCAAGCCAGAAACGCGCAAGCAGCAGCCACCTACAGAGCAAAGTAAGTAATATAGTCGTGTTGGATTAAACTCATTGAACTCGGATTTTGGAAGAAATCTAGAGGCTACACGCGAGAAGGCAAAGCTTAGAATGCAGAAGTAGACATTCTTGATACTTTGTCCACCCGTTTACTCAACCTCATATCTTTGCAGGCGTCGAGCAGAGATTCGCCGCTCCGAGGACATGGTTAGGGAAGCGGCTGCAAAAAGAAGGGATGGTGATGCTGACTACAAAGACATGCAAGTACCCTTGGGCCCATAATTTTACCAGAGACTTACAGATTCACAGGAAGAGAATGAGGTATCGATACCGGTATAATTTCATGGATACAATCTAATCTATTCCAGGACCTATCTAGAGCGTCACGGAGAGATTGCATATGTAAACCATGTGCTGCCGTTGAGAAAGGAATCGGGAAAAAAACACTTACCAGGCATCCTGTCCGAGGGCAGGAAATGGTGCCGGTCGCGTGAGGGGATCACAACACTAGCGGCGTCGAAGAAATCGATCAGGCATGCAGAAAAGGAGGCCAACATGTAGTTCAATACCTAGATGGATATCCTGGGAATGGAATGCCTTATTGAACTTGCTTGAGGCCTGTGTGCGAGAAAGAAGACTGAGGGCGCCCAAATGTGTGATTCCGCGCATCACGGAATGTGATGTAACATCCGTGACATCGCACTTCGTGCACGGAACACGATCCGTCTTTTTCCACCATGAACTATGATCTCCCTTGGTTCGAAGATGGGAATTTCACCAACGACGCCGGCCACGATAAGCACCCCAACAGGCACTGGTATATTGTGAAAGGCATGGGTCTTTTTGCCAGTCTGTAAGTCGTTTTTTGGGCCCCAGAAACCGCTTTTACATTTATTGCATCAGGATCTATGCACGCCTTCATGCTCCTAACACACCAGAGCTGATCACTTCCCACATGACCCGTGCCCACGCCAACGCACATTGGCAGCAGATTTGTAGGGAGAGGGATGCTTGTGCTGACGAGGACTTGCGCGCCAACCGCCTCCGTGATGCCGACAGAGAACGCGTCGATCGGGCGCACGAGCGTATCGAGCAGCGCCAGCTGGCAGAGCAAATTCTGGCTCGTGACCTGCGTGCGATTCACGAGGAGGCTGAGCGGCGTCAAGAGTACCATGCGGCAGGTGATGCCAACTTCGACCGCTTGCAGGTATGTTTCCGTTTCCGTTTTCGTTGCTGTTTTTTTATTCTGTGTACAAAACTGACTCACCATGTATAGGATGAGGTCTCTTCCCCTAGCGCGCCCGCTTCACCCCATCCCACTGGACGTCGGAAACGCCACCGTCCCGCATGTGGACGGCGCCAAGCTGCTGGGAGGGAGATCGTTCCCAAGGACGAGATTGTTCCTGATTCTGAGGAGGAGCTCGTAAGTTCTTTTTTCTTCTTTGTTATTTTGGTTTTTTTAACAAAACGAGGCGGTACCTGATTCATCGGACAACAACGCCGAGCGTGAGTCCAGCGCGCCGCGCGTCAAGACCCAGCCACGCTTCCCTCACATCAAGAGTGAGGGAGGCACCGGTCGCAAGTCCCCTGCACCCCGTGCCAAGACCGAGAAGGGTCCCAACCGGGTCAAAACCAAGGATGGTCCCATCCGTTTCAAGCCGCAGGCGGGCGCCGCCCGTGAGTCCCCACCCGCCCCGTGTCAAGACCCAAGTCGGTCCTGATCGCGTCAAGCGCGAGGCGGGCACTGGTCCTGTTCAGGTCAAGCACGAGGCGGGTGCCAGTCCCGTTCGCATCAAGCGCAAGGCGGGTGCTGCTCGTGCGTCCCACCCGTTCCCTGTCGAGACCGAGGTCAGTCCCGTTCACATCAAGCGCGAGGCGGGCACCGGTCCCGTTCAGGCCAAGCACGAGGTGGGCACCGGTCCCGTTTGTATCAAGCACGAGGCTGGCGCCGCTTTTGATTCCGACGCGTTGGTACGTTTTTGCCCCAACAAGCCCCGCCAGTTTGTTAATTGGTATGCTTTTTCAGCCAAAGTCGACTCCGGTTCATGCGGTGATGCCACCCCGCCGCAGCGCACGTGTGGGACGGGACCCACTCCCTGCCCTCAGCGACGAGGACCTCGCGTATCCTCAATCCAGCCGCCCATCTCCCCCGCGTGCCGGGAAGCCTGCCCCTTTGTTTGATAGCGATGAAGACCCCGCCGCCAGCACGCCTGCCTCCAAAATCACCTATGTGAACTCCAAGCGGTCTATTCGCCCAACCCCTGCTCTGCCTTCACCGCCCCCTCAGCTTGCCGTTTCGGCAACACCACCAGCAGCTACGACTCCACTGGCAGCCACTTCCCCCAATCGCAAACGTACGGCAAGCACCAAAGCCCCCCTGCAGGTTGTGGTCATCTCCGACTCATCTGGCGAGGCTAGCCCGATCTCACGTTCTGTGAGCTCGGTGTCCTCGTTAATCTTCTCGATGTCCTCATCTCCCTCATCTCCCTCCACGTCTTCCGCTCAGCTCGGCAAGCGCCAGAAAGTCGTCATGCCAACCGGCCCTCTGATGGAATCGGCGAGCGCAGCTCCTGGAGCATCCTCTGCTCCACCCAAGATTTTCGTTAACCAGCAGACGCGGGCGACCTACAGAAGCTAGTAAGTTCAGTCCTTCTACGTCGTAGGGAACATGCTGAACGTTTCTTTTCTGTAGCAAGGTTGCCCTGGAAGCGATGGGGGAAGATGAATGTGTAGTGCCTATGGATCCGGAGGAGGCGGTGCGGATGATTTCGGGGCTCGGTGGGTACTAGTAGTTGAGTCTGGGGATTTTTGGGGTGGTTTTTTGTGCGTTGATTGGTAGATTCACAAGACCCAATTCATGTGTTCAGCAGATTCACGAGACCCAATTCATGTGTTCAGCGCACTTGCTTTTTGCCTGTAGTTTTGTCGACATTTTGAATGAATCGATTTGATTGGTGTTTTCCTGTGTTTATTGTTGAGACCGAAGCTGCCAGAATTGTCTTTTCGTCTTTTCGTCTAAGTCTTGTCTCTCCCCTGCTTGATCCGCTCTCCTAGAGTCTGCTGGTGTCGTGCCCTGCGAACTCAACCTCTGGCTAGGCATCTATCGAGCTCTTGTTAAACTGGGGTCTTGGCTGCTGCGCTGAATATTGGTGGCTTGCTGACTTGAGGTCAGCACTTGCAAGACGTGTTTGGACGTGGCAACTGACATCACCTGGGCTAAAATAATAGACCCAAAATATCTGAACAAAATGTCGTCCTCAAACGGAGCCACTCAAGAAGATTTGCGTATGGTAATTTTGTTTTTCCAAATTTGTCTTGTTACGAGCATGACACTGACAAAGGTCTCAAATAGGAGTTGGTGAATGCGACTGGTGCTGCCCCAGGTGACAGTGGTGGCAACGGTGCTGCTGTGGCTTCGAGTGGTGGTGCTGCTGCTGCCCCAGGCGGTAGTGTTGCTTCTGCCCCAGACAGTAGCGCTGCGACTGGTTCCAAGGCGCCACCCGCTGGCAACAGTGGCGGGGGCGGTGTGGGTGCTGCTCCTGGTGCTGCTTCTGGTGGAGGTGGGGCTGGTACTGCTCCGGGTGGTCGTGGGGCTGGCACTGCTCCAGGCGGCCGTGGGGCTGGTGCTGCTCTACCCGGTGGGGCTGGTGCTGTTCCAGGCAGCGCTGCTGCTGCTGGTAGTGGTGTCGAGGTGCCACTTGCTGATGCCATAGAGCCAGACGACGGTGATAGTAACTGGGTTGACGAGGACGCTTTGGCTGGCCTTGCGAGCACTCACCGCAGCCGCAACCCACTTGCACCTCTTATCCGTGCTCGCTCAAAGGCCAAACGTGTCCGGGGGCCCAACATGAAGGCCACTGAGCGTAAGAGGCGTGAGAGTAAAATTCAGAAGGGGAGAGCGCTTGCGGAGGATCTCCTGAAAGTGCAGGAGAATCGGGAGACGGTGGCAGAAGAGCTTGCGGAGACCCATGGGATGCACATCAAAGAGGTGAAGAGGAGGATGAACTTCAGCTTGGCGTTCAAGCAGAGGAGGAAGACCAGTGTATATAATGCGACCGTTGCTTTAGTGATGCAGGAGCTTAACGAAGGTAAATGTTTTCCAGATCCTCGGCCAGATACTGAGTATTCACCCCTTTAGATCTTCCTGCCGGTAGCAAATATCGAGCGACAGCTGTACGTCAGATGATGAAAGATGACCCGTCCTTGGGGGAGAAATATATGGCCGAGGAGATCGAAGAAAAGCGTGAGGAGCTCGAGCGGAAGAAGCTGCTGCGGTCGGTGGGTGTTCGTGCAAGCTCAAAAGCTGCTGCACTGGACGCCAAGTGGGTGCTGGAGAACTTGACACGAGAGGTATGGGTATTTGGATCACTTGAGCCTGTTGCTTGGCTAATTGAGGTGTCAAGATCACCGACCTCGCTGAAAGAGCCAACATGGTCGGTTTTGCGATGTTCGTGCGGGGGGATCTCCACGACCAAGGGATTCCCACGTCGATCGAGTCCCGTGGTGCCCTCAATTTCTTCCGTGATGTCTTCCACAAAAGTCCCGATGACGTGATGGCATTGTTGGAGATGTGGGCAGTGACGAAAAATAAAGGTAACAACGACTTTTTTTCAGAGGCGCAGGACTGACTCGTTGATAGATGGGGACGTTACCACCAGCTTGGAAGAGCTGCAGAAGAGTTGTGGGGCCATGATTCTCAGTGGACTTCGTGAGTCCACACATCCGTGCGCACAAGTATTTTCCTCATAAATTCTGATTCAGGGATGATTACCGGGAAGCCAAACATTGCTATGAACTACGAAAACTACATCAAAGTCTTGGTCCAGGGGAGAGGCGTCGGTCTCCTCGTTTGGCCCAAGGAGGTTGAATTCAAGCGCATGGGCAAGCAGTCGTCGCTGGGGCCTCTGAGAATCCTGTATGATCATTTGAAGGATGGAAGGACGAAATGGGTGAAGTTGTCGAGGAGGCAGGAGGAAAAAATTGTCGAGGAGTTTGAAGAGATGGTTCGTGAGGGAAAGCGCAAGGAGAAAATTCGGGGACGAAGGAGCGACCTGGGTGGCACCCATCAGGTCCGAAATCCGAGGAAACGAGTCCACCGCCGCGGTGAGGACTCTGACGCAGACCAGGGCAAGGATAACGATGTCGACATCCACGAGGACGACAACAGCGACGACGACAACGACGAGGACCCTGCCACTTCTAGGAAGCACACCTCTTCCATCACGACCAAGAAACCTGTCGCACTGAAGCCAACAAAATCGACATCCACCAAGAAGCCTACTGCTCCGAAAAAATCCTCCTCCACTGCCTCGGGTGCCAGGACTGGTCGAAAGCGAGGTGCTGGAGACCTCTCTGACGAGCCACCAGCAAAGAAACAACGGACTGGCAAGGACAACTCGAGGAAAGAAAAACGCAAGTCTCACCCGGAGGACGAGGGGGAGGAGAGGCCGAGGAAGAAGAAGAAGCCCGCCGAGTTGAAAAGATTGGAGAAGCAGATGGAGAAGGGCAGGGAGAAGGCGGAGGAGAATCGAGCGAGACCCAAGCCTCGACCGATTGTCAAGGGAAAGAGGGGTGGTCCTCCTGGAGTTAGAGAGTAGTTATTTTGGACTCGCTGCACGCAGTTTTGCCGTTTTTGCAATTTAGATGAATTTCCTTTTTTGGACGTGGGACTTGGAGTTTTTTTCTTGCATTAATTGAAGCTTTATTGCAGCTTTGGGGTACAATTTTCAAGTCAAGTCATACTTTACTGCGACTTTATTAGAGCTTGAGTGTCCTGCGAATCTCATGAAAAGCAGCTTTATTGCAGCATATGTGGTTCCCGAACTCTACAGGGAGCACCATATTTATTGTGACTTTATTGCAGCTTTACATCAGCTTTATTGCAGCTACCGTCCCCTACATGCCTTAAGTAACTGGCCACATTTGTTGTGACTTTATCACAGCTTTACCACAGCTTTATTGCAGCTACTGTCACCCACGGGTCTTGACCAACCAGTCACATTTGTTGGGACTTTATCACGACTTTATTGCAGCTTTATTGCAGCTTATATCCACCATCACATCTCCATATAAGGTGATGTATATATGCAGCTTTATTGTGCCTTTGTTGTGACTTTAGTGCAGCTAGGTTGACCTAGCTCCCATGTGCTGCTGGACCTCAGAGATATTGCGACTTTATCGCATCTTTGCCACAGCCTTTGATGCATCATAGGCAAAACGGCTAAAATCCTCTATAGTTAAAGAGGGGTAACCCCCAGGTTACCCCTCTTTAACTAGAGGGGAAATTTGGGAGGCTTAGGTGTGTAACCGGATGAAGGCGCTTCAGCGACTTCCCCATGGTGAGCTCCATCCGACCGAGATTCCGGCCGAGCGCTGGGACACCGTCTCGGTGGACTTCATAGTCGAGCTTCCGGAGGCGCACGGGTTCGACACGGTCATGGTTGTTGTCGACATCCTTGGTAAGTGGGCCCACTTCAACGAGTGTCACACCAGCCTCGGAGCAGTCGGAGCCACGCGGGAACGTGTGGAGGCACCACAGAACCCCCCGGAAGTACATCTCTGACCAGGGTCCGCAGTTCATTGCTGAGTTCACGCGAGAACTGTGGCACCTCATCGGTATTGAACCCGCTACCTCCACCGCTTACCACCCGCAGACCGAGCGCGTCAACCAGGAGCTCGAACAGTTCATCCATATCTTCACGAGCTACAAACAGGACGACTGGGATCAGCTCCTACCGGCGGCCGAATTTGCCTACAACAACCATGTCCACTCCTCGACGCAGCAGGTGCCGTTTATGACAGACACCGGCCAGCTCCCTCGGATGGGTTTCGAGCCCAACGGCATGCGCTCGGCCGACGAATCGGTCAACGAGTTCCGCGACCGGATCGCTGCTGGAGTGTCTGAAGCCAAGTCCGCGCTCGTCAAAGCCAAAGACGAGTTCAAGCTGTACTACGATCGCCGGCGGGTACCCATCCGGACCGGCTCTGGACACTTCGGATGGTTTTCCGCCCGGTGCTCCGGATACTTCTGTGCCCTTCTATCCGACCACCAAACCGCCCGGGACATCCGTCCGCTCTCGCTGGCACGTCCTGTGCGATCAGGCCCGCGATCATTGTAGATACCTCCGGACACGTGCTACTGGGTAGTTACCAATTAGTATATAAGGTTTCGCCTAGCGTGGGAATCCTCATCCTTTCTTCTCTTCGGATTCCCCCGCTAGGTGCGTAGTATTTCCGCTCCTGTATTCTAGTACCTATATTTACTCTTTGGATTCCCCCACTAGTTCCTGTGCCCCGCACCGAGCTTAAGGTTGCCCTTACACCCGCCAGAGAACTTGCATCCATAGAGCTCCATTCCACAGGTGTGAATGACAGGTGGAATGGGAAAGGAATGGAAGCAGAAGGTAATGTATTTGATTTTCTTCAAGCGAGCAGCCCACCAGGGTTGATAAACTCCGAAACAGCGAACTGGATCTACAGAGCGTCATTCCACGGTTGAGAATGCCAGTGGAACTTGGCAGAATGGAAACAAAACAGAAGCAGAAGGTAGTACATTTGATTTTCATCAGGGTGGATAAACCTGAAACACATACTCCACGCCAAATTGTGGTCATTGAATTGGATGCCATTGAACCTGTGTGATTAATGGCCTAAATCCAGCAGGTAGACAACTCGGGCAACCCGGGGATAGGAATATAAGGGTGAAGAAACAGGCTCGGACTGCATATGCCAAGGCAACCCGAGCTTTGAATCACGCTGTAGCTACCGAGTTTCTCACACATATTTTTGGACAAGCAACCCATGGACTTTCAACCAATGTTGATCATTATTTGTCCGATCATGGTGTTCTGGTTTTCAAGCCAAATGGCCGATGGGTAGTGTATTTTGTCTTGAATGAGTTCAAAGCCATCTACTGCCTTGAGGATAGACAAGTACCCTTAGTTAATTCACCCCCTCCCGGTTCGCCCCCTAGATAGTAGCACCAGTTACCACGCAGAGCTTCCTAGCTCAAGGTGTTGTCCCCTAGCTGTACTTCTATCGTAGATATCCATCTGCTAGACCCTCGCTAGCTCCATCGCAAGTCATCTCTGGACTACCAGAGTCCCCTGAGTCATGTCTCATGAATGTATAGGCAGTGGTTAATCCCTGGTTGGCTGTACACTCAGCTAGCAGCTAGCACATCACACTAGTGTAGTCAGCAGTTAGGGCTCACTCTGACTCTCCTTTATATCACCTAACAAGTGGTCTGCATACTAGCTAGGATGCTAGTAACAACAGAAGTGCTAGTTGCTTCCTGTTGTATAAATACTGGTCATAGGAAATCGCAAAATTGGCCCTAGATGCCGCGCATTTATGTTACGCCATTTCACCATCAGCGACCTTTAATCAACCTGTCAAGGCAGTGGATCAACTCTGACTCCCACACCTTCGCTGCTTTGCGGAACTTCAGAGGTTCATGTAAAGAGTTGATGTCCTTTTGACCAAAAGGTCACTGACTTTTGACCGACCAGGGCGATCAAAATCGTTGACCTGTTGATCAAGATTGGTGACCCGTCACTGACCCATTGAAACGGTGCACTAGGGTGTGGCCATGAAATCTAATGGATTGACTAGTGAGGAAAGCGAACTAGTCACTCTACTCAAAGCAACCAAAACCAAAATAAATCACAAATCCCAATCCTAATACTCATGTGTGTTCAGGGAAGTAGGGTATGTATCACCCGTCAAGAGGGTGTGCAAGGTTGGAATAAGGCTTTTTTTTCAATAGCAACTATGCGGATTAAGCACAGTTATGCTAGGGTAGCAGGGACTTCACGCCAACAGGATATCAAGACTCAAGTAAAACCTTGGACTTTTCAAGTCTTCAGTTTCTTTGTGAGGGGCAGAACCTAATACCACCGGCAACTAGCCAAGAAGCAGAAGGTAAGGCAGACTATCAACAGACAGACACTACTTCAATATCAACCAATCTTGCACGAATGGCGGCAGTATCAATGAAACGGGGGCAGTTACACAGAAGGTGGGGGCTGGGGTAGGGCGCGGTGTGATAAGGACTGCGGTGTCGGTATCGAAAGATATGTGATTTGAATTCTACTACCTTCCTCTAGAGGGGAAGGTACAGTCGAATGATAGAGCGGAAGGTCGGTGCACGAATCGGCCTTGTATGAGCGGTGGGTGTGTGTGGTGTGTGTGTGTGTGTGTGAACGGTTATTTGTGGAGACGGTTCGTCTCCTAGATGTGGACATGTGTGGCGGACCTGCCGTCAGTGAAAACGGTAGAGAAGATGTAGACCTCTAGACCTGGTTCCCCGTACAAGTGTACTGGAACCCTAAATGTATTGCCCTGTCTGCTTTCCTTTGTGTGCTCTTCCCCTTAGAACCAGCGCTGGAGATGCGATGTGTGTCGCTGTCATGAATCGTCTTTTCATTTTATTCCAGAACCCGAACAACCCGAACAACCCGATCATTGATCAGATCAACTATCTGATCAATCGAACCAGGATACCGTTTTAGGATCCCTAACGGTTTCGATCTGTTCCCCGACCTTCGGGTTCCCGATCCCCCCTCTACATTCATATACCCCTTCATTTACTTTGCATTAATCTTGTCCGTTGCCGTTGGACACTGTACCTTAATTTACAACCCCTAGAGACTTTAGTATATAAGCTGTAGTTAATTCCCTGTACTTTAAACTATTCTAGTCTAAACTCCAGGCTTATTTGTTTGGAACTCTTCGTGCTTCAGTCGCCCTCGCCACCTCAGAACCCTGAATCTGCTCTGCTGACAAAAGAATAGTGTCTCTACACGGCGTACCCGACTGGACGTAACACGATGAGCAACGACTATGTGCTCCCCTCGATGGAGAGCTTTGGCACCCTAACCAGCAAAGACTGAATCTGCTCTGCTGACAAAAGAATAGTGTCTCTACACGGCGTACCCGACTGGACGTAACACGATGAGCAACGACTATGTGCTCCCCTCGATGGAGAGCTTTGGCACCCTAACCAGCAAAGAGAGGGACAGTGTCCTGCTGCAGGCCCTACAACACGCGGGAGGGCAATTCGGAGTGATGCAGGAGGAACTGGGGAACTTGTGTGGAGAGAATCGTCTGCTCCGCGAGGACAACACCCATTTGCAACAACTCTTGCGTGATGCCCTCGTAGCCTTGGGAAGAGCCTCTACGAGAGGGCCCAGGGAGACTAAACAGGTGAAGATGGCCCGTGTTGCCGCCCCTACCCCGTTTAAAGGAGACTCTGAATTGGTGGACTCCTATCTGGGGGAGTGCTGGTTGCACTTCCTGGACAACCCGACGTACAAGAGGGACAGCGCGAAGATCACCTTCGTCCTGTCCTACATGAAGGAAGGATCGGCAGCGGCATGGGCCAACAACGTTGTGCAGGCCATGCGCAACCCGAGAGACCCCAATACCCCGCTGTATCAAAGTTATGAGGTCTTTGAGAAGAACCTCATTGATGCCTTCAAAGGAGGGGCACAGGTGGAAATTGTGCAGGCTAAAATCGAAAAGCTGCGCCAGGGTGTGGGAACGGCCACGGAGTACTTCACGCTCCTGGACACATACAACCCTGCAGGTTACAACGAAACCACGCTCATCCGTCTCCTCAAGCAGGGGATCCTGAAGCCGGTTCTGCAGTCTGTTTACGGACAAACTGCACTACCGATCACCTATGCCGACTGGAAGGTGGCGGTCATCAAGCACGACGGGTTGCGTCGCGCCTTCCACGTTATGGATGGCGCACTTCGCGATCGCCCTGTCACGGTGCCTAAGGTGCAACAGAAACCAGAACCCGGGGAACTTCTTTCGCAGGAATGAGCAGCGCGCTCCAACGAATCCCCCTGCTGTCATCGTTCCGCCCCCGGTCGTCACTGGCGGGGCCCCTAATGCAGGGCCCGCACCTATGGACATAGACCAGGCGGTCAGCAAGAAGCCGGTTCCCCGATGCTACCAGTGCGGAGAATTTGGGCACATGGCCCGTAACTGCACTACTTGAGGACCCACCAACCCCCAATTCCGAGCTTTGATCTCGGAAATGATGGAGGAACGCCTCGGGAAGGAGGATTTTCCCGAAGAATCCGAGTGAAGACTGTGCCCTCGGATTCTCGTATACCCCCCTCACCTGTAACGACTTCGAACAATTTATTCTCTGTTTTGACTATCGAAGAACCCGGTGTGGAGGAAGACACAGTGGAAATGGAAGAAGAGGGAGCGAGGACTCCCTCTGAGATAGAAGAGAGTGAGGGAGCCGTTTCTCCCTCTGACTCTAAGCGAAGGGGCAAGAAACCCCGGAAGCCCAAGTGGGAGAAAGCGAAATGGCGCAGACTCCCCCTCGGAAGCACGCGACGGGTTGCAACCCGAGCACAGGCACAAGAATGGAAGGCATGGGAGATCATCACCAAATGGACTCACCTGGCCAGGAGACAGGAGGTGGACGACGAAATGGTGGAAGAAATCCGAACGGCTTACTTCCCTGACGCTCTGGGCATACTGGATAACTTGAAAGAGCCACCCCAGTATATCCGAGCTACTGGGAATTCAATGATGGTTCCAATGACTCTCGAAGGGCTGAATGACCTTAAAGGTTATACAGTGGTCGGGTTGCTGGACAGTGGGGCTACCAACAGATTCATGAGCCAATGGTTTGTCGACGACAACGAGATCGAGGTGGAACCCCTCGCAGTAGCGGTTCCGGTTTACAACGCAGATGGGTCCCTCAACAAGGGAGGACGCATCACCCACATCGCACGCATGCGCCTCCGAATACAGGATCATGCCGAAATCTTCTCGTTTGCGGTAACGGATACCGGAAAGAGCGACGTCATCATCGGGTTCAACTGGTTGAAACAACACAACCCGGAGATCGACTGGCAGAAACAGACCATTTGTTCTCCAGGTGTCCGGCCGCTTCTAAACGCGCTCGCTTATGGGAAGAATGGGAGGAAGAGGACAATGCCAATGTGGAAGAAGGGGACCGCATCTTCGTCACGAAGATGTATCCCGAAGACGTACTGGATTCACGGGATGCTGAACATCTCCGCGCTATGGGTAGCGTGGCTACTAAACTGGCAGCCACGGCTCATGAAGCAAAGGGGCGAAGACGCTTGAAGAAAGCGTCCCCGCTCATTATCTGGAGGAGTTCCGAGGGGTCTTTGAGACAAAGGATTTCGACAAGCTACCCGAGCGACGGAAATGGGACCACGCGATAGAGCTGAAACCCGGCGCAGAACCCGTGAAAGGGCGAAGCATCCCCTTGTCGGTCCCGGAACAGGCGGAGCTGGACGTGTTCATCAAGGAGCATGTGGAAACCGGACGTATTCACCCCTCGAAATCGCCATGGGCCTCTCCCTTCTTCTTTGTGAAGAAGGATGGGAAGCTATGACCCGTTCAGGGCTATTGGAAGTTGAACTCTCTTACCAACAAGAACCGGTTCCCCTTCCGCTCATCTCCGAGATCATGCACATGCTCCATAGGGCAACCTGGTTCACTAAATTGGATGTTCGATGGGGATACAACAATATCCGGATGAAGGAAGGGACGAAGAGAAAGCCGTGTTTGTCACAAACCGAGGGTTGTGGGAACTGCTGGTGATGTTCTTCGGTCTTACGAACTCGCCGGCGACCTTTCAATCCATGATGAATGACATCTTCGCGGATCTTATCGCGGAAGGACAGGTTATCGTTTACCTGGACGATATTCTCATCTACTCGGAACACCTGGAAGAACATCGCTCCACGGTTAAGGAGGTTTTGCAGATTCTCCAGGAAAACGAGTTGTTCCTGAAACCCGAGAAATGCGAGTTCAAACAGAGAGAGGTTGAATATCTGGGAGTCATCATCGGGGATGGGAAAATTCGGATGGACCCCATAAAAGTCGAGGGCGTTTGACAATGGGCAACCCCGAGGAACGTTAAAGACGTACAAAGCTTCCTCGGGTTCCTCAATTTCTACCGACGTTTCATCAAAGGATTCGGGGATTACGCGAAGCCGTTAACTCGCCTCACGCGGAAGAACTACAAGTGGAGGTGGGGAGAACTGGAGAAGAATGTGTTCGACCAATTAATATTGGCCGTAACATCAGAACCCGTTCTGCATTTCCCAACGGATGTTGGGGAATGGCGGGTTGAGGCAGACTCCTCGGATTACGCAACCAGGGCATGCTTGACGCAGCGCCAGAACGGGGTGTGGGTTCCAATTGTGTTTATGTCCAAGGGACTAAACGACACCGAACGAAACTACAACATCCACGACAAGGAAATGCTGGTGATTATGCGGGCCCTCTATGAGTGGCGACACTATCTGCAGGGCAGTCAAGTACTCTTTAGTTGAAATTAACGTGCTTTGCCTCCGCATCGCTCTGTGGTCTGACTCCTACTTTCTTTGTCGAGCCAAGTTAGTTGGTGTACCCGATCCACTACGTGGTATCACTTCCGGCCTTATCCGTCCCTCCGGCTATTCTCCGTTCTCTGGCTTTTCTCCGACTCCGGCTTTCTTCCGACACGGATATAACAATGGGTATTATGACCTGCTACCGGGGCTAGTCCACATGTATTTCTCTAGCACACCATAAGGTGTGCTTAGTTGTCTTGGTTTCCATCTTTCTGACTGAGCAAGTCAGTCTTAGTCATTGCTGACTGGTCAAGTCAGTCTTAGTCAATTCCTATTCAACTTCTGTATCAGTCCCGCACTTCACAAGCTCAGTGGAACTCATATAGTAAATATCAAGCGGATTGACTATATAGCGTGGTGCTATACTGGCGGACCAGTATAGTGACCAGTGAAATATAGTGCGGCACTATTATGTAGTGCCAATCCTCATCAATCATATCAGTAAATCCTTGATGCGAGGCCCGCATCTTTCTAACGGTCAGATCTGCCCGAGTAACCACAGCAATGGATAACTCAGTAGCATGTCTTCATCCCAATCTAATCAGTTGGTCTTCTACTCAAAATCAAGCAGAGTGATATCTCAGCCAGCCCTAATGTGGTTGTACCAATTCTGACTTCATATATCTTTCTTTAATAGTCATCAGACTATTCAGAGGCCGTTGAAGCGGCAAATCAATAATTCTGAGTAGTTCCCTGATGTTCCACCTCCAGCACATAAGATAATGGTGTTATATCTGTGTCGGAATAAGGCCGGAAGATGGAAAGGGCCGAAGATGGAAAAGGCCAGAAGACGGATAGGCCGGAAGTGATACCATGTAGGTGAGTGGGTACACCGACTAACTTGGCTTTATGAGGAAGGAAGCAGAGGTCAGACCACGGAGCAATGCAGAGGCAAAGCACGTTAATTTTCAACTGAAGATACAGTAGAACATAATACATATTTATACTAAATACAGAGATAGTTCCAATGCAGAAAGAAGTATGTTAAAGACAATAAGTAAAGTGAAAGACAATAAGAACAATAAGAGGGATGCATAAGGCATATGTTTGATTTGGGGAACACTCAGAAGACCTTCATTGTGAAAACCCCAAAGGGTGTGTGTCAACAGAACATGCTGGATGCAACAGCATGTTGGATCGGACGTGAGCCAGAAGTACAAGTCACGTCTGGAAAACGAGGTTGGACGTAATGGCCGTAAACTAGGCCGGAGCTGGGACGGGGCCGTTAACAGCTGGAAATGGATCGGAAAGTGTATGGTCGTAACAAATGGTTTACCACCACTGTCTATAGCTCAGTGTAGAATATCATAGTCAGGACATAACAGTGTTATATCCGTGTCGGAAAAGGCCGGAAGGACGGAAGACCGGAAGATGTAAAGGCCGGAAGGACGGATAGGGCCGTAAGTGATACCACTTAGAAGATCGGGTACACCAACTAACTTGGCTCGATGACGAAGGAAGCAGAAGTCAGACTACGGAGCAATGTGGAGGCAAAGCACGTTAATTTTCAACTAAAGATACAGTAGAACATTGTTGTAATAATAGCGAGGAGGCCGGATTAGATGGAAGGATAGAGTAGGATTGCAATAGCACTGTCTGGTTAGAAGGCTGCTTTAGAGCAATCAGATGCTCTAGCAGGATTGTACAGTGGGCTTATATACTACAGAATATGTATCTAGAAGGTTCTCCGTGCATCTACTGAATATTACTAATTCTATGTATGGAAAGTACTAGAAAGATCCGGCATAGCCGAGTTGTTTATATATCAAATTCCAACAAACATAATATGTATTTATAGTAAATACGGAGATAAGTCTAATGCGGAAAGAAGTATGTAAAAGACAATAAGTACATAGAAAGACAATAAGAACAATAAGAGAGAAGCATAGTTGCATAAGTCATATGTTTGATTTGGGGAATGCTCAGAAGACCTTCTTTGCGAAAACCCCAAAGGTTGTGCATCAACGGAACTAGCCGGACGCAACAGGAAAGTTGGTTTGGACGCAACGGCCATAAAGTAGGCCATAACCGGAAAAGGCTGTAAACGGCACTTCGCTGGGAAAGGGACCGGAATGGATCGGAAAGTGCATGGTCGTAACAAACAGCCTCTTAGGCTGCCTTGTCAAGTCTACTCAATCCTTCATAGTTGATTTGTTGCACTGACTTTCGGCCATCAATAGTGTAGCCTACCACCCCTGGGAGGGTGTACATTCATAATCTAATGCCTCACTTCTGCCCACTAATAGGTTCAAAATGAAATAAAAACTGGTGTTTTCATGCATGTTTTGGTACACACCCTATCACCATTGTTGACAACACTGCTTGAATCGCTGGTTCCTGAAGCTCCCAGCCGTTGAGGTGTATTCCTCTCAATTGCAGACCATTCCGTGCACTTGAGAAATAGGCTCACTCCCTTTTCAACTGACATTGCCACTGAGGCGAATGAGACCCAGTGGCGGGTGGCTCTTCCTGTTATAACGGTCCCATCTCTAGGGACAAGGCCCGACAGCTGCTGTTGTGGCAAGAATAAAGAGACAAGACCATAATCTGATTTGGGCTGAGTTGACTCTGGAGACGCTAACTTGGTTTCAGTGTTACTCTGATACTGGACTTTTCCGTTCAAATCGACAAGGGGGGTGACACATGACCTCTTTTACTATTTCAACATTCCGACAGCCACCAAAATTTGGTGTGAAAATTTTTCGAAATTCGGAACAAAATTTTCAGCTTTTGGCACTTTTCAGGCAGTTTTGGGCACTGTGTCACGCTCGGGAGGTTCGACAGAGGCCACCGTGATGCGTGACCCCAACCATCGACAGAGGGGTCCATGACCCATGACTGTTGAATTGAAGGGAAAAGTCCAGTATGTCGGCCTGTCAGTCATACCAAACACTCACTGGTCGGCTCAACATCTGGAAGCTCCTTAGTGTCTGTTGGCCAGCATACTTGCTTAACTGGCATCAAGGGGGAACAAATCTGCGAAATTTGCACTATACCTCCAAGTTTTTTTTTTCAGCAAAATTGGCGACCTCTTCCACTCAATACTTTCTGCCTCTGCTCCACTTCCTTTTTGGGAGTATAGGGTTACCTAATGCCCTCTGCTGATGGCACGTTGAATCTCGGCAATGAGCTCAAGCCGAAGCCTTGGTTGTTTGGCGTCTTGGCTCTCTTCCCCATCCTCCACCCGCGACACCTCCCTCCTACCCACCATGACCCTCTTTACGAACCACACCACCCCAACATGAACATCAATACTCACCGTGTCTGCTGCCCCGAGGTGGGCGGCAACCGATGCCTTCACGCCCCAAGAAATGCCTCAACGGCCATCACTATTATATTCTCACATATGGAAAACATGTACGAGCTGCGCATGCCGCGGCTGCAGATTGTTGGTGGGGCAGGGGTGGGGGCATGCACCTCCATCACAAACAGCATTGGTGTTAGTCTGCGGAGCTCGGTGGCAAGTGTGATTGGTGCGGCGAGTGTTACTAGTATGAGTGTGAAGGAGGGGAAGGAGGGCCCGGCAGTGGACAAGGAGAAGTGCGTTGAAACACTGACTATGGGGCTGGCGGTGAAATAACCACAAACCAAACCTTGTAAATGAATACGCGGTTCGATAATGCAACTACAACAACTCAAACACTATAGTCCTCGTGAAAGTTCGGGGTTCCAATCCAGTATAGATTGTGGCAATTTGAACTTTAGTTCTCTTTGAGAAGCAAGACTTTACAGGTCTACAAGTTGCAGCAAATTGCAATTCGACTGAGGTTCAAGTACCCTCAAATTTACCATTGGGGAATATTATTCCTGTATAGATAAAACTTGCTCGAATCCGTTCTAGGCGCAATCGCAGATAGACAGACAAGATTTATGTTCAATGGTTTTGTATGATGTGGGTCTAGGTTTGGAGATAGTACTCCGATGCGTAATGCAAGTGATTCTTTATGAATCCCGATGCCAAATAGTATCCGTGATTGCTAATCCTTGCGAGATTACAACCAATTGTCAAGTCTGATCTGTTTCCTTATATTCCACGCATCCATTCCGTTTATCCAATATGTCCATGTGTTGTTTATAAAGATTCAAAGCCAACACAGATAATATTACGTGGAACTCATCTGGTATTCGCAGGTAGCATATGTACTTAATACATCGTGCCATCTCCTCACTCGCAGGCAGATCCTTGGAGACCGATCTAATCGTCCTTTAAATACCTCGTTAGAGAGCGGGGATAAAGCATAGAAAACCCCGCCGACACTACCACCCCCAGGAAACGCACAAATGCACTTACGTCTGGCTCACCGGACGCGTCGTGTGGGGCTGCGGTGTAGATGCTCCGGGCCGCGCAGGCCAGCCCCTCATTGCATCTACCCGACACCCACCAAAACCTGGGGCTCCCCTGTCCAGTCTTCGGGGAGCGTGTCTTGCCTCTCAAGTACACCTTGCCATGTTTTCAGGACAAGGGACTTGGAGATAGCCTTCCGAACCCAGCGAGCGTTCGTCATCTGGCAGTCCAATTCAAGTCTGAGATTCATAGCCTTCCTCCAGTGGAGGGTGATTTCTCTCTCGGAGGCGGGTTCTTTACCTTGCAGCCTTCTCTCGTTACGGAGCCTCCAGATGAGGTGTGCCGATTCAGAGACTAGGATCTGGTAAAGTCTGGACGTTGCTTTGTCGGTTGCGCCGGGCTTCATGCCTCGCTTGATCAAGGCACACGCCATTATTTCCCCAATTAGCGGGCGTAGCGGTTGCTTGGTTTTAAGGGTCCATAGTTCTGATGCCAGGTCCCATACCTGTTTCTGTCCGTTTTCCTGACATTCTGTCAGGATGTGATTCATTGTTTCTGTTACCCTGCATTTGGTGCAGATCCCCTTCCATTCCGACCCGGATATTTTAAGCCAATGCTTCCCGACTTTATACGCGTCGTGGATGAGCATCCAGAGGAAGTACAGTATACTTCTGCTGAGGTCTTTATGCTTAACACTCTTCCAGATCTGTTTGGCAGAGGGGGAGTCTCTTTTAGAATCTAAGACGGTGTCTTGCGCATCTGTTATGTTTCGGTTTGTGGTGTATCGGTCCAGGGCCTCCTGGTACTTTGAGGTGAGTGTTTTCCTGTGTTTAATGATTTTGTAGGCTTTGGATTGCGTCATGGATGAGAGTTTGGCTCCCGCCAGGACGTAGGAGGTTGGAATGTGCATGTCAATGAGGTCTGATCCCTCTGGTTTGCGGCGGCCTTCGTCCGCTAGTTTGTCTGCTTGCTCATTTCCAGTCACTCCTGAGTGGCCTTTGACCCATTCTAGGGTTGTTGGTGCGGTGCGCTCCCGGAGGCGTGCGACTGTGACTTGGTAGAGGGGGCCATTTTTAACAGTCAAGAAGCCATCCCCTTCCCATTCTCGGAGGTGTTTCGTCAACCCTTCTATTACCATCATCGAGTTGCTGATTATTCTCAGTGGTATGTCTTTAGGGTTGTTCTCGGCGGCTTCTTTTATTGCGATTAGTTCCCCCACATTATTTGATGGTTGGAGCTCATTCGGGACTCGGATTGCTCTGTTACGGGCGTCATTTGGACCGTAAAAAATGCCTGCTCCCGCCTCGGCATCCTCCCTCCCATTGTTCGTTGCTGATCCATCTGTGTAGACCACGATTTCGTCCTCGTCCGGCTCTGGGTTCATCCGCGTATCCGGTGGGCTGTCTCCGCTTTTTAGGCTGTCCCCAAAGATTCTGAATGTGTCGGATAGGTTTCCGTTACAGGTTATTCGGGGGTCGAAATGGTGTTGGTTTTCCTCCAGTGGGGGTCGATCTGCCGCATCCTGGGTTTCGTAGTCTTCCGGCTGCGGAACAAGTGGATTCCATTTGTCTGGGAGGGTGTTGAGGAAGAACCTTGCTCTTACGAAGCATGCATGTGGGGATGCACATTTGTTGCATTCGTTTCGGGTCAGGTGACATGCTTGGCACGCACAATTCCTCCTATTCCGGTGTCCGGGGGTGTCCAGTCGTCGCGCCAGGTTCTCTGTATTGCCAACTGTTCATATTTTGTGCCTGTTCTTCAAGCAGTTTGTTTCTTGCCCGTGGTTAAAGGCCCCTCTGTCGGTGCGTGATTTAAAGTGATACCATATCGGCATTCCACACATCACCTCCCTTGCGAAGGCGAGGCCATCCATTTTGGTATTGTGTTCGAGGGCCGTTTTCATGAGGTTGTCAAGATCTTTGGGGAGTTTTGTTCTCTTGCTGTTCCATGACTGTAGGAACACATTCACACGTAGGTTCCTGTCTATTACTGTGTCCAGGTTCCCGAGGATATTGATTGCTTGCAGCTCGTCTGCCGCAAAGGCCCACATTGGTCGGTCCGGGCCGAACTTTAGGTATGACTTGAGCCATGTGATCGTATATTCAAATAGGGAAAAAAACGAAACTTGGTATAGCTTCTGGCTGTCTACGAATGAATGCCTACTCGACCGGTGTCATCCCCCAAAAGTGTTTGGAGATGAAAAGGATTAGAGCCATGTTTGGATAAGATTCAGCAATCACCGAAATTACCAGACAAGCCCGCCTAACCCCCAGCTCACTGTCGCTAACTTACCCTGGGAACGATTTACCCTTTTGAGCTACCACAAGAAGCATGAGGATGGCAATGAATTGACACCAATAGGGGCAAATAGCGATGCATTGTGACACCGTGACCTAATATTACGGGAACCGACAGAAGAGACAGCAACTACAGAGGACACCAGACATAGCGCACACGGCATGTTACATCAATATAGCGGTACCGGCAACCAGTACTCAAACATGACATGCAGGACACAGCATGCACAGCACATTACATTGACAGGGCGGCACCGGCAACCACCCTTCAAACATGACATGCAGACAGACAGAACACTGGCAACCCGCGACATGACACCCGACAAGGAGGCGTCATGACTGAACCTGCGCCCACAAAGCAATGCTTGACACAATATGTCACTCCAAAGCTGTACAGGCCCTTACACAAGATGACAGACTGACAATCGTAACCGGTGTTTTACATAGCATGTTGACATGAGGCTGTACAAAATGGTAAAGTAAAACGACAGATTGACAGCAGAAGCCATTGACCTACATAGCATCTAGCTCAGGATAGAACAAAGTATGCCAAACACTCTGTATATAAATACTCTACATATTCGGTAGATAGAACAAAACCAACTACTTCCCCAGTAACAATCTCTCTTCTCTCTAGTCATCCTCCCTTCCACAACCCTCCTCAGACTCGCTGTAAGTAAAACAGTCCGCTTCCTTGAAGCTATTCTGTTCAATCCACGCTCTTTAACTTTTGATTAACAGTCTGCTTCCTCAAAGCTATTCTGTTCAACTCACCTCTTTAGCTCTCGATAAAAATACAAGTAGCCTGGGACCGAAAACCCTTGTACTCGTATTTCTAGTAATTTGTACTGATAGCCTGGGACCGAAACCCTTGTATCAGCACTTCGTCTTCTGAATCCGCCTTTAGCAAGTAGCCTGGGACCGAAAACCCTTGTATCTATATCTAGTTATCCGAATCTGCCCTTTAGCAAGTAGCCTGGGACCGAAAACCCTTGTGCTTGTTATATAGATAGCCTGGGACCGAAAACCCTTGTATCTATATCTAGTCAACCGAATCTGCCTTTAGCAAGCAGCCTGGGACCGAAAACCCTTGTGCTTGTTATATAGATAGCCTGGGACCGAAAGCCCTTGTATCTATATCTAGTCAACCGAATCCGCCTTTAGCAAGTAGCCTGGGACCGAAAACCCTTGTATCTGTATCTAACCTCTTGAATCTGCAAGTAGCTTAGGACCGAGAAACCTTTGTGCTTGTACCACCACAGTCCGTAATTGAACAGTCCGCTTAACTTGGAGCTATTCTGTTTAATTGTTCCGCACCAGCCTCCCCACTCACCTCCGTTTCCACTTTTTCCCACACTTGCCCCTTTTATCACTTCTCCCTATTTTAAGGAGAAACCAACAACTTTTCATTTCACTACCCATTTCCCGAACTTACGAGAAACTCCCGAATAAAGTCATTTCCGGAGGACCTCGTGTATAACATTTTATACGCCTGACACCGGTTAAGTGTAAAGTCTAGTAACTTCGTGTCCAACAGGTGGGGTGAGATTCACTGGTGTTCCTCCCATAACCATCCACTTAAATATGTTACAGGACTCTAAATATAAACGAGACAGATACAAACATGCAATAGGGTTCAGGGTATATGACTAGTGGTATGGCAGCTAGCCGATGAACTCCTGTCGGATATCAAGCGATTAGTAAAATTGAGAGAGATTTGCAAGAAACATCAACAAGCCGAGCTTAACGATGAGTCAAGATCTACATCGCTTAGAATGATCATGATGGGATGTTGTTGATATGTCAACTTTTAGCCGACCTCCTTGTCAGTGCTCTGTTACCCTCCTTGGTAACCCTCTGCTTAATTGGTCCTGCTTTGAACCGTTCAAGTGATTTGTCTGAAAGTCATGATAGCCGTCACTTCCCAGTACCCGAGTATGGTTTCTTAGTCAATTGGTTGATCGACCAAGTCCAGCCTCCTCTTGGTGGTTCTGAAGACGTCAGATGATGCCCAACGATGATCCCCCTAGTTCAGAAGGATAATCCCTTGTAATATGCCCTTAGTCAGGGATGTGCAGTAGCCCCAATCTGTTTCCAGGATGGTAAGGCACTTTCCGCGATTGCTCCATTAGCGACTTCCCACGTCAACCCTTTACCAGGATTGTTGTCCAGCGCCTTTCTAATGGTTCGAGACACATTATATCCCTTTTAGTTAACTGATCAGGCCAGCATTAGCCCTTGTGAGATGATGTTGTAATGTAATGAAGTACATTATAGCATGTTGCAACTCAAGCAGATTTAAATAAATGCCCGGGTGCCCCAATTCCAGGTCTGTCAGCGTGCTGTGAAGGGAGATCAAGGTGTGGTGGGAGGGGGTGGTGGATCATTTGGATGGGTTAGTGACTCATTTTTCCTTCCCATTTCACCAAAAAAAAAGCTAACACACTGAAACAAGAGCGCACGGCATCTAGTGCTATTTTGCAATTTCCTAGGACCAGTATTTATATAACGGGAAAGCGCTAGTACTTCTGAAGTGTTATTACTAGCACTCAGGACTCTGGCTAGGTGATATACAGGAGAACTGGAGTGAGCCCAAGCTGCCGGTTGTAGCATCAGATACGACTAGGATGACACACTAGTACGATCTAGAGGCACAAACCACGGGGAAATAACCATAAGCCTACATAGTCAAGGTGCTAGCACCTAGGAAGCGAGACACAGGAGAGTGGTACTGTGAGTACACTAGCAGAAGGTGCGAGCGGCAAGTCTGGGATCTGAAGGGTAATATACTATGAGCTAGCAGCCTTCTAGCAAGGGTGTTAGTAGGCAGTACCCAGCTAGCGATCAACCCGAGACCTGAAACACAGATGCGAGCACGTGACTGTCGCAACGCAGTCGCGAGTCACAAACTAGACAGTAGAGTAATAGCTGGCAGGCTATTGGTGCAGATGCGCAGGTCACCAGAAATGCAGTTTCAGATAAACAGACTGCTACCCTGTGCTCTGACCTGTGCTAGATGACTCCAGGAGGCGGATTCAACTCCGTTTCATCAGGATAGAGGTTTCGGCAGCAGACGGCAGGCTGAGGAATCACTCACGATACCCATAAATGGACGCTAGTGGATCAGTGTGGCTGTTCTGCTTAGCATAGACCCATCATAAAACCAAACGACAGTCGTTTCATTGGCTGCTATATCCATCACATCATTTTCACTCATTTATATTATTCATTCTGTTTATCACATGTACCATAGACCTCAGTAGTATAAAGGGAGCACAGAGCAGGCTAGAACCTCAGATTATTACACCCCGATTTTGTAGGAAGTTGGTGCAGGTGGTCTCAGGTTGCTAGTGGAGATTGTAACACACTTCACAAGTAGTAGCTTTATTGGAATCAATACTGTTGACTCTGGACACGTCGAGATCTTAAGTTGAGGTTCTTGTTGTTGACTCAAGGAGTCTTCACATATAAAACCAAGGGTGTTCTCTTTGAGAACCAGCTAGCAGTTGCGCTAGCAGCTTTGCCTTCACCTTGATATTATTGTAGTGTGTTGGATCACCTGCTAGTTGATTGTGTGTTGACTCGAGCCCACTAAGAAGAAGCCAGACTAGGTGCCCCCACCTCTAGACCGACTGTAACTTGTCAGTTACTTCGCCTTCACCCCGATATTGACGGAAGCACTGTCATAGTGTGTTGGGTCGCTAGCTGGACACTTATAGTGTCTGTTGCCAATACAAAGTGGAAACATTCCGGTTCTTGGTTAAAGAATAGGTCAGCAGCTTAAGGACTGCCTTGTCGCTTGAGGATTGAAGTCCACTTGTCGTTAGCCTTAGTAGTCTTTGGGTACCCCATTGCGAGGATTTTCACAAACCTACATACTCTGCCCTGGTGCCCTCGATCTAGCGATCCAGCCACCTTGTATCCAACCCATAAACCCCTGCCCATCCCAGGTGCTAGCGGTATTGTTGGCAGCTGCATAGTGCTAGTGTGTTGTTGAACGGCTTTGTTGATGTCTACCAGTTGAATTGTGTTTGTTCCAAACCCGCTGGTCGCATACTACGGCCCGGACCCGAACTCACAAAGAGAAGCACTTACATCTTTGGAGGAATAGATTGTTGTAGTGGTGGTTTTGGATGGTTGCACAAGTAACTTATGTAAACTAACTTGCCCCGCCACAAGTAACTTGTAGCTAACTTGTGGCGGGGCAAGTTAAATTTACCCGCACAGTTCCGCATAAGTACAAGTTCCGCACAAATAAGTTAACTTAAGTTAAAATAAGTAAGTTACATGTTAATGGTTCTTTCATCCCGGTGCCTATGGGGTGCCATCCTAGCACCTAATATCACCTCAAATATGAGTCTCTTGCAGTCCTATGATGCTTTGAGGCAATGTTCCATGTTGTTGTGACTAATGTTCTGCTGGGAGTAAGTTCAAGCTGGCGAAGAGATGCATTGGAGGTGTAGGACATTGGGGTTGAGATCATTTTGCAAAGATATTATTTGTACATCAGATCTAGGCAACATGGGTACTTATATAATGCCTGTTCTAAGTACAATGGCTGTTTTGCCCCAAAGTTGAACTAACTTGCTTTTGACTTTGGATGATCAAGGGCGTGTGGGATTTCCTTCAGTGTATGACTGCTCAAACATCAGACCTAACCTTTTCATGTCAGGTGTTCCCCCAATGACAGCTGTACCTGGATTGCATCTCCGAACATGTGAAGTGCCCCAAAAATCAAATCCAGCCAATGTTCAGCTCAAAATATTACCTGACTTGATGTGCAGATGTTATTTAATCATTGAATGCTCTCAGTTTGAGTCTTTGAATGTCTTGAGGCTTGCAAGATGCTAACTTGCATGAATTGATCGTATAAGTTGATTTTGGCCGAGGGTTGATGCCATCTGATGGCATAAGTTAGTTTGGTCGCGTTAACTTGATTGAACTTGGCCCAAAAGTTCGCTTAAGTTAGCTTTGGCTACCTTCAATTAACTTAGCATCTTCCAGTTCAACTCGATGAATGGAGTGTTTGAAGAGAACAGGGTTGTTTAACTTGGAGAAACAGACAAACTGGTAACTGATGGCATCTAAGTTAATTTGTCTGTGTTACTTTGATCTAACTTGGCAGGCAAGTTAGTTGCTCGCAGTCAACTTGTGCTACCTTCAGTTCGCTTCTCCACTTATAGGTCAAGACAACAGTTGAATGGATAGCATGTTTTGAAGGTCATTTCAGTTGAGGCAAGACTGACATGAAAAGTATGTAACCTTTTCCCATACATTCTGCGGTCCATCTCCTATCTATTTTCTGACTACACTTGGCCTGTAGATGGAACATACATGAAGAAGAGAGCATATCCAGCATATCAAAGATACTGATTGAGTCAGGTTGACCCTGTGAGCAGTTGGGCACCAGTTGTTAGTAGTTACTCTTGGTGAGGCATGTGGTGCTCTTACAGATGTATATTCTTGCTAATATCGAAGTAGAGGAAGATAGAATAAATTTAAAAGGGTCTTTCAGAAGACTTGAAGGAAATACAAGTTGGCAACCCGCCAAGTTAGTACAAGTTAGATTTGCGGCCCGTGGGAAAACTTAAGCTAACTTGCGGCACGCCTGCCGAAAGGGGCAAGTTCTGCACAAGTTACTTTTCATAAGTTACTTTTCACAGACTCGTGGTTTTGTGGTTGTTTTGTGCAAGCCCAAATCTAAGCTATTTATAGTCGTATATCAAGTGCACCGTTTCAACGCAAACAGGAAACCACCATCGTCGGGAGCACACTTGTCAGGTTCTGCAAGGTGCTGCCGCGTCTGCCCTCTGTGGACGATGTGTACTTTGACCTCGACGATTTGACGAGCGAGGATGACAGCAGCGACGAGAGTGATGTGACAACACCAACAACGCCCAAGCACCACCCCCACCTTGTCGCGGGCCTCCCGCCTAGTGCATCCACGACACCACAGATCCAGCACGGCACAGGAGCTCTTCCTGTCCCCGCCCCCCACGTCCCCGCCCCTATTCACACATGTGTTATCGGATCCCATGAACACACTGACAGTGTCAACATTGGCACCGACAGGCGACTCAATCGAAGCTGGTGCTAGTGGACTCAGGCTGCTAGTGGAGGTTGATACCGAGCTGCACTTGTAGTAGTCTTTATATTGGAATCAGTAGACTGTGGACTCTGGAAACATCGAGTGACTAAGTTGAGGATTTCGTGTTGCTGGTCCTAGACCTCCACATATAAAACAAGGGTGTTCTCTTCGAGACCCAGCTGCAGTTTGTGCTAGTGACTTTGCTTTCACCCTGACAAGACGGAAGCTCTGCCGTAGTGTGTTGGATCGCTTGCTAGGTGGATTGTGTGTTGGCTTGAGCCCACTAAGAAGAAGACGGACTAGGTGCCCCCACCTCTAGTTCGGCTATAACTTGTCAGTTGCCTTCACTCTGATATAGACGGAAGCTCTGTCGTAGTGTGTTGGGTTGCTAGCTGGACACTTGTAGTGAGCTAGTGCCGATAAAAGCGGAAAGGTTCCTGTTCTTGGTTAAGGAATAGGTCGGCAGTCAAGGAGAGTCTTGCCATTTGAGACTTGAAGTCATTTGAAGTTAGCCTCAGTAGTCCTTAGGTTGCCTAAGGCGAGGATTTTCACAAACCTACAAACCTCTGCCCTGGTGTTCTCGACCTAGCAGTCCAGCCATCTTGCATCCACCCCATATAAACACACCCCCGGACCATCCCTAGGTTCCTAGCAGTGTTGTCGTTGGTGGTTGCATATTGCTAGTACATTGTAGAGTGTGTTGTTAGAGGCCTATAAATCAAACTTGTGTTTGTTCAAACCTGCTGGTCGCATACTACGGCCCGGACCCGAACTCACAAAGAGAAGCACTTAGATCTTTGGAGGTAGATTGGTTGTAGTTAGTTGTTTTGGGTGTTTGTTTGCAATACCGATCAATTAGCTATTCCTAGTCATATAAGAAGTGCACCATTTCAGCGGTACTGAATGACAAGAACAGCTCTGTGTCATCGTTTTTCTCGGCAAAGCAGCTGTTCACAGCGTTGACGCAGCAGGCACAACCTGATCCACATCTCCACACAACCTAACCGCAAGACATGTCGCACGGCGCCTGTGCCACAACCCAAATCTCAGCCTAACCCTTCTAGTCTTCTAGTTTCAATACATTGCCACTCACTTTTGTAGCCTATCTTCCACCTCAATATAAGTAGCATTGTACCTCCCTAGAAATGTAATTCAAATCTTTTTTCTCCATTCCGGCTCTTTTTCTCCATTTCGTGTACTTGTCCGAATCCGCTGTCCAAACGGCGCCATGGTGGCAGCTTGCGTGGCACATCACGGCAAAAAACACTTTGCCGAAAGATGCCGCAAATCAAATTCCCGTTTGGGTAAAGGAGCAGAGGCGGAAAATATGCAACTCCCCTTCCCCCCTCCCAAAAGAGGAAATTCCTTTTTGGGAGATGAATCGTCTTCTGGAGGCTTGTAGAGCTTGGTTTGATGTTTGAGACCTTATATGTACACTAAATTGATAAAGTATCAGTTGTGCTAGTCATCTCAGGATTTTTTGAACAATTCTGAGTGAAAAGATGTTCAGTGATGGGGTCCCGCTGCCGTGTTGTTGCCGAGCCCACATGCTCATTTGCTATATTGGGAAGACCTCCGGCCGATCAATCCCTTATTGATTCCCCAAAGTAGCAATAATGTATCTTCCTATAGCTCAACAACCTCTTGACCCCAGGCCCTGTGAGAGGGTACATTCAGACTTAGAATTGCATTTCCTTTCGATATTCAGGGTCACTCAAAAATTCTGGAATGTGGTGCCCCTTGACTGGCATTGCCAAGAGGTGATCATCTGTAAAATTTCGGACACAAGGTCGGAAAAGTGAACTAAGGCCCTCTAGACCCTCCTTCCCTCTTAGCCGAGCACAGCCACCTCCCTAATCCGGCAATTTTCGGCTTCAACTACACATTTCAGTCGCTATATGTGCTGCATCGTCAATTGTCTCAAGAGTTCTTTCTGATAAGCTACCCAGCAATCCTTCGCCTCTTTCTGACTCTTCCACCGGCATCTTCACAGCAGTTATTGTCGCAAAACCACTCAACAGTGGTGAGGTCTGTCAGCCTGAGCCCAGCACAACAAAGGTGAATCTGCAAGGGAGGAGATTCAGCATTTTTCAAGCAATGGATAGGTTGAAAGTCTTTACCTGAGCACTGGAAGTTGGCCCCAGACATGTCACCATTGGTTCACTGCCGGTGATCGTGCAACCTGAAATGGATAACCCTCCTCTTCATCTTCTTCGTCAGACGAAATGACAGTTCGCCTCTGAGTAGTGAGTGGAAGATCTGGAACTGCGGCAAAAAATTGGCCTTGATTGGCTGTAATTGGGATCTCCAGCAATCAAGCCGGCGGCGAATATGAAAATATATTGACTTTTTTTCGACTTTTTTTCGGGAATCATCTAAAACGTGTTTTTGAAGTATTTGGAACCTTGGTCCGAAAAGTGAAATAACGTGACTTCAACCCTCCCTCCTGAGGCTGTGCCTCGGCATTTGCCGGTGATCACCTCTTGGGCATTGCCCACCCAGGGGGACGTCATTTGGTATGTATCGACATCGTCTCGTCAATACGGTTGTAACTATCCAGGGCTATGACTCATGAGACCGAAACGCGGGATTTGCCGTTTCTTCTGCCAAGCTAGTGTGGGAAATTGCATTCATGCCGTACCTTTGCTTCACCGTCGGTCGCCAATTCAGCGCCTAGCCTACTGCGTCGTTCGTCAGCCCCCTCTTTCCATTCCATGAGCAACTACACCATCGAGGCTCATCTTTTCGCCACCCACCATGACACCGCGCTCCTGTCGACGTTCGGGACGTGTGTAAGCATTTTGTCTTTTCAGTGTGGGCATCCTGAACAACGTACGCACAGACACAGCTCCTCTTGTTTGGTAAGTGCAAAGACCGAAAGCGCCTCTAGCTGACGATGAAAAATCCTCTTCCTGGACAGGCAACCTCCTAGTTCTGCTTCTTGATACAACATACCTTCTGCACACCCGGATACGCGCTAGTCGAGGCTGGCTTGTTGCTGTGACATATGCAATGGGCCTATTCGCAGCGGTGCATCTCGCACTGCAAATAGCCATCACCGTGCTGTTCTGGCGGTCTTTTTACCTCGAGGTCCAAGGGGACGCCGCACGCGCCTCGAGCATGCTGAACCGGGGGGGTGCCCTTGATGTAGTGGGTGATTATCTTCTCGTCACCAACAAGTGAGTGGCTTCGTTCTCTTCGAATCAGATTCAAACCATTCTTTAGCATAGTAACTGACGGCCTATTCGTAAGTCACCCATTACATCGTACTTCTTCTCCTCACTTGAAATTGGCAGCTTCATTGCTGCTACGTCATCTGGGGTCAAAACATGAAAGTCGTAATCGTTCCAGCGCTCTCCTTTGTAGCTACTGCTGGTAAGAAGTACCGGCCGGTAGCTGCAGTCTTAATTCATGTATTCACAGCCGTTGGTTTTATGGCCGCAGCCCACCCCGATGAAATAGGCGGCTCGTACCACCATGACTTCTGCCGGATGTTTGGAATGATTATCCTGACGAACCTGACGCTCATGGCGCTGACCGGTAGATCTCCAAATCTCACTGTGCCATTTTTTTCTCTCTCAACCCTGTTTATTTCTCTTGCAGCCGGACGTATCTGGTGGATAGGACGCGACGTCGTTTCCGCATTGGAACCCTCCATTATGCGTGTGTATGGCACCGTCAGCGCCATGATGTACGACGAGGCTTCATCTCTGCGCACATAACTAACTCACTTTCGATGCTCTGAATGCAGATTGGAATCCGGCGCTATCTACTGCGTGAGCATCGTCCTGTACCTCATCTCTGTGCTGCGTTTGAACAAGCCGGATTCCGTGCCGGCTATCACCGTGTTCCGAGCAGCCATCCCGCAAATCATGGTGCGTGCGATTTGCACTTTCCTAATCTTTTGACCGACCGTGGCCTTTTAATATTTGCGGACGTTTACAGAACATCGCCCCGATTTTAATCCTCGTTCGAGTGGGCTCTGGCAGCAGCGTGGGTGATGAAACCAATTCATACGGAATACGGGAATCAAGCTGTTGGACCCAGCACAGTTTAGTGATGCATCCGGCCAACGTTCGTCAGCCTGAGGTTGCTCTATCAGTGGTTGAAGGACTCGGAAGGCAGTAAAATATTCTAATACATTTTAATCTGCAGTAGCTATTTAAAGGCTCCTGTCGATTTTATGCCCAGTTGCCCTCATAGCCTTCACATAAATTTCCGACACCAGTAGCTCCTCGAGAGCATTGTTCCAAGCCAATCGCAACTCGAGCCGGTGCATGCTGAATGGCGCCACCCTCCCTCACATCCTTGGATCTCGCACCACTGGCAGTGAACTGCTTCGATGGTGGACATCTGCAGCACGGAACAGCGTGCACAGCCCTGAGGAATTCTGAATTTGGAATGTTATTATGGTACAAACATGAGCAGGCTTCAGAATTTCAAAACGACAGCGCGACAGGTTGACCCAAAGTCTAAATTCTGTTCTTCTTAGTACTTCTCAGGACAGTTCCAAACTAGGAAGCGCAACGTCGCGGCAGATTCATTCAATTGAACGGCGCGCACTCCCACAAATCCTGGTATTCCAAAACAGGTCCAAATTAGGAAATTTTCGAGCGCGCCTTCAGTTCTGACATTAGCAGTAAGTAACATTGGACCCACTTTCAACTTGCCGGAGAGTTTGTCTTGGGACCACGCTTTCTATCAAGTTGAACGTATCACCCTTCTGAGATGATGCAATGATGAAAGGAGTATTTTCAGTCGCAGTAGAATGAAAGGCTTTTACTTAACACTTACTGTAGCATTTCGTTCAATTCGCGGGGCCTGTGATGCGTGACACCCATTCGCGAGCTTCGGTTTTTGCGAATTGGCTCCTTTCCACGCTGCCAAGTTCCTCGCAAGCACACGGATCAAGACCGAAAGATCCTCCCGCAACGATTGCCTCCGTGTTACACGTTACAAGCAACAAAAATCCTTGATCAGATCAGAGATGGGTACAACATGGACCCATGGTATAAGAAACTGCTCTCCGCGTTCAAGGGTTGTGTTGGCCTGGAATTCCGCGAGCCTGAACGCTTGCGCTATGTCGGTGACCGACTGTTCATACCCCGCTCTGGCAATCTACGCGAGACACTGTTCCGACTTGCACATGACTCTCTCGGCCATTTTGGTTTTGACAAGTCTTATAAATCCCTCCGCGACACATACTACTGGTCGAATATGCGCTGGGACCTCGAGAAAGCTGACATTCCTGGCTGCCACAACTGCCAGAAAAATAAATCCCGCACTGTACCAAAGGCTGGACCTCTCCATCCCCTGATCAGCGAAGTGACTCGGTTGCTATCGACTTTATCGGGCCCCTCCCCAAGAACAGGGGACACGATTGTATTGCCACCTTCACAGACCGTCTCGGCTCAGATATACAGATCATCTAGACTCACATGAAGCTCATCGCCCCCGAGCTTTCTCTACTATTCTTCATGCACTGGTACTGCGAGAACAGACTTCCCCTGGAAATCATCTCGGACCGCGACAAGCTTTTCATCTTCGCGTTCTGAAAAGCCCTTCATTTCGCACTTCGGTATGACAGCGACACCGAAATTACCGGAGAGAGGTGAGCGGCACCATACATGAATGCGGGAATGAACCTCGTGTTCAGGTCACGACATGATTTATTCGACCCCAAATTTTTTTGACTAGCCAGTGCCACGCGATATCGATCGAGACTGGTTTTTTTACGTTGGCGGCGGGCCCAATACCGAGGGGCAAACTTGAGAAAGCATGGCAGGCTGTAACGTGGTTGAATTCCACATCAGAAGCAATGTAAGCTATTACTATCTGCTTGTATATCTGGTTGACCTCTGCCGTGACGAAGCAGATGTGTATTTGACGGGGGTGGCTCAGGGTTGACTTTACAGCAACTCATTTTCGTGAATGAAGGGATTCCGTACGGCGCGGTGAATCGATCTAATCCGGCATGGACTTCTCAGTATCCGTTAATTAAGATATGCCGTATTAATTCCATCGGCAATCCAAGAAGTAGGGTGGAGTGTCACCTACTACATGATACCAGCACAATCGACGCCCCTGCATCAGATTAACCATGAGACAAGTCAAGTATTACCCTGAGATGAGGTGAGCAGCAGCCTCAATTGGACCCTAATTGTAGGATATTTACGGCAGGAGACCTGAAACCAAGGAGAGACACAACAGGCGATTGACCTGTGATCGGCAATTCAACCTGCTGGCAACTTGACCAACATAGCGTATAACCGGCCAAAAATGTCATAATTGCGGTAGATAAAGTCGTCGCTTTCATGCTACCTACCTATCTACCTACCTACCTAATCACTGTCAGGCACTGCGTTCCGCCCTCGGCTAGAGCGTGAGATGTCGAGGCGCATGGAACCGTTGCTGAGGTGCCGCGAGTTTTGTGTAGCCGGCATCACGGATCTAGAGCATCGCTTTCTCGCTTACCTACACACAGCCTTGGCGAGGCGCACCGATGGCCGCAACGGCTTCCTAGATTTCAGTCGTCTAGGCAGCTGCACATACCTCGGCACGTTCTCCGTCTACCCGAGCTAGCTTACGTCTTCGATGTGGAGGTGCGTCTAGGCGTCTCGTCACGGCTGGTCATTGATGTGACTAGCCGGCTAGATGTGGCTAGACACCGCCTCCGGCTAGGCGCTGGCTAGGTCTCTCGAAACGGTGTCTTCTACCAGGGGCCGGAATGCAGTGAGGTACCTCGTTACGCATGAGGTCAGACTTTGATTGCAGGATGGCGGGTGATGGAAAAAGTCTTGCGGTGTTGAGTGGGGGAAGAGGAAAGTAGGGCACTGTATGTAATTCCCTGGGAGTTAAAAATCGGTTTTTAATCCTTGGTTTCTAAACAGGGTGTTTATAAACCTGAGGCCCAGAATGTTGATTTCCGGCTGCCAGACCTTCTGTTTACCCATTTTTTTCGCCTCCTAAACAACTTCTGAGCTTACCCCGACAAGTTGACAGGGTTTGAAGACCTCTGGCCCTCTTCACAACAATCTCAGAACTTCGGCGCATAAAGTCAGTTCACATCAAAATAAATGACCGTCCTCCACATGGTCTCATGACTGACATCCTTGACTTGGATCGACCCTGAGCACTTATACTAAAGTTCTTCAAGCTTGAACCTCGTTCAGGTGGCGAGCAAAACTTCAAGCTCTGGTTAACGGCGGCCCGGGTTGCCGACACAATTTAAAAACCGACCATTCCGCCCGACGATTTAAAACCAGTTTATAAACACCCATTTATAAACCGGTTTGTAAACATGAAAAATATACAGGGCCCTAGAGGAAAGAAGTGTGATGTGGCAAGATCATGGGTGGGCTGTGTCCTCGGTAATAGTTTGTCTGCTCGGTGAACTCGAGTTGATGTAACATCAATGTCGATCACAGTGATGGGCGGAACTCGACAAATGACTTATTCCTTTTCACCAAGTTCTCGATTCGCCTCACCGACTTTGCACTTTTACAGCTTTTTGCGGAACTTAGGGCGGGGACCGTTTTTTTTCCATTTTCGACACTTTTCATGAGGAACGTCGCCACAAGCTCAAATTTGATCAGATTGCCTTGAAATTAGGCACGTTAGAATCGTATTCAAAATCTGCAGTCAACGCAATACCGGTATTTTTGATGCCATCAAAAAATGAAATTTCTACCGCAAAATCTCTGTCTTCTGCAAGTCACCTGTAGCATTCAGAGTACTGCTCAGATCAACCTAGTTTTTGGAAATGTTATACCTATACATGTACCCTAGTCAACCATGATGATTCTATATGTGGTCATACCCAAATCTGCTTTGAGTGCTCTATTGTCTAAAGGAGGGGGATGACTGTTTCAACAAGGTGCACAATGAACTACAGTTACTTCAAATATTATCAATCCAAAGGTCACGTTGACTAGAGTACATCTATGGGTATACCAGTTCCAAAATCTAGGTCAATCCGAGCAGTACTCCAAGTGCTACAGGTGACTTGCGGAAGACAGAGATTTTGCGGTAGAAATTTCATTTTTTGATGGCATCAAAATGCCGGTATTGCGTTGACTGCAGATTTTGAATACAATTCTAACGTGTCTAATTTCAAGGCAATCTGATCAAATTTGAGCTTGTGACGACGTTCCTCATGAAAATTGTCGAAAATGGAAAAAAACCGTCCCCGCCCTAAGTTCCGCAAAAAGCTGTAATCAAGTATCAACTCAGGAGGTTGTTGTCGGGCTCTTCTCGTGGTCCGAGTACCCTGCCATGTTGGATTTCAGAAAGAAATAGGTAGGGAAACATGAGGGCATCTGGGAATTGGGATTGATGGCAAAGACAGCATGATTGAGTTGTATGCTCGGACTTACAAAGGTCACTGGTGATTGATGAACACCGTACATCGGTGTTCATCCACTGCATATCACTGATGGCCAGTGTTATCAGCTGACAGTCAATTAGAATACTGTACAATTTCATTCAATTCGGCGGTCACGCATCACGCACCCCCTGTGTTGCGATGAATTTTGGTCTCGGTCACGGGTCACGGTGCCCAGTGCCGAATGTAAAATGCGTGACATTGGGGCCAAATCTCCCTTGGAGGTGCAAAAAGGCAGAATTTTCGAAATTTTTCGCCTTGAATGCCGAATTTTTGGAGGTGTCACACCAAAATTTGTTGGTTGCCTAAGTGCCGAATCAGTATTTTGGGTCACGGGTCACAACCTGTACCAAATTTAATGAAATTGTACAGTAGTGACCATCAATGATCACGGCTACAATGTTCGGCCTATCCAGTGAATTTCACTGAACTAGATGCTCAGTGAATTTCAGTGTACCTTTCTTGCAAAAATCAAATAGATGTTCAGAGGTGGCAAGCACATGACCACTGACTTTCGGTCACTTCCACTGTACTCCAGTTTTACCATGCCTCCTTATATTGTAGTATGGTATTGACTACAATGCTCTTCCCCCCCTGGAGAAAATTACGGGGTGTGTAGCATTGCTGGTCTCACAAATGAAAGGAGCTCAGGCTAAATTCTACTGTAATTTTGATATTTACAATCAATTTCAGCGAACTTCCTGTGAAAATACACTAAAATTTTCGATGTTCGCGGTGAAACTCAGTGAACTCCCTGGGGAAATATAATGGATCTTGCTGAATATGACAGAAAAGGTCAGTCAAATTCAGTATACTTCTACTTGCTGTTCACTGATGTACAGTGAATTTCAGTGGGAATTTTGATTATGTTCAGTAAATCACATTTGTTGCTCAAATCAGTTCAGATAATATGCTGGAAACGAGTTGGATGCAAGTTTCAATGAACACTGAACATTCCACCTATGTTCAGTGACATCCATTAGAGAGCCAACAGCACTGATGAATTTCAGTGAACATCAGGGTCATCTTCATTGAAAGTCGGTGAAGGGAGGCACTTCGGCCGATGAAATCCGGTAGTGCTGACTGGCTTTGCCGGTCCGCGTGTAATACTGGCATGATCGGCAGCATTGATCCCAGCATTTCACTAAAGGAAGGCCATCAAAGTACCATCAACGGCACAATTGGCCGCTGCTTGGCCATGGCGCTTGGTTGCCACTCTCCTGCTCAGCTGAAACACCTGTACGTGCGGTAACTGCATATGTTGCATAGATTACCCAGTTGGTTAATTACAAATAACAAACTAAGATCAATTTTAACCAAAACTTAGGGATGTGAACCTGCGAGCCATGACATCAACACACTAGTTTGGTTGTCAGCCAGTGACAGGCGGGCGTCCCACGCCTGTGCCTGTAGGGTCATGTGCACAGTGTGGCCACATGTGTGTAGAGCAGGCACGGCAAGCAGGGCTGGCAAGTTTAGCTGTGTGTGTCTGATTTGAATGCAGGTCGTGTGATGCTGATGATAGTTGTCCAGGGTGGCGGCAGGAGGAATGTGAGGAGGAGCACACTGATTGATGGGATGTGATGGCAGTGACTGCGCTGAGATTTGCCAGGCATTGATGGCAGCATTGATGGCAGCACAAACCACAGCAATCCCACACTGGTTGGCAGATTCAAATTTTCCAGCACAATTTACAGTGAAAAATGTCATTTGTTTTTCAGACATTTTTCACTGAAAAAATGGTAAATTTTTCAAAGCTTTTTCACCCCTTTTCAACTTTCTTTTGAGTTTTTCACTTCAAACTGGAAAACTGGTGAAAATCTTTTGGGTTTGCCACCTAGTTTTCTGGCTGAAAATTAATGGAAAACAAACAAGATTTTTCACTAAGAATTCAGCAGAAAAAGCCAACCAGTGCCAACTCCCAGATTTTGTGGGAAACACTGGTTGGGAGATTCAAGTTTTTCAGCACAATTTATGGTGAAAAATAAAATGTTGTTTGTTTTTCAGACATTTTTCACCGAAAAAGATACTATATCGCGCTGGGATCCTGGCCACACTAGGATCCTGGCCATTAGTCAAATATGGGACTCTGGGTGTGTAATATGTCCCCTTCACATTTTCACAATGGAATATGACCCATTGCACATCTTGAGACCAAATTTCAACCCCAAGTGATAAGTTGATCCAAAGCTGTGCCCGGATTGATTGCGATCTGGAGGGTGAGAATATCAATTTGATTACCCCGTGTGACTGTCTCCCTCATTTCTCGACCAATACACAGCGGATTCGGAACTTTGGGGGCTCATTCTTCTGCTAGAACCTGGGGGTTTCTTCTTGTTATGCAACACCCAGCAGAAGACTTGCCCTCCGTGGTCAAATTCACCAACACAATTGGAATAGAAACCCGCCGATCAAACTTTTAAATTTGAGATACTGAAGGACCCTTGAGGACTATGGTTCCAATACCTTTGACTATCCATCCCGATAGGTAAGGCATCCATATCATCCATACTGCGCTCCTTGAACACTTCCCCCCTCCCTCCTGATGTGAGTATAGATATACAACCACCCATTTGACACTGGAAAAAAGATTAAATGTCGGGTTCTCAACAGTACACCTTGGAAGTGGAGATATGCCTTCAGGTGGGTCCATTGGGTTCCAATAAACCTCCCTGTCACTTATTTTGGCCTACAATGTGTTACCACTGACACACCAACCCGATTTAGGTGACAGTATAGATCCCGCTTCTGAGGGCTTTTGTAAAATGTCTCCGCTACTCCACTTTTGTGAGGCCCAATGTATGATATAAGTGCCTGAAATAAATTATATGAATCCCATATACACTATGGTAAACGGTGTGGGCCCTCATTCGCCCCCAACAATGGGCTTTTGAGGGTGGCCAGGATCCCTGTCAATTACCTTTTCGGGAAATCCTTGGAAATCAAATTCGTTGGGCACTCAAACAGCACCAAAATTATCACAAAATATGCTCAATCTCTTCGCAGGATGTGTGCCTATTGACTAGGCCCCACGAACCTGGGAACAGCCCCTGTGTAAGATCGAAATTGGGCCCAAACCACTTAGGTGGCCAGGCTCCCGGCGCGATATAGTAGTGAAAAACTCAAAACATTTTCACTATTTTGTGATTTCAAGGTGAAAAATTCAAAAGGAAGCTCAAAAGAGGTGAAAAAGATTTGAATTTTTCACCACTTTTTTCAGTGAAAAATGTCTGAAAAACAAACAACATTTTTCACCATAAATTGTGCTGAAAATCTTGAATCTCCCAACCAGTGAAACATGTAATCTTTTTGAGTACCCAATAATGTGCTTGTAATGTTCCACTGGAAAGCTTATACAATAAGAGTTCCTCATAGTGTTCTACTCAAACTATATAGACCAGAAAAGTCTGCATAGACAATGATAATGTGCCGAAACCCCCGACAGATCATCCAAATCCATCAAAGACCGACATAGCCCACTGTAAGACTGAGAACGGGTTTGATTCCCTGGTTCACCGGTTATTTTCTTCCTTCACCTGTTATATGGGTCAAATCTGGGTGAATGGCCTGCTAACTGGTTTATTGTGATACAGTCAGCAGGTTAATTAACTATGGAGTTTCACCCGGTCTTGTTCTTACAGTGCGTCGCCGCTTGCCCTTTATAGTGTTTCGATTTTTTCCTGATGCCTTTACCCCCTCACATCGTGTCTGCTGAAATGGAGGCCTTACAATCGACAAAACTCGTATGTCGTTCAACCTCAGAACCACCATTTAAATCCGCCATAATTCTCATCGACATGCGCATGACATGATATTGGTGCTTGTTGGACCTTGGTATGTACGCTTTCAAAATGAGCTTTGCAACATTACATCGACACACTGCCAACTTCGCGCAGGCATCGCTAACTGCGCCTGACACCCCGCTCATCTATGGCCCGCTTTGCTGCCACCGATCCAGTGCGTCCCTTTCCGTCTGTCGCACTTCCGCCTTTCCTCATTTCCATCTTCAATTCCATTTCCGTTACCGCCCCGCCGTTCACTGATACCACCTCCATCATCATCCAGTCATTCATCCGCGTGTTACGCGCCTTGCGCCACCCCAACGCTGAGACCGAAATGCTGTCTTACGGCCGCTGCGGCTGCCCTTCCACCATCGTTGATATACCGCCGGATGAGATCTGGTTCGGTGACAGTGAAGCTCTCGACAACGACCATGCACGAAAATCGGCATCGATGCCGCTGGGAGCTGACATCGTGTACTATATTTAATCTGAGTCACATACCTATCCATCTAAACCGACATTTTATTGCTCGCTGTTCAACATGAACCCCTGTTTTTGTGCACAGTGCCGGGTGGGAAATCGGGAATAAGGCCTCATTGAATCGCCCGAAATTAGAGTTTAGGTTTAACTCTGGGGTGACGGGGAAAGAATCAAGTTTCAAGTTGAGAAAAAGAGGGAGAAAGAGGAGGAAAGAGAGAGAATATCAGAGACCTCTCTACAATAAATTCCCGCGGTATTTCGTGGTAGAAAACTGAAATAAGAATCCATATTCGGTTCGTTTTGGTAATCAGCCACTAAAGACTGTGCAGACATGTAATTACGCAGTGAACAACGTTTACTGTTGCTTGGACACATGGTTGCTCGTCATCTCAATCTCCTCCGGGGAGCTATCGATAACGGCGCTTGAGGATTCTGCATCCCAAATATCAACACTGCGTACATATGCAACTGCTCCTTACATATTTGGATGTCCCCGCGGAGTGAGGTAGCCGGGGATCTTCAAGGCTGACCTAAAGAAATAAACTTAGTACAGATTTACGGATAGTCAAAGAAGTCGTCCGACTTGAACAGAGGGATGAACGGTGTGGTGGACATCTTTTGTTCAGAATTTGAATGCTCAAATGGAATGAAAGAGTGTGAGATAACGCACGAATACCGTATGAATCGTTGATATTCCAACTGGTTAATGTCAACGGTCTTTGCTCTCCGCCGGACGCCCTTCCAGGACCCGAGTGCACGACTGTCGTGGAGAGAGACCTTCCTGACTTCCGGATATTGAGATTCGCAAGCTGTGTGATGGTCAACAACGTCCCAAACCGATCTGGATACAGGGAGGAAAAAGCGGACCAAAGTGATGACATAGACGCGTCCAAGCGGGAACAAGAAAGCCCCGGAGACTGCCAGAGACAAGTGAGCTAGAGCGCAGTGCTAATACAACTCGAACAACAGACGATTGCTCTCCGGGACAGTGTAGTATCTGGATTGTGATCCTGTATGTCCGATTGACGACCTGGAGTAGTTCGTGCAACTTACGAAATTAGAGCCGCCACGGCCAGCGTTGCGGCCGCAGCACCACTCTGGATTGTTACCGCGGTCAGTCGATCGAGTATGCTGATGATACCTGAGCCATGCAGTTGGTACAGGATTTGGCATATTGCGCACCCCTTTGTGTGGATCAGAATTCCGCTGGCCTTCTTGAACTCCCAGAGCAGTGCTGACGCGATGCCGGCGTCCACAACGAACTCGGTTACCAACCAGATCCTAAGTAAATTAAAATTGCACGAAGTGTGAATGAACGGATGAATGGCAGAAAAATGGGAAAGGACGGACGCTGCGGGAACCTCCAGCTTCAAGCGGTCGTTGAAGGACGGGTACAACGCGACCATGCAACTGATTGCAAACACGCCGCCAAGCTGCGCAGCGATACTGTTGGCATGGAGCGATGCGCAGAAACTATAATCTGCATACCGTGATCATTATTCCGAGAGACAGAACAAGAGAAATGAGCGAGTTTTGGGTACTGGAATTTGCTGAAATTGAGCGAACTATCGAGAAAAACGGGTGGAGTATGTACAAGCGCCAATATCGGATGAGTAGAAAGCTTTGGACCAACATGCCAAGCACGCCGGTGGTAAAGGAATATAATGGTAGCGGCTAGGTGGTTATGGCTAACCCATTCAGGATACATGTGAAATTGACGTACCCAAGGTGTGTTGTTAAGATACTCTAGATCGCCTGCAAGCATCCAGTAGGCCATGAGTGAGGAAGATAGGTCCGAGACATACCAGCATGTGTAATCGTGTACTACATCGACGGTAATACTGTCCTGAGTTGTCCAATATAGAATACGAACACTCACGAGGTACACGCCGCTGTAGTCACCGACGATGGACACCGTGTCAACAAGCAAGGCGACCGTGACCAGTGTCTGTAAAATAAAATCAAAACTGGGTCCGGGGAAAATTCGGCCGTAAGCGTAAAGGATTCACCTTGAGCTTCCAATCATCCTTCTTAAAATAGCGAAAGTAGTACAAACCCTGATAGACTTCGTACATGTACAAAAGCTTGCGGCCCACATCAGATTACATCGGGGTGCACAGAAAAGCCGCGGCTTACGGAGCTGGCCCAGGTCGCAACGAGAAGGCACCTACTGGCCAAAATTAACTAGGGGGCAGAAGAGCACGACAAAGCTTACCCGGTAACTGTGTCCAGAGCTGGGAGGGACATTGGGAAGCGTGGACCGAACTGTCGATTCTGTCGTCTTCGTCTGACTCATTAAGTACCCAACGCCGCTTACGTTTATATCATTCATCAATCTCTGCGAAGCGACTTCTACGCCATCCAAAACGCCGCTGTACGTACTCAGAGGGTGCGATCATGGAACAGAGGGAATGAACACCAGGCGGGTGTATCCAACATGCACCCTCCATTACGCTACTCAGTCTGGACAGATATGCAAACTTAGATGAGGTGACTACCCCGTCTTCCAGGCAGGCAGGTAGGTCGGACTAGACGAATTTAACAACGGTGTAACAGAAATGGGGTCTGTTTCTAATTACATACCTGCTTGGAGAGGATAGGTGTGTTCCCCTCTTTCCGTCGTACTGGTATGGATCTTGCCGGGCTCTGCACAAGGCTCAACAGACAAGCGACTGTAAATTATGCCCTCAATGGCCTGTGTATGGATCTTGAATGCAATACCTATATCTCCAGTGGTACGTCCAAAAACTTGAAGTGCAGTAGGGCTTGCACCCGATCGTATTACGGCCGGTAATGCCGAGTTTTTTGGCCAGACGGCACGGGTCCCGTCCCAGATATGGCACTTTTCCGGCACCTTCCGGTGAGCTTACAGGGTTAAAGTCCCCGTGCCGTCTTTTGAACACCAATTCCTGAAGGGCACGGGTCCGTAACCGTATTTACGGCCGGTGTCTCCTAGCTTTACGCCACGGCTGCAAGCCCTAAAGTGTAGTTGCAGCTTCGGGTCAAGACAATCATTTTCGAAACGTTTAACCAAAAATTGTCCGATTTTAGGGTACCTTTGCTCAGAGGACCCTTAGGTGTTATTCAATCATCGCTTTCGTGGCCATTCACCCTTATGCGCCACACGCCACATTAAGGCGTTTCCCGAAATACACCTAACTTCCGCCACCCACGACCTGCACGTAATGTCTACCTGCACGGCGCCGGGCGTGCTTACCTCTCTCCGTATGTCGCTGCCCCGCCGTACAATGCCGCCGTGCCTTCCACCCCCTATCGCCCCCCGCTCCCCTTTGCTTCCCACAGCCTCGCCCACACTGCGCTACTACGCTACATCTAATCGCCTACTGCTAACTCAAGACTAAGCTCCATCCACGCCTATCTCCCTGCCGACTCGAAGGCCAACGGCCTGGCAGCCCGGTAACCCCTTGCTCTAAATGCCTTCGCCTTCACGTCTGATTCCTTCCCTTGTCTACTCCATCCCCCTTACAGTACTTCCCTCTTCCGAGGTCTGTCCCCACTAGCTAACGGTCTCTATTTTGCTGATTTGGTGCCCTCACCTTCGTTATGCCCCACTATGTACGTGTCGACAGCGGCCCGCCGCGACACCGTTGCATAACCGCCGCTACCGTGACTGCATGGGCAGAGCAGCCGCCCTCAGGCTTCGCGCGCTCTTCATACGATCCAGGTGCGTGTTTGTATCAGACTTTTGACTCTTTGGACATGGTCCCGCATCCGCGACACTACTGTAGTCTACAGCGCCGCCGATAGTGTAGCCGCCCCGCACCGCCTCTCTCGTTGCCCACCGCCTCCTCGATCCTCACTGCGTAAGGAATTGTAACAAGTGTCTAGTTTCACATTAGAATAATCTGCCTGATCTGTGTATCGTAGAGCTTAGTCTCTCGTAGACAGACGCTCTATACGGACCAAGCTCGTACCTCGCTGTACGTAGAGCTCGCAGCCAGAAATACAGTTATCAAATACAGTTATAAAATCACACCGCGGCGAGGACCCATTTCGGTCCTTCGTGCAGGTCGGCATCCCACTTCTTGGTCGCCGTCATTTCCGGTAACTGTTGGAAATCGGGCTATCGGATATACCACAGTGACCCTCTGCAAACGCGCAGAGGTCTCGATAGATTTGACGCAGTATTTATACAGAAAGGAAGTCATAAGTACGAAAGGAGTTAATAAGAACGGTAGCGCGCATGAGTAGAAAAGAGTCCGTATGACAGTCCGCAGCAATAGAATGAGTCGTTGGTGAGTCGGGATGAGTGGAATGGTCGGCGGCAACACATCTCCGTGCCAGCGCCCGTACAGCCGTAATGGCAGTGCGCAGGTGTTTCAGTTGTTATCCCAACAGTAACATGGAGCTGAATCCATGCGGGACACCGGGATATCTATTGGGGAAATGAGCCAGTTCCCTCGCGGCAAAGAATGGATGAACACACATGTCTAGCCTGGTGAGGATGCCCTGTTCGCGCAGCAGTCGCTCGTAAAGCAGGCCCTCGTCGCGCAGGGGATCCAGGCCGCAGATTCGAAGGTGAGTTGGGGGAAGGCCATTGTGATCGGCGAGCAAAGGGGAGAGTTCAGGATCTGCGGGAGGGCCAGCGAGGCAATCTAAGTTGTATCACAGCTTCAGCGGCTGACTTGGGCGGGGTAAGCTGTCGGTGCACGTACCGTAGAACACATCCATAAGAGCCTGACTGAGGATGGGAGCATCCTCGTTTTTTTTGTAGGACAGCAGCTCCGTGGCATATCCGCGTGCATGTCCGTGAAGAATGTTATTACTTATTCACCGAGACGATTATGAAAATAGTGCTGACTGGGGAGGATATGCCGCGGGATGCACTAGCACGGGGATTTGAAGCACGTTGCCGGTGATCCTGCGATCCTTGAAGAATGGATCCTTCAGCGAACGATGCGTAACAGTGGCGGCAAGGTTTGCCCCGGCCGAGGCCCGCAGACAATGAACCCCTTTTTGACATCTCCGCCAATTTTGAGGCAATTTTCGGCCGTCTGAATAATCAATAGTTTGTTGCGTCGGACCAATATTTCACGCACGTACCCACCTGAGAGCTGCGTAGCAATCGTTGAGCCCGACAGGGAAAGGATGCTCAGGAGCAAGTCTGATTGTAGTAGCAGATCAATACATGGGCAGCACATTGGCGGGATAAGCGCACGAAACGTACCTGTATCCAACGTTGACGATAGCCAAACGAAGGTCGACGCTCAGTATTCTCAAGTCTGAGTCTCTTGAGTCGATACCGCCGACCACCCAGCCTAGAGAATGTAAACGGAAATAGTGCACATGCGATTGAACACCCCACCTCCACCGTGAAAAAAGACCAGGACCGGGAAGTCCGAGGTTTCGTCCGCGGTGGGCGTTGGCGATACGGTGCGGACGCAGATCTCGCCATCTTCTATGGGGATTGTGTGATTCTCCAGCGTATACATGGAGTCTGAAACGGAGATGAGTCAGGTCCATTGTGACTAGAGCAAGGTATAGGTACCGGCAGGAAGACGTGTTTTATATGATTCCAATTTTTGGCTGAGAGGAACGTCAAAGGTCTGCCTGAGAGTCGGCCCCATCTCCGCAGTTATTGGACCAGCCGTCCTCGGTATGGTCGGCAGCTCGGGATGGGGGTCTGAGAGGTGCGAGTATTGGGACATTGGGGGAGAAGTGAAGGGAGAGATAGGATATGGGTTATCCGTGTTGACGATTCTCATCTTCTTTTGAGCGGGAACGTGCCATGCCGTACCTACCTTCCATGCGGATGGGCTGATCCTGGCTGATCACGGCGTAATAATATATGCATCGAATTGAAATGTCAATATAAACGGTTTCTCACGGCGGATGCGTCTGGATCGAATTGAACTGTAAATATAAAGGTACCTGGATTAATTCACCCGCAGCAGCCCGCAGCACGGGAGTAGAATGGATCGTGACAAAGGTCAATTCGGTCACCGACCTTGTATTCTATCCGGATATGCGGCTCCTCTACCTTTCTAGATGACGCGTGAGGTTGCAGCTGCGGAATTCATTTGAACTCGCTGGGGCTCCCGCCTTTGAGCGGTGTTTTTAGCAAGTTTTGAGCGAACGACATGGTGGTGTCACACCACAACCGTTGTGAAAATATTCTCCCGAACCGGTTTTTTCGGCTCTGGTGTCATATGTGGAACTAAAATTTTGTATTCAAAAATATTCAAAAAGTCCCTGGGCGGGTAGTAATAGCTTTTTGACAATATATCAACAAGTCTGCAATGGCTTAGTTGTTAATGCGCCGCTTTTGATCGTTCCGTTTTTAGCATGCATGGCTTCAATCCTGGTGCCCACCCTTCGTTTTTTTTTGCGAAAGTATATTTCCTCTTACTAATCTCCCACCATTCCAGGTGATCCACAGTTTTTTTTTGCGGCCTGCGGCGCCACCTAGGGTGTGTTTTCTTAGATACCCCCCTCCCTATTCACTGTTCCGGAGCCAATTTTGGTGTTTCCATGGATTTATTTTGTCAGGCATCCTGGGCTATGGTTTTATACCATTTGCATGATGGTATGCTTTCCTGTCGCGTATTCAACTATTTCTACCAGAGAATGACCAACAAGAGCATTGGAACCAATGGGAAGTACACAGATATTTTATATTGGACTCCATACATTGTACACATTGTTCAGCTCTCAGCAGCACATATCTTTTTACCTGTGGAGTAATTTGGATGTCTCCGAGCTTTCGTATAATGCCACCTTATTTTTATTGTAATTATCCCGGCCATCTTCATTGCTGAGAGTGAATTTCTTTTGCTGCATTTTAGACGAGAATTTTAACAAAATTTCCGGGCCTGTGGCGCAACAGAGCCTCATGGATCCAGATCTCTCCTCAATATATGAAGTGCAAGGGATGAACCTGCCGCGAGAAACTGCGGATTGATTAACAGATGGTCAGCTGAAGAAAACCTACCCAGTCGCACCGGAATGGGAATGATACACCAATGGGGCAAGCCAACACGACATACAGGAGAAGAGGCACCTGTAACGTCCAGGAAATGATGCAAACTGACGTGCATCATTTGCATCAAGTGCACGCTAGGATGCGCACTTTTCGGTGAGTTTCCGTGCTGGCTTAATTACAGACAATTCCCTCCTGTTATCTGTATCTACCACATAATAGATTCTTTACCTACCATCACACGGCCAGCGGTGCCATCACTGGCGGCGCACCATCAAGTGCCAGGTCCCGCGTCATCAACCGCCATTAACTGTCTTGACAGCGCCGCCGCCTCTGAGCACAACTCTATCCAAAATACATGGAAATTCGCGAAAGAATTCAGAGGCCTTCCTGAAGCTATCCAGAACCAAACGCACGGCTCGGATTGAAGAAAAAATCGAAAGTACATGCCGCGTTACACAAAATACAAGTCCATACTATCAAGTCAGATGAAGCAGCGGCGGTCGCATCATGCGTTATGCGCACGATGTTGTCGAAAGCCTCCACTATTGCGTCCATGTCGCTCTCGTCCTCCTCCTCAAGCACGTGCTGGGGTGCTTGCAATGCATCCGGCATGTCAACGTCGCCGCACATCTCTTCTGATGTGTGGTGGGAGTCCGGAACTCGTGTCTCCATCGAGACACCGACGCCGCGGGCCAGGGAGGCTGTGAAACCCGGCTCCTTGGACAATTTCCAGAGCCGCTGCATGTGCAGGTCGTCGAAACGACCATACTCGAGGCGATGCGTGCGGACTTGATGCGCCAGGGCGTCCTTAGACTCTCACTCCTCCCGTAGGCAGTGCTCTTGGTAAGCCAGAAACCCGTGCTCGTCGGCCATGTAGGTGATGAGGCGGGGGATCTCAACGTCGAGCCTCTGGATTTCCTCCTCGGCGCGAACCATCTTGAAGTGCTGGTCCATTGCGGCGCGTCCAGCGGGGAGAGCCCATGGCTCGGCGTGGATGTCCTCCCGGCTCTCACGCAGAAGATTAAATTCCGCCAAGAAGGCATACTCTACCACCTTCTCCCATGCGAGCTGGGGCTTGGCAGGATCCATGGCGGCGACAGCGGCATTGTATCTTTCCAGAGCTGTCTTCACAGCTCTGGAACCGCACCTGGAGCGACTTCGCTATATGCTTTTGTAGTTTGTAGCCTATAATGTGATTTAGTTCGCTCCTTTTTAATGCCAATCAGACTGTTTACCTGTCCCTGACATGTGCATTCTGCAGAGCCGAAACATCTGAGCCACAACCAATCCCTGCAACTGATCGAGCCCTCGCCGGTAGCGATGTTTGCCCGCCATTTCTGCCGCCTTGATCCAGTCCTCATCCCCTGCGACCCAACGACTTGTGATCCCTAAGCGTAGCTCCAAGTCCTGCACGGGGGCGAGGCTCTTGGATACGAGTCCATAGGTGTGGTGCCGTTGTGTCTCTAGACACCGTGTCTGCTTCATCGACTCGGTGTAGTCGGAGGTGGTAGGTTCCGTAACAAACACCTCAACGTGTTGCATGGTGCGGAGGCGCTCTCTGAAATGCTGTTAGTTACCCGCTTGCAGTCGCAGTAAAATACACGTACTCGCAGGCGTAGAAGTTAACCAATTTTTGATAGTACTCCATCTCTTGGGCTTCTTGCAGTGGTTCTTTGTCAAGAGGCGGAGGAAGTGCTTCTCCTTTTCTAGCCAGTTCTCGAACATGTCGCGTGTTGGGACGTTGAGGGTGCACATGGCTTCCTGCAAGGCGGGAAGCCCTCGCTTCATCCTCAATGCTTGTTGATACTTGTTGCCAATGACTATCGCTGCAAACACTGTCAGCATTGGTTTGCAAAGAACAAGTGGCCCAACCTACTGAGCCCCTGATATGCGTCGCAAAGATCGGTATGCTTCATGTAGTTCACGATAGCCTGCTGGCGATGGAACACAGTCGAGTAGTGCGTTAAGGAGGCGAGCACATTGGACTTCGAGAAATAGCTTTCGCAATTTTCACAGTCCTCCAAGCCCATTGAATTCACGTACATCGACATGTTGCATACGGAGCAGAGAGGACTGTCCATGGAAGGCCCTGATGACCGACTTGAAGTTGTTTTTGGCAGCAAGCGGACCCAGTCGGGGTGAGCTTTCACCATATTGGCTGTCTTGCACCCAATGTTGTGTCCCATGGTGACCTCCCTAGCGCGGAGATCAGGTAGTTGAGGACCGCGAACCCGTATTTCGACCTGCACGCAGTGCGAGTCAGGCGGAGAACAAGAAACTGCTTACAATTCACCGCTTTACACCATGTCAACGAAGACCAGCACAAACCCATGGTAGCAGAGATCGGGGAAGACCCCCGTCTCATCGTACATCCCCCACGTGCGAGCTGTGATTTCCTCTTTCATGTTCTCTCAGCACTCCTCACAACCAGCCCCCTCGTCTTCATATTCACCAGCGCCGGGCACAAAACCCTCATCACCTCGACCTCAGCTTGAGAGAGGTAGTGGTCCCCCAGCACCTGGCGATTGTTGCACCGATCCTTTGACGTGCCCAGAACGGAGACATACCGCAGCTTGTCTGGGGGCTGGTGATTGCTGGGCCACTGCTTCGATGCACCCGAGACCGGTGATCAATGTGCTCTGAACCTATCAAGAAAACACCAACCAAAACCAAACCTACACACAGCAGTGCATCGGAACGGAACGGATGTGCTTGAGACGTGCACAGACGAGTATCAGACCCTGGTACAGGGCCTTATAAAAGGTTGCAGGGAATGGAATAGACCTCGGAAATGAGGAGAGCGCATTGTGTTGTTTATAGAAGTCCTTGGAACAAAGTCCAAGTACTTGAACCTTGTTCTGAGTGAACCGGAATGGAACCGGAATAGACAGGAAAGCTGGTGGAATGCAACAAGAGTGTCAATGCGAATGGAACCCTTGCTGTGCAAGTGTTCTGGCTAGATCTGATTGAATGAGGGTTAACCCAGACAAACAGGAAGCACAGTAGCACGATGATGCAAAGCTTCTCAGCTATGAAAACAAACGAGAACGAGTTGCTGGGGTTCTCCAAAGCGAGGTGGATGCCAATTCCAAGTGTAAACAGTAACAGACAGTAGTGGGTTCCCATCCCAAGTGCTCCAGACAGTGGTGGGTTCCGATCCCAAGCTCTTTACAACACAACCCAAACAACCAAGTGGGTACTCAGCACAATCCCAGAGTTCCAGTCACTTTCAGACTATTCCAGACAAGTGGCAAGTCAGATCTCAAAGATACCAATAACAAAGAAAAGATTCCAAGCCAAGATGAATTCTATGAGACACCTTGTTCGAACTCCCCGGTATCTGCCCAATTCACAAGTGTTTCCGCCTACTAGCTGTGGGGTGATTCCGTCAAGCCGCCCAAGATGCCCCTGCTACTAAATACAAAGCCCTGGAACACATGGGAACATCTGGGAATAAGTAAATATGAGTAAAATAGTGTGTTTATCTGTCCAACTTTCGTGTATCCATCGTAAGAATGGGTATCTGAGTCCTTCTATTGGCTGCCCATGTTGAGCACGCCATCCTGGTGCGATCCTGTGCACATGTACGATCGGTCGGACTATGCCCGAGCCATCACAACCGATCCCCTATGTTGATCCTGACTGTATATGCTGTTCCTCCCAATGCTCATGTCCTTCCCGTCTACCAGAACATCTGGAACTGAAGCCCCCAGTCCGTAGCTTTCCAGGGATACTGCATTCGAAGTACTTCCCAGTATGGGTACTTGCTCCAGGAGCCAACAAGTGTAGGTCCAAGTGATCAGACCCTCGCTTAGTGACCATCCCTTATCTGGAATGCCCCGGACAGTGTAGAAACATCAGGATGTGATGTTCCCAGCCCCTTCCAGTGATCATCTGATCAGAACGCGATACATGTCCAATGTCCAACACACCACAACAGGATTCCAGTCCATCCTCGTCTAGTTCCATGAATGGGAATAGAGTAGACTTCGCGTTCCACTTGATTGTTGGGCTACACATCTCCTACAGGTTTCGGAGCGAGCACATACCAATGGTTCCAGAGTGTTCCTCCCCATTCCATCCGTTACTCAGTGGTTCCTGCCCAGCCAGCTACTTGGGAACCTCAGTACTGGCGCTTCTGGAGCGTTGAAAGGCTTTGCCTCGGTCCTGGAGTACTACTGATGACATGGACCAACGAGCAGAATGCAGCAGTACAAGCCACAACCACTAACCGAATCCACATCCTTGTTCCCCTGGTTGCACAAGCTTAGACATGCCGACGAGTATTCATGCATTTTAGACTTCTTCACAAAACTGTGAAGGAGTAGAAAAGGGATCTGTTCGACCGGTTGAAGCCCTTAATCAAGCGCTCTGAACGAGAGTACTGGACTAATGGCATGCAAGACTCTTGTGGGGGGATTAAGACCCTCTCTTGGCATAGCCAACCGAGTGCGTCAATCCAACACCAATCCAAAACCAATCCCAAATATAAGCCTTCCAAGGCTGCTGATTGTTTAAGGTCCCTTTCGACCGTATCCCATAATCCCAAATAATAAGCCTTCCAAGGCTGCTGTAGTGGTGCCGTGTTCTCAATCCAAATCCCAAATCCCTTCACACGTCTTAATCACAATCCCAAATTATGTGTTTTACTTCCACCGAAGGCAAGACTTATTAACTACATTGTGCAAACGAAGCAAAGCTCTTAATAGAACCAGTCCAGGATCACAAGCGTGGACTAAGTGTTGTAACACAAGCCCTAGATCCAAGTCTCTTAATTGAGACCAGGACCTAACTCCTGTGCCAACCCAATGTTAGTGCCACAAGCACTAGGTCCAAGTCTCTTTATGAGACTAGGATCTAGCACCTGTGCCACCACCACTGCAGTAGTGTGTCCATGCTAGAACTGCCCTCCTTATATACTGTACTTTATGCTTATACTACTCTAATTACACTACCTGAGTAAGCTAGAGATCTGCCATTGAACTCCTTGTTTCCGATCGGTTGTCTGACTCGACTGAACTTCCAAGCCAAATAGTGTTTGTCCGGCCCTTCAGACCATTGGATTCAGAAAGCGCCGAGTCTCCCATTTCTGTAGACAACCCAGAACTCCTAATCCACCGAGTGGTTCCCAAGATATAACCTTGTCAATTCCTGATCAAGCCAAGAACCCAAATTGGGATGGTAACGGGGCTGAACCAGTTTAATGTTAGAGTCCCTTGATTAACACCTTCAGATTCAAGGAGCGTTGGGGTATCAGCTTTTTGTAGATACCCTAATCTCCTCGAACCGCCCAGTAGTTGTTGAGATATACACTGATGAAGCCTTGCCCAGGTCAAGAACCCATATTGGGATAGCAACATTGATCGGTGATTATCATGTGTCCAGACACGTCCCCAGAATAGTCCAAATCAACCACAACAAGGTGATTAAATCCCACAGATCTATCTCTGCTGATAGACACTTGTTTACCAGAGTGGATGTTTAAGTTCCCTGATATTTGTTGGCCCCACAGAGCCTTAATCAAGTGATTATAAGGACTCTTTATTAAACCATTGAATCGAGCCTTAATCAGTATGGGAGGTTCTGATTAATGTTCTCTCGGGCAGGCTGATTAAGCCCTCATGCAGGATGTGCCTGATTAACCATTTGGGACTCATGTTAATCCTGGAGATGTACATCTAACCTGGTATTGCACAGGAATCCCAACATTAGCAAGATTCCAGGCGCGGCCAGATAGCCTGCTTATCAGCGTAGCCCGGCACATGTCTTGTCATGAAAACACGAAGAAAGCGAAGATTTCATGGGTGGGACAAATCCCCGTGCTTATCACCGGTGCACTATCCACCAAGACGTGCACACGCTCCCAGCACCAGAAGCGCTTGAGGGAGTTATTGCTGTCAATTATGGAGATGAAGGCACACAGGTGCGGCTCACCCTCCAGCACAGGCAAGCTGGACAAGAGTTCTTCAAGCACCAATTGGGTGTCTCTTCCCAGAGCAAGCTTGACGTGTTTATTGACCTCAGTGTGGATGGAGAGGTAGGCATCGACGGCGGTGGAGAACTGTGAGGCCAGATACGGGTGGGGGGTGACAGAGTGAAGGTCACAAAGACCTCAGATGAAGGCCTGCACACCAAGACGAAGACACCGGACCTGCATCACACGAAACAGCTCCAGGGCACAGACGGTTACAAAAATGGTGGGGTGGAGAGGTATTGAAGGCATCAGGCCTTGGCAACACGTACACGGAGGCCATGAACACATCCCCCCGCACAATGGGTACATCTTTATAAGACACTCCTGAAAATCAATTCAGTTGAGTGAAGGAGGGAAGAAAAATGAGGATGTACTGAATAAATTCACCACCAACAGGTGTTGGGTGTCCTCTACCATGAAGCTTCCAGGCTGCACGTAGTTGCCAGCAATGCTCTCTGAGTCCTCTGACATAGCCAGGCTCCAGCTCATGTACACGTCCGTCATGGCCTCGAGCTGGGCTGCAAATGTTTTCAACTAGGTTCTGTGTTTGGTCCACCCGATTGTGTCATGAACCGTCTTTTCATTTAACTTCCAGAACCCAAACAACCCAAACAACCCGATCATTGATCAGATCAACTATTGATCCCTCGAACCAGGATAACCATTTTAGGATCCTAAACAGTTTTGATCAGTTTCTTGACCTTTGGGTTCCCAATCGCCTCCTCTATGTTCATATACCCCTTCATTACTTTGCATTAATGTTGTCCATTGCTGTTGGACACTGTACCTTAATTTACAACCCCTAGGGACTTTAGTATATAAGCTGTAGTTATTTCCCTGTACTTTACATTGTTCTAGTCTAAAGTCCAGGCTTATTTGTTGGAACTCTTCGTGCTTTAGTCGCCCCTCGTCACCTCAGAACCCAGAATCTTCTCTGTGCTGATACTGGGTTCCACCTCGCATCCTGACCTACGAGATACGGCCTCCTGGAGAGGATGCCATACAGTTGGTCCTACTGCTCAGGGAACATACCAGTTACCAGCGTCTATCGGTTTATCCTGGTTGGGGTTCTCGCTGGGTTACTCACTGTTTAGCCAATCCAGAGGCCGTTGCTGACAGTGGGCCCACTTCAACGAGTGCCACACCGGCCTTGTGCCGTCAGAGCCGCCCGGTTATACTACCGGAACGTTTGGAGGCACCATGGAACCCCCTGGAAGTACATTTCCGACCGTGGTCCACAGTTTGTCACTGAGTCCACTCAGTGATATCAGCTTGGCAGATTATATCCTGCCCCCAAATCACTGTGAGGGCCTGATTAAATCCTGACCCCAATTTTTGGGTACGCTATTTTTCTCGATTAATTCTGTGTTAGTAGTGGATGTATGTATGTCGGATTAATCTAGACAAACAGCCCTGCGATTAAATTCTGAACACCCTGATCAAGGCCCCATGATTAAATTCCAACGCCAAGCCCCAAAGCCCCCGATTCAATCTCTAAGGCCATGATTAGATTTTCGGATTGACTCTCACAAGACCCCAATTGAATTACCAAGGCCACGATTCAATTCTGCACAACATTGACTGGGGTTTTAATCTTGCTTGTATGATTAATCTGAGGTGCAGTGATTAGTTGGCCTGAAAGCGATAATCTGGAGTGGGTTATCTTAACCTTATTGGATCTCATCCCGCACTCATTTTCACAATACTTCATAATCAGCAAAATTGTCCTCCTGCCCCAAGTCTTGTTCAACTCCCCGTCTCCATTTAGTTCAAGGGAGAAAACCTACCTAGGTCCAGGTCCTCTGACTTCCCGCATCCCCTGCAACATTAAAAGTTTGAGTCGCTGACGAGTTAGTGAACTGTTGAGGGCTGCACAAACTGGTAGAAAGACGTGTATGCGGGCGTTAGTAAAGCAGGAAAATGATAATAGGGCAAGAACTCATAGTATGCCACCCATATTTTTATCGGGGACTCCAAGGCAACGGCCCATAGGTATACAATGCCACCTACCAGCTTCAACTCGTTATGTCGACTCTTTGAGAAATTCAGAGGCGCTTACCCATGTGAGGTGTTTGAGGCAGCAAGAAGAGCACTGAGAATTTAAGAGTGGACAAGGCACGGAAGAAAGTGGCACAGGTTAATTCATTCAAACCCCGACTCTAAATTTCACCAATGACACAAATCACGATGGCACAAAACACATTGTCAAACAATCACACAACCTCGCTCTTCTCTCCTCCCTCCATGTTTCCCTGCAACCTACCTTATAATTTCCTATGAAATATGCCTTTCCTTCAAGGCCTGCTGTTGTGTTGATCCCCACAGTGGTTCAGGACTCTCTTCGGCCTTTTGATGTGTTGTATACTTACGCAAGTAGCAACTCAGGGTGGCAATCCTCAGACTTTCAGCTCTCTCCCTCTGACTTGGTGGCAAGGTATCTACTACCCTCCTTTTCTCAATACTTAATCTCTTTTCTCAAGATGGGCTTCACCAGCACTGTCAACACGGATCGCACTTGCAGGGGGCAGAGGGAGCTGTGGATTTACTTTTTTTTTTTTGTGGGATTAATCTGAGGATTATTTTGTGGGATTAATCGAGGTTGAATGGGTAGGGTTAATCCTGGGCTTGAAACATCGACATTGTAGGATTGTAGGCTTATGTAGGCTATGTATATGTACCATGCAGTTATGTTAATATTTTGTGACAAGATTAATTGGAGTGGGATTAATCGCAGTGGGACTCGAGACAAGGTAATGTGACTTGGGTTATCTCGAGTTTAAATCGCAAGTGCGCACTGATTAATCGGCAGCCAGTGAATTGGACCACCTGCGATTAATTGTACTAGGATTAATCTACCATCTAGATAAAACATATTGTATTGTGCATGTGTGATGGGATTAAAGTAGGATTAAACCTCAAAATGGCAGCCCCAAGAATTGGGGCCCGGATTTAATCAGGCCTCACGAAAATTGGGGCCATGATTAATTCTCACTGCTTTGTATGTTGGTTCACTCATGAACTGTGGTGCCTCATCGGTATTGGACCCGCTACATCCACCACTTACCATCTGCACACCAATGGCCAGACCGAACGCATCAACCAGAAGCCCAAACAGTTCATCCATATCTTCACAAGCTACAAACAGGATGACTGGGACAAGCTCCTGCCGGCAGCCCAGTTTGCCTACAACAACCACGTCCACTCCTCAATGCAGCAGGTGTCGTTTATGACGGACACCGGCCACCTGCCTCAGATGGATTTCGAGCCGAATGGCAGCCACTCCGCTGACGAGTCTGTCAACAAATTCCGCGAGCACTGCTGGAGTGTCCGAAACCAAAGCCGCCCTCGTCAAAGCCAAGGACAAGTTCAAGCTGTACTACAATCACCGATGCGTCCCCGTGCCAGAGATCAAGGTAGGTGATCAAGTCTGGGTGGACGCATCTGACATCAAAATGATGTGTCCGTCACCCAAGTTCTCAGCACAAGCGGCTCGGACCCTTCAAGGTTGTGCAGGTTGTGGGAAAGGGTGCATACAAGCTCGAGCTCCCGCAGCGCTACTCCCAACTCCACCTGGTCTTTCCAGTTGTGAAGCTCGAGCTTGTGAAGCCGGACCTGTTTCCTGGACACCCTCAGAACGACAAGCCTCCACCCGTCCTCCAGACAGATGGAGACGAGAGGTGGGAGGTTGCCGAGATCCTTGAAGCATGGTCCGCTACGGCAGCCTCTGGTACATGGTGCGATGGAAGGGTTACAGTCCGGAACACAATAAGTGGGTAAAACACTCCGACGTCTTTGCCAAGGACACCATTGATGCCTACTACTGCCCACATGCCCCAACCCTCCGCCGGATTGTCCTCAGCCGCCTTCAACTCACCGTCCTTCTGGAGGTGCAACAAGACCATCCGCTTCATACATCAGGACACAGGACACCATATTCCAGGGGGGGGGATGTCAGGGGAACCCCTGCTCCAGCGCTTTTCTGGCCACTTCTCCAGCCGCTTTCGCCCTTCTGGCCGGATCCACTCCAGAAGCTTTCCATCCAATGCTCCGGCGGTTTTCTGGCCACCACTCCAGATACTCCTGTGCATGTCCATTTGTCTGTCCAACCATCCGGGACATCTGTCCACTCTCGCTGGCACGTGCTGTGCAATCAGGCCTGGGATCACTGTAGATACCTCCAGACACATGCTACTGGTGGGTAGTTAATAATTAGTATATAAGTTCCGCCTAGCATGGGAATCCTCATCCTTTTCTTCTCTTTGGATTCCCCTGCTAGCTTCCACACCCCACGCCGAGCTTAAGGTTGCCCTTACAGTGACATGGGTTTGTGGGCATTTTGAGAATCAATGCTGTCTAGAGACGTATAGACTTGTTTATACAACATTGATTTTGGTCAAGGAAGACATTGACACATTACTAAAAATATCATAGAGTCCAATTTGCAATGAGTTCAGTGCTGGATTCAATATCACAATGTTCTGATTGCAGTGTATTTGCCCATTGTCCCGATGTGTTTACAAGCACAATAGACCAAACTGTTGAGGATTCTGACTCTATGACACATATTGTAGCATTCCCAGGCAAAAATCAACATCATTGGATGTGCCTAGATGCCTGTAAACTGCATTGATACCCAAAAACACCCTGCAAACATCACCAAACATGTACTATTTTTACTGCTTTTTTGCTATAACTAATTCGGCATGAATTAGCTGAGTATATGGATCTATTCTTTGGGTGAATCGGGTAAGAACCCACTGAGATATCGAGAATTCTCTGAAAACATCCCAAAACGGAAAAATTCCGCTCACGCCTTTGTTACTGCCAATAGCTGTAGTTAACTAGGGAGTTTCACCTGGTCTTGGTCTTATTTACCCCCCCACATCGCGATCTGCAGAAATGGAGGCCTTACAATCGATGAAACTCGTATGTCTGCCGCTCTGTTCAACCTCAGAACACCATTTGAATCCGCCATAATTCTCATCAACATGCGCAGGACATGATATTGATGCTTGTTGGACCTTGGTATATACACTTTCAAAACGAGGTTTGCAGTGACACACTGCCAACTTCGAGCAGGCATCGCTCACTGCACCTGACTGCCCACTCATCTATGGCCTGCTTGCTGCCACCGATCCTGTGCATCCCTTTCTGTCTTTCACATTTCCTCTTTCCCCATTTCCATATTCAATTACATTTCCGTTACCGTGGCCCCTCCGTCGTCTTTTACTTGCTTGAGCAATCCTACGCCACCGTTCACTGATACCATCTCCATCATCATCCAGTCATTCATCCGCGCCTTGCGCCACCCCGACTTTGAGACCGAAACACAGTTTTACGGCCGCAGCGGCTGCCTTTCCACCGTCGTTGATATACCGCCGGATGAGATCTCGTTCAATGACAGTGAAGCTCTCGACAACGACCATGCACGAAGATCAGCATCGATGCCGCCGGGGGTTGATGTCGTGTACCATATTTAATCCTGTCTCGGAAACCCAGACGTTCACGCGCGACCTAACACATTCCCTGTAGCAGTTTTATCTTATCTATGGTTCGGGTTTGATCCGGCGGAGTTTGAATAAATGATAAGAAAAGGTGGGGCAATGATCACGCTGAACATCCGGGCCTTGTGTTTTCTTATCATTTATTAAAACTCCGCCGAACAATCCGTAGCACTGACTCTAAGATAGGAATGGGGGGCCCGGTCACACCGAACGTCTGGGTTACCGAGACAGATTTAATCTGACTTACATACCTATCCACCTAAACCGACATTTGTTTACTCGCTGTTCAACATGAACCCCTGTTTCTGTGGACAGTGTCGTATGGCAAACCCAAAGGGGTTCGGGCCGGTGAAGCCGGGATAGGGGGGAGGTAGGTAGGTACGGCCGTCAGGCCGAAAAAAAATAAAAATGGGCTCCCAGTGAAGCCCAAAATCGTTCGAAATGACTTAAGGATACTCCCACTTGCCTATCCTGCTGTATTCTGTGTGTTTAGAATCCCAAGACTTACACAGTGAGGCTATAGATAACTTTTTGGGGCAAGAGGTTCGGCAAACGACTGCATGAGATCGCTCCGGCGATGCCGCATCAAACGATCATTGATCATCAAGGTGACCACCTATTTATTTCTCCAAATGTTGTCTTTCATTGAATGTAATGACACATAAGATGCTTAAATGTTTTGGTATCTCATACTTGAAATTTATGTAAGGCCCACCCAAGTTTTGACAGGCTACGGCTGCACCCGAGCGGAGTTACCCGATTGGGATGGTCACGTGATATGTAGGTACGCTGAGACCATGTTTTTGAAAAAATACGGCCTAGGTGGACTTTTTCACGGATCCGAAACCCCTTGGGCAAACCGGGAATAAGGCCTCATTGAATCGCCCGAAATTAGAGTTTAGGTTCAACACCGGGATGACGGGGAAAGAATCAAGTTTCAAGTTGAGAAAAAGGGGGGAAAGAGGAGGAAAGAGAGAGAGAATATCAGAGACCTCTTTACAATAAATTCCGGCGGTATTTCGCGGCGCGAAACTGAAATAAGAGTCCATATTCCGTTCGTTTTGGTAAGCACCCACTAAAGACTGCAGACATGTAATTACGCAGTGAACAACGTCTACTGTTTCTGGGACACATAGTTGCCCGTCATCTCAATCTCCTCCGGTGAGCTATCAATAACGGAGCTTTGAGGATTCTGCATCCCAAATGTCAACACTGCGTACATATGCAACTGCTCCTTACATGTTTGGATGTCCCCGCGGAGTGAGGTAGCCGGGGATCTTCAAGGCTGACCTAAAGAAATAAACTTAGTACAGATTTACGGATAGTCAAAGAAGTCGTCCGACTTGAACAGAGGGATGAACGGTGTGGTGGACATCTTTTGTTCAGAATTTGAATGCTCAAATGGAATGAAAGAGTGTGAGATAACGCACGAATACCGTATGAATCGTTGATATTCCAACTGGTTAATGTCAACGGTCTTTGCTCTCCGCCGGATGCCCTTCCAGGACCCGAGTGCACGACTGTCGTGGAGAGAGACCTTCCTGACTTCCGGATATTGAGATTCGCAAGCTGTGTGATGGTCAACAACGTCCCAAACCGATCTAGATACGGGGAGGAAAAAGCGGACCAAAGTGATGACATAGACGCGTCCAAGCGGGAACAAGAAAGCCCCAGAGACTGCCACAGACAAGTGAGCTAGAGCGTAGTGCTAATACAACTCAAACAACAGACGGTTGCTTTCCGGGACAGTGTAGTACCTGGATCGCGATCCCGTATGTTCGATTGACGACCTGGAGTAGTTCGTGCAACTTACGAAATTAGAGCCGCCACGGCAAGCGTTGCGGCCGCAGCGCCACTCTGGATTGTTACCGCGGTCAGTCGATCGAGTATGCTGATGATACCTGAGCCATGCAGTTGGTGCAGGATTTGGCATATTGCGCACCCCTTTGTCTGGATCAGAATTCCGCTTGCCTTCCTGAACTCCAAGAGCAGTGCTGACGCGATGCCGGCGTCCACAACGAACTCGGTTACCAACCAGATCCTAAGTAAATTAAAGATTGCACGAAGTGTGAATGAACGGATGAATGGCAGAAAAGGGGGAAAGGACGGACGCTGCGGGAACCTCCAGCTTCAAGCGGTCCTTGAAGGACGGGTACAGCGCGACCATGCAACTGATTGCAAACACGCCGCCAAGCTGCGCAGCGATGGTGTTGGCATGGAGTGATGCGCAGAAACAATAATCTGCATACCGTGATGATTATTCCGAGAGACAGGACAAGAGAAATGAGCGAGTTTCGGGTACTGGAATTTGCTGAAATTGAGCGAACTATCGAGAAAAAAGGATGGAGCATGTACAAGCGCCAATATCGGATGAGCAGAAATCCTTGGACCAACGCCCCAAGCAAGCCGGTGGTAAAGGAATATAACGGTAGCGGCTAGGTGGTTATGGCTGACCCATTCAGAATACAGGTGAAATTGACATACCCAATGTGTGTTGTTAAGGTACTCTAGATCGCCTGCAAGCATCCAGTAGGCCATGAGTGGAGAAGATAGGTCCGAGGCATACCGGCATGTGTAATTGTGTACTACATCGACGGTAATACTGTCCTGAGTTGTCCAATATAGAATACGAACACTCACGAGGTACACGCTGCTGTAGTCACCGACGATGGACACCGTGTCAACAAGCAAGGCGACCGTGACCAGTGTCTGTAATAAATAAAATAAAAACTTGGTCCGGGGAGAATTTGGCAGTAAGCGTAAAGGATTCACCTTGAGCTTCCAATCATCCTTCTTAAAATAGCGAAAGTAGTACAAACCCTGATAGACTTCGTACATGTACAGAAGCTTGCGGCCCACATCAGATTACATCGGGGTGCACAGAAAAGCCGCGGCTTACGGAGCTGGCCCAGGTCGCAACGAGAAGGCACCTACTGGCCAAAATTAACTAGGGGGCAGAAGAGCACAACAAAGCTTACCCGGTAACTGTGTCCAGAGCTGGGAGGGACATTGGGAAAGCGTGGACCGAACTGTCAATTCTGTCGTCTTCGTCTGACTCGTTAAGTACCCAACGCCGCTTACGTTTATATCATTCATCAATCTCTGCGAAGCACCTCCAAAACGCCGCTGTACGTACTCAGAGGGTGTGATCATGGTACAGAGGGAATGAACACCAGGCGGGTGTATCCAACATGCACCCTCCATTACGCTACTCAGTCTGGACAGATATGCAAACTTAGATGAGGTGACTACCCCGTCTTCCAGGCAGACAGGTAAGTCGGACTAGACGAATTTGACAACGGTATAACAGAAATGGGGTCTGTTTCTAATTACATACCTGCTTGGAGCGGGTAGCTGTGTTCCCCTTTTTCCGTCGTACTGGTATGGATCATGCCGGGCTCTACACAAGGCTCTACAGACAAGCGACTGTCAATTATACCCTAGTCTCTTATGAACAGACGCTATAACATTAACCTCGTACCTCGGTTGTTATAATTATACCCTCAATGGCCCGTGTATGGATCTTGAATATTGGAATACCTATATCTGCAGTGGTGCATCCAAAAACTTGAAATCATGCGACCTTGCACAACAGTCGGATGAAGGAGTTATAGTAAGCTCGCCATAAGCCGAAGTGCAGTAGGGCTTGCACCCGCTCGGATTACGGCCGATAATGCTAAGCTTTTGGCCAGACGGCACGGGTCCCGTCCCAGGTACGGCACTTTTACGCCACCTTCCGGTGAGCTTACAGGGTTAAAGTCCCCGTGCCGTCTTTTGAACCCCAATTTCTGAAACTCCAACCCTCAGATTATATTTGAGTGGATGGAAGCTTTGACTGTGACAGACATTCTCACGAGCCTCTCGATTTCAGGGTGCCTTTGCTCAGAGGACCCTGAGGTGTGATTCAATCACCCTGATGTTGCCCTTATGCCTCACACACCACATTTCGGCTTTCCCGAAGTACCGCTAACTTGCACCCCTCTCCTGAGGCGTCACACGACCTGCACGTAGCATCGATCGGTGTCGTGCTCACCTCTCTCTGCCGCGCCTTACGCTACGCCGCCGTGCCTTCGACCCCCTATCGCCGCCGCTCCCCTTTGCTTCCCACCGCCTCGCCCACACTGGGCTACTACGCTACATCTAACCGCCTACTGCTAACTCAAGACTAAGCTCCATCCATGCCTATCTTCCTACCGACTCGAAGGCCAACGGCCTGGCAGCCCGGTAAACCCTTGCTCGCAATGTCTTCGCCTTCACGTCTGATTCCTTCCCCTGTCTACTCCATCCCCCTTACAATACCTCCCTCTTCCGAGGTCTGTCCCCACTAGTTAACGGCCTCCATTTTGCAGGTTTGATGCCCTCACCTTCGCCATGCCTTCCACTATGTACGTGTCGACAGCGGCCCGCCGCGACACCGTTGCATAATGCCACTACCGTGACTGCATGGGCAGAGCAGCCGCCCTCAGGCTTCGCGCGCGCTTCATACGATCCAGGTGCGTGTTTGTATCAGACTTTTGACTCTTTTAGACATGATCCCGCATCCGCGACGCTAGTCTACAGCGCTGCTGATCGTGTAGCCGCCCCGCCCCGCGTTTCTCATTGTCCACTGCCTCACTGCATAACGAATGGTAGAACGGTCGTCCCTGCGATTGTCATCAAGTGTCTGGTTTCACATTAGAATAATCTGCCTGATCTGTGCACTGTACAGCACGTCCAAATGGCCAGAAAGACAGTTATAAAATCACACCGCGGCGAGGACCCATTTCAGTCCTTCACGTAGGTCGGCATCCCACTTCTTGGTCGCCGTCATTTCCGGTAACATGGAGCTGAATCCATGCGGGACACCTGGATATCTATGGGGGAAATGAGCCAGTTTCCTCGCGGCAAAGAATGGATGAACACACATGTCCAGCCTGGTGAGGATGCCTTGTTCGCGCAGCAGTCGCTCGTAAAGCAGGCCCTCGTCGCGCAGGGGATCCAGGCCGCAGATTTGAAGGTGCGTTGGGGGCAGGCCATTGTGATCGGCGAGCAAAGGGGAGAGTTCAGGATCTGCGGGAGGGCCAGCGAGGCAATCTAAGTTGTATCACAGCTTCAGCGGCTGACTTGGGCGGGGTAAGCTGTTGGTGCACGTACCGTAGAACACATCCATAAGAGCCTTACTGAGGATGGGAGCATCCTCGTTTTGTTTGTAGGACAGCAGCTCCGTGGCATATCTGGGTGCATGTCCGTGAATAATGTTATTACTTATTCACCGAGACGATTATGAAAATAGTGCTGACTGGGGAGGATATGCCGCCGGATGAACTAGCACGGGGATTTGAAGCACGTTGCCGGTGATCCTGCGATCCTTGAAGAATGGGTCCTTCAGCGAACGATGCGTAACAGCAGCGGCAAGGTTCGCCCCGGCCAAGGCCCCGCAGACAACGAACCCCTTTTTGACATCCGAGTCTCCGCCAATTTTGGGGCAATTTTCGGCCGTCTGAATAATCAATAATTTGTTGCGTCGGACCAGTATTTCACGCACGTACCCACTTGAGAGCCGCGTAGCAATCGTTGAGCCCGGCGGGGAAAGGATGCTCAGGGGCAAGTCTGATTGTAGTAGCAGATCAATACATGGGCAGCACATTGGCGCGATAAGCGCGCGAAACGTACCTGTATCCAACGTTGACGATAACCAAACGAAGGTCGACACTCAGTATTCTCAAGTCTAGGTCTCTTGAGTCGATACTGCCGACCACCCATCCTAGAGAATGTCAACGCAACTAATGCACATGCAATTGAACACCCCACCTCCACCATGAAAAAAGACCAGGACCGGGAAGTCCGAGGTTTCGTCTGCGGTGGGCGTTGGGCGTTGGCGATACGGTGCGGACGCAGATCTCGCCATCTTCTACGGGGACTGTGTGATTCTCCAGCGTATACTTACATGGAATCTGAAACGGAGACGAGTCAGGTCCATTGTGACTAGAGCGAAGTATAGGTACCGGCAGGAAGACGTGTTTTATATGATTCCAATTTTTGGCTGAGAGGAACGTCAAAGGTCTGCCTGAGAGTCGACACCATTTCCGCAGTTATCGGATCAGCCGTCCTCGGTATAGTCGGCAGTTCGGGATCGGGGTCTGAGAGGTGCAAGTATTGGGCCATTGGGGGAGAAGTGGTGGGGGAGATAGGATATGGATTATCCGTGACGATTCTCATCTTCTTTTAAGCGGGACCGTGCCATGCCGTACCTACCTTCCTTGCGGATGGGCTGATCACGGCGTATGCATCGAATTGAAATGTAAATATAAACGGCTTCTCATTGCAGATGCGGCGTCTGAATCGAATTGAAACTGTAAATATAAAAGTACCTGGGTTAATTCACCCGCAGCAGCCCGCAGCACGGGAGCAGAATCGGATCGTGACAACGGTCAATTCGGTCGCCGACCTTGTGTGATATCCGAATATGCGGCTCCTCTACCTTTCTAGATGTCGCGTGGGGTTGCGGCTGCGGAATTCATTTGAACTCGCTGGGGCTCCCACCTTTGAGCGGTGTTTTTAGCAAGTTTTGAGCGAACGACATGGTGGTGTCACACCACAACCGTTGTGAAAATATTCCCCCGAACCGGTTTTTTTTCCGGCCGACGAGTGCAGCTCATCTAACTGAGCAGAGCCTTAAACAGCCTGCTTCACACCACCAATGTTGCGGGTTACACTCCGGAAAAAGTGGTATATGGAGGCTCCTGAAGATGTTTCCGATATGTGGGGTATGAGAAATAATCAGAAAATATGAAAACGCGACAGGTATGCAAGGAACGAGTGGATGAAATTGCACACCTTATATGGTGCCTATTGGTGATCAATTCTGCTGTTCCGATACTTCGAATTCCAGCTGTGATCTATTCGCACCCGATACCGTAACCGATAATCGAAGTGCAAGACAGGCCGCCGCTTCGCTCCGGCAAGTGAGGGAGGGGACGAAAAAAATAGAATGTCCAAACAACTGGACGACGTTCAATCATTAGAAGTACAACAGCTGAAGGGAGCAGCATTGTAGAGGCAGGAAAATGGGCTGGGCTCCCGTGGAACTGGAGAAATTTCGCGTAGCAATTCTCAGTATCTTGTCAATGACGCAGTAGAAACAAAGTGCGGGTAACGTCGGAGGGTGGAGCGGCAAATGAAATGATTTGAATTGCGTAGAAGGACAAATATGCTGTCGCAGATGGCAGGCGAGAACACATCAAGAGGCGTGCTGGGAAACCCAGATGAACTTTGAGGCAAATGAAATGAATGAACAAATCAAAAAAGACCAGGAATAGCCTTAGGTCAGAAGGAGAAATACATTGATGCCCAGAATGAGAGGGAATAGCCAGCACCGACCTTCTAGAAGCCTTGCACGAACAACAATTTGCAGCAGAATAAACAGATCGAGCACGGGCCAGCGTTGGGAAGTACAAAATATTCAATGGGAGAAAGCCGTGGACAGCCTGGAGCCGGGACACTGCTATTTTATAGATGTTTCGGTGATACGGCCACAGTGAGAATTTTGCGTAGGAATGGCCACAGCACAGTGAGAACCCTGCTGCGAGAAACTGCGGTGGTCTGCGGATTGATTAACAGATGGTCAGCTGAAGAAAACCTACCCAGTTGCACCGGAATGGGATTGGCATACAAGTGCAATCCGCCTGGCGGGATGAATTTTTGGGAGTGTCCAACGAACCATGGCTGCGTGCGCAGCAGCAGGATAACCTCTTCCTTCTATCCCACCCCACCCTGGTCGTCGCTTTTTCCTCTCGCTGTCTTTTCCCCACCGGGTTTTTGGGCGCGAAGGTTTTTCAAGTGACTCAAGAGACCATTATGATACCGCAGCTATACAACACCCTTGTTCCTTTCTCCTTTCTTTCACTTTGGTTCGTCGAGGTACCCGTACCTAAGTATTTCATACGTAGACGAATATCCCATTGTTAAATTGTTAAATGGGGATGATACACCAACGGGGAAAGCCAACACGACATAATACAGGAGAGGAGAGGGCAAACAAAGGGAAACCAAATGGAGATATTGCTGCATGGAGCAAATGCACTGCCAACGAGGAAAATCTTAAAGAACGGTTAATAATATCGGGCAATACAGAAATCAAGGGTTCGTTCCCAGCACTAGTGACAGGCAGAAGACAGTGGTGGCAGAATAGACCCCAAAACTTTGAAGCAGGCACCACTGTAGTTCAAGCAATAAAACCCCAACAGTAGCCAAGCAATTCTGAAGGACTGCAGGAGCGGAGGGCAGGGGTTGCTAGGGGGGAATTGACACCAGCAAAGACGGGGAATCAGTCCTTCTAATGCATGGAGAATCCTCGGGTCTGTGTGACCACAGCCTTGTTAAAATGACAGAAATCTGACAGCGCAGCCTACTGCGATCAACTGCATCTGCCTGCAGCTCACACTGCGGATAGGTCAGCAGGATGATTCTATCGCAATAGTAGGACGGGAAAGCTGTTGAGCCATTTCTCTCTCTTTATAACATTAAGCATGTCTGAAGCCTTTTCAAACTCCGCCATCTGTCAATCAGCTTCTTTGCCCGAAGATCTTCCGCACTTTATTTGCTTTGAACCACCTTTAAACCACGGAAAGAATTCATAGCAAGGAAGCTGCAACTCCGAAACTCACACATCGGGGAGGGGATGCGAGGCCGCAAAGCGGCTGAGCAGCTGCCTGTGCTTTTTCAGTCTAGGATGACAAATTTTGTAGGCATACAAATGAAGCAGTGATGAACCATTGGTACAAACGGGGACAGCGGTTGAACACGAGACAGACCGCAGTAGGAAGAAAACACAGCAAAAGGCCGTATGAAAGGAATAGAGAGGATGCGCAGAGGAGGAGGCAAAGAGCAAGAATATATGGTGAAATAGCACAGCCGAGGAGCCATTTGCTTACAGCTGAATGCAATATTCTAGGCCATTTCGATCCGTGGCACAGTTGGAGCCGGGGAATCCCGGTTGTGTGGAGAACGTCAGTACAACGTCGTAAAGGCTGATGGCACATCAGCTCGGAAGCTGCCGTTTGCTGCCGTTGCTGCCGCCCGCAATAGCCAGCCTTCACACGCTGCCACAGCTCCACAATTGATGAGAACGAAACGGTCTAGAATATTGCATTCAGCTGTAAAGAACGGTTAATCAGCACCGGTTTACGTGGGGCCGAAGAGGCCGTATCAACGGCAATATCGGCCGAGTGCCTGATAACGCAAGAATCAGCGGCACCGATAGCGGGGATCAGGCCGACCGATTCTTTACGTTTCAGGCAATTCGGCCGATCACTCCGGAAATTGTGTTGTTTTCAGAGCCACCGGAAATGTTTCTGAGATCTGAGGTTTAAGTAACAGAATATGCTCTCCATAAACTAATCATTTCAGAGTTAGTTTCTGGCTTATTGAGATGATGAGTATCAAACCCAGTATTTCCGTGGCTGATACCAAAGGTATCAGCGAGCGTATCAGTCGGCGCTCCGGGGCGGCCCGCGCCGGCCCGGGTGATCCGGCAGTATCAGCAGCCGTATCAGTCGCTCTGATATGGAAGGTATCAGGAGAGCGACTGATACTTCCAGTCTCAGTTGGCATAAAATTGCAACCAAGACCCCCAGTCCCAGTAGCAGTTATACTGTGGCTGGAACAGAGGATATCAGCGACATTTTTGGCCTTGCCAAAACAATCAATTTGGCGGAGTGGATATGGTTGCTGTCAACGGCACGTAAACTGGAACTGCGTATCAGCCTAGGTATCGGGTCCAGACAAACCGGCACTGGAACGGGTGATATCGGAAGAGTGAAGATCGTGTTTCTCATTCTCAAGGTATCAGATACATCTTCCGACCAACTCATACATCCGATTTTTCCGAGTGTTATAATGGCTAAGCCTTAATTAAGCCTTAGACTCGGCCGGAAAAACCGGTTCGGGGGAATATTTTCACAACGGTTGTGAAAAAGACATTTGACTCCAGCCTACAGATAACTGTATTTGCTCGAGGTTTCGGGCAGCAGTCGGTCTCGTTGAACCGGCTCGCTAAGATTAGGGTGGACAGAACTGAGAACTTCAACCAAAACTCGAACTACAAAATCATGGGCCTCAGCTGGCGGCGGGAATGCGAGACGAAAAAAGAAACCACCAGCTCGCAGGGACTGGCTTTAATTCCACGGAAGAGTGGATTGTTAAACATGAAGCGTTTTTGTGGCTCTAAATAGGAAAACAATTGTTATTTGTCCTGTGGAAATCTGGACGGCAGATTATCGAACTTCGCTCAATCCATTGAGTCAAGGTGTGAACACATGAGAAAACTGAGAAAACACCTCAGACAGGCTGAGCAGTTATGGAAACGCGATCGAATTTTAATTCAAAGTGGTCCATAACCGCGCTACAAATCGAAATGGGCCCAGTCAATCGTCTTGTCTGCAGCCGCGCGCCAGGCTGCATAATAAACATCGAGGCCATCGATAAGGCCTGGCTTCTTCGGCGACCAACCCAACAACGCATTTGCCAGATACGGGCGCACGAGTGTGGTCGATTGCAGCGCCTCTTCGAATACTGGGAATTTATGACGTTAGAACCTGCCCGCTAGCATCCAAACGAAACCGCGCACGGCTCTCTGGCTTCCTATATTCATACAGGCCCTTGACTCCGGCGATTTTCACGAGTTTCTGTAGCAGCTCATCGACGGGTTCGGTGTGCGAATTCGCAGCATCGAATATCCTGCCCCTGAGCAGCGATGCCTTCTCTGCCACACGCACGAACAAATCCGCGAGGTCGTCAGCGTGAATCACCGCGTACCTCCCCCCCGGCGTGCCGGGCCACTTAATCTGGCCCTCTGCTGCGCTCTTGAAAAGCGGCCCGAGGATCGACGCGGAACGCCCGTGTACCAACGCCGGGCGCACGACGATACCATTCACGGCGGTGCTGCGCACGACGAGCTGCTCAAGCTCGGGACGCCACACCACAAGTTGGGCGGGGCGCGTGATGGGGGTCGTGTCGGTGACAATATCGGTGCGGTTATCGCCGTGTACCCACGTACCCGAGGTATAGATGTACGAGAGAAGCGGTGCGCCCTCCGGGCGCAGCTCCGCTGCGGCCTTGGTAGCGCGCTCAAACACCGTGCGCCCGAGGGTCGGGCCAAGGGCCTCGATTATCACGTCCAGCGTTTCAATGAGCGGAATCCATACGTCGGACTCAGCGTCTCCGAGGCAGGGAACGACTGGAGAGTTGCGGTGAAAATCCACTCAACGCAGGCAAGACACGTACTCTCTTCCGCTGCAAGGGCTTTCGCCTTTTCCTCCGTGCGAGCCAAGCCGTGAACAATGTGCCCTGCGCGCGCCAACGCCTGTGCAGTGGGAAGCCCGATGAACCCTGTCGCGCTGGACCAGATACATGAGTTATGAAGCAACCGCTCGCATTGCAGATGAGCATACCCTAAGACGAGAATCTTCATGGTGGTTTGACTGCCGTGGGCTCGCGGCCAGCCGCATTTATACCCTCAAGGTCGCGTGGGCCTGGGATAATGAGTAAGCGTTCGTGAGTTCTTTGTCACCTTCGCTTCTGCCGAGGATGGGGCCGTGCTAAATATGCTGCATGTTCAAGACGGAAGCGGGACGGGAGCCAAAAATAAAAACCTGCGCGTTACTATAACCATCGTATCTCACTCAGTGCATTGACAGGATTCTCAGACTTGGGGCTCATATTTGGGCCCATGGCTCGGCCGTATGCTATGCGCATGGAGAGAAAATCAATAACTAAATGCAAGAATGATGTTTTCGGATCTTACCTGAAATCCTTCCACGCCGCGAACGCGACCTTTCCCCAATGATATTTAAACGGGTTCGCATCGTACATTCGCGCTGCGCCGATATCTGACCTCAGGGTCCGTTCGTAGACTGAGTTTTCCAGGTGGGCCCCGGACATGCGGATGAGGTTTGAAATGAATCCGGACAAAAAAAGATAGCCACCCAGGATCGCCGTGTGGCGGGGTCCTACGACATTGGTCCTACGACATTAGAGAAGGTTCCTCCAAGTTGGTCGGGGAATACTCCAGAAGGATGCTCCAGACTTCGGCACGATGGAATTGTCGTGCTTTCACCCACAACTGCTCATTATAATCGCTAAATTGGTTAGAAGTGGTCGACGCAAAATGCAAATAGAATGCATAAATCTGACCTTGTTGGGCTGATTTTCCGTGGCCGGACGAGCGTTGGATGTGCATAAATTCACGGGATGAGTAACAATCAGCCATAAGCCAGGTCGATGCTGAGTTTGGCGGAAGCTTGGTGAAGGCAGAAGGCAAGGCATGTCGGCGTTTATCGGAAAAAAGCACCAACGTAATCGGTCATCTTGCGGCTTACTCCGAACCCTCATGTCAGACCCACTCCTCTTGCCACTCCTCCCTCACGAGCTCGAGCGGGAGATCTTTGAGACGGCTGCAATCAGGCACCCAAAAACGATTCCTACTCTTCTTCGAGTCTGCCACCGCGTTCATGCCTGGCAAGTACTCTGCAGAGACCAAGTGGTATGATGTCATCTCACTTCGCTCGATGTCAGGGTCGAGCCGTTGCTCTACCAAGTCCTCGTTATTACCCATCAGAGTCACCCTTGTATCTCCGCCGTCGAATCCAAGCCGCTGACCTTCCTGCAAAACGCCGTGCGACACGTCTGTTTCGGCGGTATCCGGATAGAGACGGCCGAGAAGGTTCTGCCGCGATGTGCGGGGATTGCGTCCCTTTTGCTCGATACCAGTGAAGGCTTGAATTCCGAATCGCTATCCATCCTCGACAAAATACGCCCTCAGAAGATCCATCTTTCGATTGCGTCCACTCGTTCTCTATGGACCAGATCATTATTGGATCACCCGCTGTTTCTGTCCGTTACACACGTGGAGTTATACATGAATCCCGTCGGTGAAGCCACAAATTGGGAAGATGGGTCTAAGCTTGCGACCCTCCCTGCACTGACACACCTCTGCCTTTCGTAATCCTTGGCCCTAGAGGTTCTGCATCCGACCATCGAAGCATGTCCCCGGCTTGTGGTGGCAATTGTCGGCTTTTGGCACGGGGAGAACACGGAGGGTGTTCTTGAGGTCTTGGAACAACTCGCTGTTACCGACTCACGTCTAGTTGCGATGGCGTTTATAGACTACACGGAGGATTGGGAAATTGGCGCACGCGGCGGTGACGATTATTGGGTGCGCGCGGAAGCATTTGTCGCCCGAAAACGCAGGGGTGAAATCCAGAGTGTGTCACCAATCGTTCTCCAACCTTTGCTACAGAGACGCTAATTCACTTTTATCAGGCTCCTGCTATTTTCTTGACGAAAGCGCTACCACATCCTAGACAGCTCGAAACTACGCTTGTGTTTTAAATGCACCGAAACGAGTCTCGATTATCTTGCCTTCTTGCTGCCACCCATTGTTGCGTTGCTCAGAAAGTCATCAAAGTCCTCTCCTATCCAAAGCCTTAGGCCCTTCCCTCCTTCCCGCGCTTCCGGTTCATCGATCTTGCCTCTTGGCCACAGAATGAAGAAAAATGACTGTTTGATGTGTGGATCCTGCAGTAGTATGCGGCGCATTGCACGGGCGCGTGGACGTCGCGTTTTGCACCATCTTTTCTATCCGCTGGTGTCAGCACCGCATTTTGTCTCACTTCTCTTTCGATCTGAATCAGGACTGTCGCATCCCCTATCCAGCTGATCTTGTCTTTCTCCTCTTCTGGACGTATAGCCACCCTCTAATCACGCCCTGGAAAGGTGCAGAACAATCAAGGGCTTTCTCGGCGGCCTTCCTCTTCGGGCGTTGAACTTGGAAGATACTTCCCTGTCCATTTCCGGCGCGTGGGGTACTTAGACAGTGATTCCGGGACCGTAACTGACCTCACAGTACAATTAATGGATGGCGCGGATTTATCCCTGGGCGGTGGAATCGTTCGACGCTCTCAACATCAGCTTGGACGCGGAATTACTTCTCGCCCATCAAGAAAGGTCGCCGCGCAGACCGAAGTACTCACAAAGCCTCTGGACGATATCCGGGTCATTCTGACAACACTGGACGTCTCGGGAGCAGTGGAAATCGCACATCCGCGCGAGATCGCGGAGCGACAGGCCATGAGAGAAGTATGGGCGGAACAAGACCTCTTCGACCATTTGTGGCGCCACTCCTTTGGGTGCGCTGGTAATGGAGCCGGCGGTTTCGAGGACCAAAAGAAGTCCATACTCCGCGAGCTCTCTGCTATCCGACACCCGATCACTCTCGAAGACTTCTCTTCGTCGCTAATCCGACATTTACCGAGCGAAGTTTTGCTTGGGATCTTCAGCGCGGTCAAATTCATGGCCGATAACGTCCTCGCCAGGCAACCGGTCGCCGGTATGCGACAGTACGAGGAGACCAGACGCACCAGTATTCACTGCTTAGGCCACGGCGCCAGACCCGTCTTTCCTCGGGTGTGCGCAAGATGGAAGCACATTGCCTGCGACCATCCGGTTCTGTGGTCATCGTTTTCATTCCCAATTTTTCGAAGGGGCATTGCCTACGTGCTAGAATCGGTCGAACTCAGTCGGGCTCACCGTAGAGATAGACGGCAGGCTGTTTGACCGAAGCACCGAAGCCAAGCACAACTTCGAGCGCAAGCAGATTCGCTCGCTAATGATCTCCGAGCCCAGGAGCCAGCAGCTCTACCCTATCTGAAACACTTCCACCTTTTCCCATGACAAAAATCCCTTCAACTTTGAACTTGCCTTTCAACTCGTCGGGAAGATTTTCCTTTTAGGTGTGTACCAGTGACCGCTATCAGAAACATAATCCAGGAGTGTGTGCCCCACACCTCAGTTACATGCGACTCGTGCGGGGGAGGGGATCAACCAACGATGCCACACTCACACTCAGACTCGTCGGCTAGCGTGGACGAGTTGCGCCAGTGTGGCGTGAGTGTCGTGTGAGTGTGGCGCACATACATGCAGCCTCTGCCACTCTCAAACATTTCTTTTGCAGTGAGGTCGCTCTTGTTTTCCGCTCTCCACACAAAGTGACAAGTCCAAACACTCCATCTATTTATTTTATTCAAATACATCCAGGGGTAGAAGGCCAATCACTAATCAACGTGCTGCATGCATAGGTGCATAGAAGTACGTACGCGGAACCGAAGTGTACAATACCGAGAAATCAGACGCACGATGGGTAAATGGAATACAAAACTCGCCTGCTTATTCCTCGCTTTTTTGTCTTGTTTCAAACCACAGACCGACTGGGAGATCTCAGACATGGACCCGAGGTTGTCGAGCCACGGTAAGTCATTACCGAAACGGATCGGGAGTGCGAAATCTAGGTCTGCAGTTTAAATATTAGACAGGTTGTGGAAAAGCCGCAAAAACCGCATGCGGCTTCACGCGGATTTTTGGCATTGTGCAAAGCTGCGGGGAGAATTTCAATATTCCGAACCCATAAGCCCATCGAAAACGACTCATACGAATACCATCTCAAATGTTCCATCCATGCGGCTATCCAATCAGATCCAGCGAATATAATGATTTGTCCTTGAGTTTCGGCGTTGATTCAACAGCACCTACGCCGAATGAGAAATGGAACAACCATCCCATAGTCTAAAATACCCCTCCACTCAGCAGGTTCATCGACAGCTCGACCCTTCCAAGATGAACTCGGAAAATCCCCGCGGCTTTGCACAATGCCAAAAAGCCGTGTGCGGCTTGTGCACAACCTGTCTATTGAAGACCATATATAACCATTCTATCAAGTTACAAATCTCATTTGAAAGCACCGGCAGGCCTCCAATTGATTCTTGCAACCATGGTTCAACTCTTGAACGAACTGCCAAGTTAAGCCTTATCCTCGGTCACCTAGCCTCGCAAAGGTGCTTGTTGCTGGCAGTCTATGAAGGAAATTTGATACAAATGGGCTCTGCATCCAATTCATGAGTGGCATGGGACTTCTGCAGCAGCTAAGTATAGAGGTGAGTATTGAGGCAGATACATTAGGAGAGAATCACTGGAAACCGGTGAAATCCGATGATAAGTAATCCAGTGATGTTTCTGCCACTGGCTTTCGGTGAAATCCAATGTCCGCCGGTGGATTCCTGGCACACCCAAGGCACACCAGTGCCTGGGAGTAATATACTCGGAGGTAAGAAGTTCGCTGGCGGCCGCTGCTGGCCACCGGTGTAACCGGTGTTAGCGAGTTAAGGTGTATAAAAAACAAAAGAGGCTTGAATTGAGTTATATCGAACAAAAAGATGAGATTCAACTGTAGCATGAACGTAAAGGAAAAGAAAGTGAGTTGAAGATGAAGGAAAAGATGATCGCCTCGCGATTCAACGGCAGCGAATCGATTGAATGGGACGCGGCCAGATGCTGTTTCTAGAAGTAAACACAGGGTGGCATACACATTGCTGAGTACGACAGAGCTGTGGAACCGCGTGGGGTGAAAAAAGGGAAGATATTTTGAAGTGATTGAGTAAAGAAGAATGCCCTCAAAACAGCACGCACAATTTCACAGTTTGTTGAGCACGAATGCCGTGCAGCACACATTCCAACGCCACGAAAAGATTGCACCGGTTTGTCTTGTTGCACCGAGGGGACGGAGTCTGAACGGGCGCACCTTCACAGCTATGGAGTCGGTGGCAACATGATGGTCAAAGACAAGAGGCTCTGATCGCCGATCAATCGCAATTGCCGTTCTTTGTCTTTCTTATCCACAAACAATGCGCATCGCGCATCAATTTGATCAAACACTTCTTTCACCTCATCCATATCCACCTCAATCCTCGCTGTCCCATTCCGCCCATCCTCTCAGCTTCAACACCGACCCTTATCATCCTATTTGACTCCCTGGATTCAGTGTGCCTCCACGCACCTAGAATAAACGACTCGGGGTGCGTTGCCACTTTGAATTATCCACTGGATGCCACCCGATCCAGCATTGCCACCTATCCTCTCCCCCCGCCTTGAAATATTCCTCCAGCCACCTTGGCTACTACATATCCTTCCGGAGTCCGCTCTACGCTCCGGTTTGCCGTTGATTGATAATTTTGTGGTGGGGTTAATCGGCTTGAATTGTATTACTTCGCTCAATCTGCTTACTCGGCTTAATTCTTGTTACTTGTATCAATCCGCTCGGACGGCTTAATCCGTTTAAAGCAGTTGGTAGATAGCTATGTATCATATTCAATGCACTATTATACTGCATAGTTCTTCTGCTTAATCCGCTTAAACTGGATTAATCTGACTTCACGTAAAGACATGGTTGGCTTAACCCAACCTGAGCTAGGGACAGTGAACCACCGACAATTCGTGCCGAATTCAACATTGGACGCAATCCGCACCATTTAAACGACACAGGGCTTTGAATGTCATCTCAAATGATCATTGTTTTGCTGAAAGAATGGCTCATATAGATTCCTCTGGCACATTTCCTTGAGGGCGACCAGTGGAAACCATCAGAATCCAGTGGTATTCAGTGTATTCAATGGGAATTGTTGTGTGTGGCTGGATTTTCAGTGGATTCCAGCAAAATCCAGTGGAAAACATCGAGAGCATGGGCTTGCTAAGTTGCTAGCTTTTGGTCAAAGAGGGAAGAGGACTGAGTGGCGGCCCACCGGATTCCACTGGCATTATGGTGTTCGGCAGTGGCGGTCGCCATCAGCCAATGGAGTAATATGCCCAGAGGTAACAAGTTCCCTGGCGGCCGCCGCTGGCCGCCGGTGGTTATTGGCGGCCACTGCCGGGCGCTGTTTGACAGTGTCCATCACTGAGGCTGCTGATTTCCGTCAATGGCCACTGGGCCGTCGTGGACTCGTGATATCCTCTCATCCATTTCCAGTGGTTTCCGCCGGCAGGTACCGGAAATGAGCTATGTTGGAAGTTTCAAATATTTCAGAGTGCATATAACACTTTTATCCGTCATTTGAAAAGCACCGGCCTTTTTGTGGTTCAAGTTTCTAACCAGCAATGAACTACCTGAACTATCGAGTTGAACTACGTGCCTGTTTAGATAGCTTCAAAAACATTGCGTGTTTCAGTGGTATATCAAGACACCATTCATCTGATAGGCTCGGCCTTCCAATTCCCAAACGGTGTATTCAGGATCCCGTGCACAGGGGTATGCGGCCAAAGATGTATGCAGGTTTGCTTGCTGATTTACTATATACTCTGTAGGTACCATTTCTGAAGCCTGAGAGTTTCCGGAAACTAGCGAAATCCGATGGGATTTACCGTAGCTCCAGTCACTGGCTTTCGATGGAATCCGGTGTCCGCCAGTGGTCTCCACTGACATACCGGTGCTCGGCAGTGGGTGCCGCCATCAGCCAATGCCGATCAGCCGGTTGCTACCTCCGCGCATATTACTGAGCCAATGCTGCCCAGTGCCGATGAGCCGGTTGCTACCTCCGTGCTTATTACTAGTGCCCGGCAGTGGATGCCGTCATCGATGCCGAGCACTGCCGAACAACTGGTTCCTACCTCCGCGTATATTCCTGCCCAACCGCAGGTTTGATTAAAGGCGGCAATCATGTTCGGCATCCGATATCGCAACGGCAACGAAATTTGTGTCCTTCTCGCCCGACAGAACTGAAATACGTGCAAGAGTTCCATCCAATATGTACCTCCTTCCAATTTGGACACAAAAATCGGCGAAAAGGGTGGGTTTGAGCTAACAGTTGAATGACCCGTTTCAACGGCCGTTGCGGCCGTCGTTTGACGGGTTCGTTGAGGTTGGTCGAAAATGGACAACAGGACGGGCATGGCACCCGTTCGACGGGTGCCGTCAGACCGTCGCGACGGCCACAACCGGCGGCCCTACAAGATTTGGCCAAAGTTGCGAATATCTGAATATCGCGCAGACACGAGGATGTCGGGGGCTACAGCTTCTACGACATTGTATGTAGAGTACCAGGGACAGTCTCATGATCTGCAGATCGGTCAACCGGTGTGAAATATCGAGATTTGGATGATAATTTCGCACTTCAGCATGACACTGAGACCGACATTTTCGGAGAGAAGTGAGCTGCAGCATGCGGGAACATGAACGTCCGGGGATGTCCAGGGACGCGGTCAAAGCATGGTAGATTACAGCAGGATCACCGACGCCAGTCAGGGCGGAATGATCGTGGAACCGTCGCGACGGCCACGGGCGCCGGACGGAAGCCCTATTGAATACGACTCACGAAATCCGGATTCCGCTATTAGTTCTAGGCCCGGAGAGAATCTGACCAGTGAAAGAATTTAGATGGTATTTTAAGCCCAGTAAAAAGGCTGTTAGACCAGAATCCACTCGAACTCGGTGTGGGTGGAGGAAGGGAGGCGGGGATTAGGGATTGGAGACCGTCAGCCACGGGACGCTGACAGTACGGGCTCGGTGCAGCCGTGACCTGCCATTTATGGGTTTACGGCTTCCGTTCCACGATGCGACTCAGAAAATTGGGGGTGCCATTCACGGCTCGTCACAATCTTCTCGTGTCTTTGTACTCTGGTGGGCATACAATAATCGATGGCGGCGACTTTACGATATGTGTCGGAGCCTCAGTCTCTCGATCTGCAGTTAAGTGTCGTGGCCGTTTTATCCGCGCATGCCTCATACCGAAGATCCGCTCTGAGCTCGTCGATCCGGAATTTGGGAAGTACCTTGGATTGTCTCGGCGTAACTGGCGTAACCTGTCATTCCTGGTACTTCCTGAGCTCCGTACGATCGTTCCTTCCGTCTTACAACGTACAACTACAATACCCGGAAATCCCAGACATTTGATCCCCGTCGAAAAGTCATGATTAGCCACCGACTCGCACTCGAGGGTGGCACAGCGGTCGTCACCGTAACATTCAGAATGTTGACCAATAACCGGAAAGTGGGCGGAGTTACAGTAATATTCACAATGTTGAATAATGACGGAAGGAAAATGGACGGAGTTGGGTATTAAAGTGAATCTCTTGTGGAGAGCATTGCATCGATCCATTTTTAAACTTCCCATCTAGTGTTCAGGTCACGACATCACTTCGACCCCAATGTTTTCCCGACTAGCCAGTGACACGCGATATGGATCGAGACCGGCCCCTTTCACGGCGAAGCTCAAGTTGGCGGCGGGCCCAATACCGAGGGGCAAACTTGAGAAAGCTCGACAGGCCGTAACGTAGATGAATTTCACATCGGAAGCAATGTAAGCTGTGTATTACCAAGATGCAAGCTATTACTACCTCCTTGTATATCATATCTGATCGACCTCTGCCGTGACGAAGCAGATATTTGACGGGGTGGCTCAAGGTTGACTTTACAGCAACTCATTTTTGTGAATGAAGGGATTCCATGCGGTGCGGTAAGTCGATTCAATGATCAATCCGGCATGGATTTCTCGGTTCATGTATCTGTTAATTAAGATATGCTGTGTCGGTAAGGTGGAGGGGGGAGGGGGGGATTTATTATACTTATCGCCTGATACATGGCAACAGCCCACGGTACTAGTTGACACCACTGAATGAGATTAACCATTCAGGGGCAAGTTAAGTAGAGTACCCTGAGATGAGGTGAGAACCAGCCTGGATTGAGAGGTGGACCCCTGATTGTAAGATCTTTTACGGCAAGAGCCCTGAAACCAAGAAGAGACACGACAGGGGATTGACCTGTCATCGGCAATTCAACTTGGCGGACCATAGCGTATATAAAGCCAGCCAAACATTGTCATCCCGCATTCAAGTTCGCTAATAGTCAAGCATTATGTTCTTCCGGTGCATCTTCTTCTGCATGGCGCTCAACGTCCCGCAAGCTCATCGGTGCTCGATAATTTTAGCTCTGAAACATTGCTAGACTAGTGGTCGTGTACAATATCAGTGGCCAAGCGATGGAAAAATACTACATTGCCGGGACCACCTTCATTTGCTTCATCTGCAACGTCCCACCATACACATCCGGCAATCTCGGGCATGTTCTAAACCCTACCAAAGTATGCGAGTCTTGTATAAATTCTCACCTCACTTTCATGCAGATGGGACGCTGTAATCCACACCTGTTGGTACGACAGTGCTTTGGAAGGGTCGCCCGGCTTCCTTGTCATCTCTCCCCATCACACGGTTTATGCCCGCCATGCAGAAATACCCTACCAATCACTAATTATTTATTTCACTTCTTCCTCATATCCTTTCACCAGTTTATTCTCGTACTCACTATTTTCCTCCCTTCACGCTCCCGGATTTATTATGCAGCTGCGCTTTGCCTCTGAGCTCGTTCCACTGCTAAGCTGATACATTTCCGACTTCAAGGTCAATTACTCGACCATGCAGGAAATATCTGTTGTTGAGCTATCGGATTCCTCTCCATATTATTTATTCATATCTCTCTTGCACCGCTGACATTTTATTTATTCTCGCTACATACCACCAATGCAATGTGCCAGACCCAAGTCGTCGGCCTTCTCGGACTATGCCGGTGATCGAGCTGACAGTGGCATGGGCACCCGCCAATGCTGTGGGGGCAGCATGCTCTCCCTATTCTGTCTTTGCGTAGCTCCTGGATGGTTAGAATTATGGAGGATGTGCATTAGCTGAGGATTCTCTCATGGACACTTTATTTAATTGTTATGATCAGACACTTTATTCCTATCTGTTTGTACAGTTAGGGGATCTCTCCTTGCTACTCTCTTTTGATTATCTTCACACTTCTGAACATTCTCTTTGAGCTGAGTTTTCTATTGATTCCTTTGAGACCTTACTCTACTTCCAGTCAGATTATTTCCCCCGATCATAGCACTTTTATTCCTTATCTTCCCTACCTATACCAGCACGACCTGAGCCTCTCTGGCCCACCCAGTGACCAACCTCATCTTCTATAGCACAGACACAGAGGCCCACTTTCACTGCACACAGACCTCTTGGAACATTATCATTGTGGTAGGGGAAGTCATTGCTTTCCTAATCATTGTTGGGTACCTCGTTATGCATGAGGTGAGACTTTAATTACCTGATTCTATGTGTGGCGATGATACAATGACAGCTCCACCTGTTGTGTTTCCCTGCACACACTGAGGCCACTTACTCCTCCGAGGGGAAAGGGGCCGGCTCAACAATTCTGAAGTTCCGAAATATCATCCTGCGCATTGGTGAGCAAACCAAAAGAACAAAAAGGAATTGCGCGCACAGGTCTTTACCTCTAGCACCTCATATCGTGTCTGCTTGGCATCATTGCTACCGGGATCGACTTGCACGAGTCCCATAAGTACAAAATGGAGGCCTCCGAAATGAAGAAACTTGTATGTCCGAGTCTGCCACCCCGTTTAACCTGAGACAAACCTTAGATCCACCATTAAATGGTCGACATACGCCGGACACAATATTGACGCTTGTTGGTATGCACGCCTTTATGAGCTTTGGCGATGCCGTGATTCCGAATCTGCTGGAGCCTGGTACGTTGCTGGCACGTCCAGACTAATGCAAAGCGAAGGAGAGACACCCAGACACAGGAAAGGCCCAGGTGAGCACAAATTAGCAGTGTAAGTTTGGATGAGTGTACCAATAGAGGCCGAGGTAGTTCAGGTAGACTGAGGTAGCCGGAGGTAGCTGAAGGCTGTCCACCTTAGGTAGCCAGAGGTAGATACGGGTACACCGAGGTAGACCAACCTGTGTCTACATGTCATGGTACACGTACGTCTACCCCGGGTAGAGGGTAGACTAAGGTACACCAAGGTAGCCTGAGGTCTATCTACAGGGGGTCTGAACACAGTGTGTCTTTCGCACTCCCTCCTTTCCTATTTCCATATTCAATTCCATTTCTGTCACCGTGCCCCTCGGTCGTCTTTTCATTTGCTTGCGCAGAATTTCAGTCCCACATCGCCGCTCACTGATACCACTTCCATCATCATCCAGGCATTCATCCGCGCGTTACGCGCCTTGCGCCACCCCGACGCTGAGACCGAAACACAGTTTTACGGCCGCAGCGGCTGCCTTTCCACCTTCGTTGATAAACCGCCGCCTGAGATCTCGTTCGACAGTGAAGCTCTCGATAACGACCATGCACAACAGGAATGCATGCGAGGGAATGAAATCTCCACCGCCCCGGGTAGCGACTTGGAGGTGGGCAAGAAGTGGTGGTCTTACTTTGGACACGGGACGAGTGGGGCGACCACGAGTTTATCGATGTGTAGATCGGCATCGATGCCGCGGGGGTTGACGTCGTGTATTTAATCTGACTTGCATACCTACCCACTTAAACCGATGTGTTACAATTTATTACTCCCTGTTCAACATGAACCCCTGTCGCTGGGCACAAAGTGCTGTGTTGGAACCGGGAATAAAGCCTCATTGAATCGCCCAAAATTACAGCGATAAACCAACTCGGCACAACCCCTCGCGGGGAGCCTGAAAACGCGACTGTGGGGATAATAATTATGTTCTAATGAGTGTTGTGTAGTTATGTACAGCAGCATTAGTTACCGTTCACCAGGAACAACCCAATAAAATCTGGCGTATCTGACCATATAGATCTGACAGATAAAACACTCTCCGTCCGCCTCCCTTCATCCTATCCGTTCATTCATACGTCGCCAGATGCGCCTTCATCCAGACGTCGCCAGACGCGCTGTTCATTCAGCCCCCGCCAGATGCGCTGGCACCTCGCAACGATACGCCAACCTTCCCGTAACCCCCAAGTTCGGCACGTTCTTCCCGCGCCCCTCCACACACTCGACCACGCGCGCGAACTGCGCGACCTGGTACGCGGAGTCATCGTGCGAGGTGACGTGCACGGCGCGGAGCGCGGGATACCACCCCGCAGCACCGGTCCCCGCGAGGAAGTACAAAAGGTACTCCGGCGTCGCAATGAGCGTCACCACGCGCGGGAGTATGGGTGCGGCGATCGGGGGCACGAGCGTGCCGATGGCGGGGTGGAACCCCAGGTCGAGCACCTCAATCGCGGGGTGCCGGGTCAGGAAGAGGTCGAGGTCGGGCACGGTGATGGCACACTGCCCGATGGTGAGGTGCGTGAGTACGGGGAGCGTGAGCGCAGGGAGCGTGAGGTTCCAGTCGTAGTGCGATAAGTCGATATTGGTGAGGGAAAGCGAAGTGATGGGCGAGGTGTTGAGGATGTGCAGCGTCCAGCGGTAGAAGTTCACGTGGAAGAGGAAGGAGGAGTGGATGTGCAGCGTCGTCAGCGCCGATTTATCAACGAAGGGGATTTTCACGCCGGGAGGACGTTCAGTGGATTGGACGTCAGATGAGGGGCGGTGCGCATCACCACTTCGACGCGGGAATCGGAAGAGCGAGGCCAGCGCTCGTCTGAGTCTCTGGCCGAGCGTCGCTCGGGATTGGGATTGGGATCGTGCCGCGTTCGCGTGAACGCGAAAAAACGTGCGAAAAGGGGCGCGGATCGGCGACGTAGTCGTCTCGGAGGCCACTGTATACCGTTATAGCACAGTCCCCACGCAGTGCGGCGCTATTCAGGAACGTAGCCACCGCGTCGGACCAGCCAAACAGTTCGTGCGTGGAGTGTCCGGCCACGTAAGGATTAAACCGAAGATGCCCGAGGTGTTTAAGTCGAATCGCAAGAGCGTTGAGAGCACGTGCGGCGTCGAAGATCTCCTTGGGTAGAATATATCGGTTGTACGCGAAGAAGGCGCAGTCGATGTCCTCGATAGAATGTATAAAAGAGGCGATTCCTATCGCAGGGAGCACGATAAGAGTTTCGCCGTTGAAGGAGAGGGGTGAAAGTGCCCCGGAAAACGAAGCGGGGAGCTTGAAATCACAGCGAGAAAAGAGGCTAGGAACCAGGAGCAAATTCAGACGCCGGGAGGAAGCCGCGAGGTGTAACAGGCTGTCGTCATCCAATCCTGCAGCAATTATGAGCAGGAGCTCGTTGGGTAACTCTAGGAAGGAGCAAGAGTATGTGTTCTCTGGGGACATCGTGGTGGTAAGGAGGGGGGGAGGGGGGCCTTCACGTCGGTCAATGGCCAAAGACGCGCATCGCCGGCGCCGGTTCCTCGCAAGCTGTACACTGAGTCAGCCATCAAGGTCGTGACTGATGTGACCAGGTACCAATCGAACAATCCAACATTGGATCATCGTTGCACCGGATCAATCCCATGCCCTGGGATGCCCGGGTGGATCGAGCCTGGGTCAGGGTTGCGAATTACGATAAGTTCCTACAAGCGGTCGCCGGCGCTTTGCGCCGGCTCCCACTTGCTGGATGTAACTAAAATACGAATGTTGTTCCGAGCTATCAGAATGATAGATTAAGAGTGGAGTTTAAAAAGCTTCAGACACACAGGCGAAGTTTAACGTTGATGTGCCAAAGATTTGGGCGTGATGAACCAAAAGAGGGCGTGAGAAGGCTTCAGACACGGATAATTTTATAGAGAGAGAGAGATGTTGATCCAGGCAGAAAATGTACTGTACTATTTCATTCAATTCAGACGTAATGGCCTTTTCGTCCAAATATTTTCGGACATGTAATGCATAACGGCTGTTCGACGAATTTTCAAAACGTAACACTGAAATATTCGAAATTGGCTGAAAATGGCCTAAATTTAAATTTTTTTCGCTCCCTGTTCACCAGTTGACACCCTAACCCATTTTTTTTTTGAAAATTTTCACACCTCAATTACCAGGTACCACTGTCAATGTCAAATGCGGATCGCGGTAATGCAGAGGGTTGCTGCATGATTTCGAAGGCTTGCTGGCTGAGGCTTTAAGATGGATGTCTTCCTTCTCTTGCTCCTCCTATCTGCCCAACTCTCCCTCACTATCTCGACTGTGAGTCAACTGTGGGCAAAATCACGTCGGAATTTGGTTTGGCGAAAGACATCATGGTTGATGCGATGAAGCTAATTGATGATACTCTGTGGGCTCTAACTATGCCATTGATGTGTTGTCTAAATTGCATGCACTATGCAGTAACACAATATTTAATGCTAAAGAGGACCCAAAGTGTCTGAATTTTCTTTGCCTGAACTACCAGAGGGTTCTAAGGGCTCGTCTGCCCCCAGTACAATTTTTTTTGGGGTGTAACACCGCTCTACCCGTCCATCTGAATTGAAAATTCGGACAGGGCCGTAAGGTGTAACACCCCCTGCCGAATTGAATGGTACAGTATCAGCCACGGAAAATATCGAGCGCTCTCCAATGTGGCAAAGTTGGTTCAGAAATCGGTTAGAACCTGAATCAACTTTGAGCCCGGACTGAACACAGTGTTCAGGTTCAGGTTCAGGAAATGCCCGAGCCTGAACCCCACATACTGTAATTAAAACTTGGTCGTGTCAAGGTCGTGTAGACATATTGTCAGCCAAGGAATCCCCAAATTTGAAGTGTTTGTTTTGAAACATTGCGCACCAAAACATTTCTATCGATTCCGGTACCCAATACAATCACTACATGCAAGGAGGTTTCTGAAGCCTTTGATCATGGCTTTCCCACCCTACAATGCAAAAATCTGCACAGATTTCAAGACCGATGGAGGTCATCCTTTGAATCGCGGTGTCCTAGCGCTGGGAGTATTAGATGAATATTGAGAACAGAAACGAGATTACATTGACAGAAGATACTCACCAAAGTCAGTTGGTCGTGTGCCTCTCCTGTGCTCTTCCAATTTTGGACTCGGCACTTTCACGAGCTGAAGGAACATCCAGTTAGTATGTAGATATGTGATCACCACCTTGAGTTCTCCATCTATTCTCCTCAGAATCAAATTAGGCTCCTCGTTGTACTGATCATTTCAGGTTATGCTGGTAATATTCATCTTCTGGTGGGGATAACTCTTGCTTCCATTCAATTCGGCCATGCTCTATGGGTCATAGATAGTGAAACTTGGGTCCAGACACGAAGCTCCACATGCACTATGGTTGTTCTGTTTATTAATGAACTGGGTGGCTTCTGGATCCTCGTCCATCAGGAATTGATCTATGTGCTCACAATGGAGTTGTACATGGATTTCTATGACAGAAATAAGGATGTTTGATTGTACTTTGCAAGCCTAGCGGAAATCCACATCAAAGTACGAATACCGGAAGTGGAAGAACTGGATAGAAGAGGCGCTCACTTGCTTGTTGTACAAGAACAACCAACCAGTCGCGAACAACAGCCAATAATGGACCTGAGACAAGTACCATGGTAGTTGTCTCCATCCAATACAGCCCACCAGTATGCATGACTAGACCTAGACACAAAAAGATTTGTTGTGTGAACTTTGAAATGGGTTGTAGAAATACTTGTTATCACGTAAAGTAACCAGAATTCATTGTGCACCTATGTGGTCCACAATTTCTTTCTAACTAGAAGGGGGTACACTATGTGGCACCCCCCTCTAGTTATGTCATGAATCACCTGGGTTCTACTTTTTCGTGCGACGCGTCCGTATGGATACAGACGTGTCTTAGCGGCACGGGACTCTCATGACGCCACCACGTGACCTTCTCACAGTTGAAACCCGGCCTCGGATTCTAAAGCCGCAGCCTCGGGGAGTCTGCGCCACGAGATACAGAAGACGTTAGGGACTAGGAACCCGTACAGACGGACTCTAGTCCCTGGATGCATCAAGGGCTGACATAGAAGCGTACACAAAGTACAGGAGTGGTTGCAAACCCGATCGGGGTTTGAACCACTGGATACAATGACACTCAGGACTAGGAAACCCGAACGTCGGGTCTCCTAGGTCCACCGACGCCACAGAAACCAACACAGAGGAGTCCAGGAGCATCAGCATTAATGCTCCTTAATGCTACGGTGCAGGAACTGATCGCGATTGACCGCGATCGCTTTAATTTATTAGAAGCCTATATAAGCACGGTAGAATCTCCATGTACAGTAGATTCTACCTCGTCTAATCTCAGGCTTCTACCTTGGCTTGACATAGGCATTGTCTCCACCCTGCCCCGCTTCTCTCGCACCGTACTATGGGTTATATCCACGCCCCGGGTTGTATACCTGAGTGGATATCACACCCTCTTCGACTTGTTCCAGGTTCCGCCTCGCATCCCGACCTATGACATACAGCCTCCTAGGGAGGACGCCGTACGACTGGTCCTACTGCTCGGGGAACACACGAGCTACTAGCGTCTATCGGGTTTATCCTGGTTGGGGTTCTCGTCAGGTTACTCGCTGTTTAGCCGACCCAGAGGCCGTTGCTGACAAGTTAGAAGGAATTTAAGAAAATTGCCTAGGCCATGCTAAAAGTCGCAATGAAGGCAAGAAACAGTCGCAATAACTATAGGACAGGCCAAGACGAATATGTATGGTGGATGAAGCTGCAATGAAGCCACAATAAAGGTCACAATAAAGCTGTGATAAAATGGGACATAGGTGAAGGGTGTTTGTTGAGGCCAGAAATGGAAATGCTGCAATAAAGCTGCAATAAAGTTGCAATAAGTCGTGACACTGGTTGGGAGATTCAAGTTTTTCAGCACAATTTATGGTGAAAAATGTTGTTTGTTTTTCAGACATTTTTCACTGAAAAAGGTAGTGAAAAACTCAAACCATTTTCACTATTTTGTGAGTTTGAGGTGAAAAATTCAAAAGGAAGCTCAAAAGAGGTGAAAAAGATTTGAAATTTTCACCACTTTTTTCAGTGAAAAATGTCTGAAAAACAAACAACATTTTTCACCATAAATTGTGCTGAAAAACTTGAATCTCCCAACCAGTGTGATAAAAACATTTTGTGCTTGAAAATCAGAGATTTGCAGAAAACCCGCGTGCTTGTGGTTGCCCGCGGCATTGAGATTAGTCCTAATTCTGTCAGATATGCTCAATAGCTCCATTTAACAATTCCGATTTTATTTCTGCAACCTGTTTCAAAGTTCACACAACTCCAAATCTTTTTTGTGAATTGATTGAGATGGAATCAAAGTATCTCTTGCAGCATTCAAACTTTATGATTCATAGTCAGAATCAACTCTAAAGAGCCAAATCATCAATTTTCGAAATTTTGCCATACATGACCCTATACCACCCTTGGAATTGTAAAAAAACTGCTGGCAGAACTCTAGACCGAAGTTTGAGACAAATAAATCACGTCCAATATTTGGCCAATACATGCCGTATTGAGCGAGTATTGGCCAAATAGTGGTCAAAAAGTGGTCGACCAATATTCAGCCATTATACATTGAATTGGCCAAATATTGGCCGGATATTGGACCAAATATTGGCCACATATTGGCTGACCCTTTTTTGCCTAGGGCTTCCACCATTTAATATATATTATTTTTTCTCCCCCACACTGGGGGCAACTTTAGACGCATGTAAAGGCCACATGCGACAAATGCATGTGGTCTGTACTAGCAACAAGGCTCACAAGGTGGCCTTTGGCATTCAAAGGCAGGCTTTGTAGCATGCTTTATGCCTCTGTGTGGGGGAACAAAGCCTGCAACAAAGCCACCCTTTGTCTGTCAAAGGCAGCTTTGTAGTCTTTATTCCAAGTGCAGACCACATGCATTTGTTGCATGTGGCCTCTGCATGCGTTGCTTGTTGCCCCTGGTGCCACATTGTACAAATTCAACTGTACACAAGAAGATGCATTGACTATCTACCACATGCGGGCTATCGACAATGTGCTTACCAGTGCCCCGAGAGGCTCATCACGCTGTCTCCTAGCCCATGTCGTGTTCTTGTGCGTAGGGTGCTACATCCAGCCAAACTGAGTCTCATATGTTGCATTGTCGCTGGAGAGGGTGAGCAGCAGCTCACTGCAAAGAAGTTGTAAGGAACGGAGCACCGAGAAAAGACTAGGAAGAGACATACACTTGAGTAATTGTGCGCTGGGGCCAGTCCACCCACATGTGCAACATCAAGCGAGAGTCAAGTGGTGTCGAGGCTAGAACACGGTAGTCAGCTGTCAATTTCTAGGGAGAAGAGAACACACAGCGTACCTGGAACAGTGTCAAGCGAGATCTACAGCACAAGAAAAGAAGGAAGGAAGAATGCACGGAAGATGATTGCATCGAAGTAAGGTAGCCATGGGTGGCACTGCATCGTGTCCACACTCAGCATGATGGATAGGATGGATTTGGTGGAGAACATACCCTGCTGCGCGAGCCGCCCACGTTGTAGGTGACCCATTCAGACCCAAACACGTCACCTGGAAAGACGTAAGTCTCGCTATGGTGGTGGGCGCAAGCAGGATCCACCGCGAGAAGAGTGAAGCCAAGCCAAGACAGATGCACCCTGTTCGAGACGTATGCATCATTCCTGGATGCCCATTGTATGGAGGCGTACGTGGACGACGTCGTTGTTGGATGGGATGTACATCCTGTTTGTGATACAGGCCGTGTTGGAGAGGAAGCTGTGTGAAAACGTAAGGAGAGCTTCCAGTGGCACGCGAGAGGTGGATGACGCACAACCCCAGCCAAACTCGTGCAAGAACTCGTTGAGGACACCGCTCAGCGCGCCATCGGAGCCAACCTTGCACAGCGGAGAGAGGCACAGGTGGAGGAGTCGGTTTTAGGGTGAAGACAATGTCAGCCGGCGAGCGCCCACCAGCGGCGGTGTCGACAGAGAGGTCCGAGCACATTGAGTCAATGGACATGCGGTGTCAGGCGTATAAAATTTTATACATGAGGTCCTCTGGAAATGACTTTATTCGGGAGTTTCTCATGAGTTCGGGAAATGGGTAGTGAAATGAAAAGTTGTTGGTTTCTCCTTAAAATAGGGAGAAGTGATAAAAGGGGAAAGTGTGGGAGATAGTGGAAACGGAGGTGAGTGGGAAGGCTGGTACGGAATAATTAAACAGAATAGCTCCAAGTTAAGCGGACTGTTCAATTACAGAATGTGGTGGTACAAGCACAAAGGTTTCTCGGTTCTAAGCTACTTGCAGATTCGAGAGCTTAGATACAGATACAAGGGTTTTCGGTCCCAGGCTACTTGCGAAAGGCAGATTCGGTTGACTAGATATAGATACAAGGGTTTTTCGGTCCCAGGCTACTTGCTAAAGGCGGATTCAGAAGACGAAGTGCTGATACAAGGGTTTTCGGTCCCAGGCTATCAGTACAAATTACTAGAAATACGAGTACAAGGGCTTTCGGTCCCAGGCTACTTGTATTTTTGATCGAGGGCTAAAGAGGTGGGGTTAACAGAATAGCTTTGAAGCAGACTGTAAATCAAGAGTTAAAGAGTGCGGGTTTAAACAGAATAGCTTCAAGGAAGTGGACTGTTTTACTTACGGTGAGTCTGAAGAGGGTTGTGGAAGGGAGGATGACGAAAGAGAAGAGAGATTGTTACTGGGGAAGTAGTTGGTTGGTTATTCTATCTACCGAATTATGTAGAGTATTTATATACAGAGTGTTTGGCATACTTTCTTCCATCCTGAGCTGGATGCTACGTAGGTCAATGGCTTCTGCTGTCAATCTGCCGTTTTACTTTACCGTTTTGTACAGCCTCATGTCAACATGCTATGTAAAACACCGGTTACCTTTGCCAATCTGTCATCTTGTGTAGGGTCTGTACAGCCTTGGATTGACATATTGTGTCAAACATAGATTGTGGGCGCAGGTTCAGTTATGACGTCAATTGTTGGGTTCCATGTCGTGGGTTACCAGTGTTTTGTGTGTCTGCATGTCATGTTTGAAGGGTGGTTGCTGGTGCCGCTCTGTCAATGTAATGTGCTGTGCATGCTGTGTCCTGTGTGTCATGTTTGAATACTGGTTGCCGATACCGCTATATTGATGTAACACGCTGTGCACACTATGTCCTGCATCCTCTGTAGTTGTTGTCTCTTCTATTGGTTCCCGTAATATTAGGTCATGGTGTCACAATGCATCGCTATTTGCCCCTATTGGTGTCAATTCATTGTCGTCCTTGTGCTTCTTGTGGTAGCTCAAAATGGTAAATCGTTCCCAGGGTAAGTTAGTGACAGTGAGCTGGGGGTTAGGCGGGCTTGTCTGGTAATTTCGGTGATTGCTGAATCCTATCCAAACATGGCTCTAATCCTTTTCATCTCCAAACACTTTTGGGGGATGACAGCGGCCATAGGGGTTCTGTAGGGCGGCAGTGGCGCTCGGGAGCAGGGAGTCAAGGGTAGCAATGTGGTTGTGCATGAGGCCAACAGCTGCGACTTGTGCGTGCGTGCGACCATGGGGGTGAAAGGAAGAACTATGGATGGCAATAAGAGGGTGCCTCGCACAGAAAGGTCACGCACCTTGTGCCCTGCCACTGCCTGCACCACGTCCCAACCCTCACTGCGTACATGTCCATCGGTGTCAAGTTGCACCGCAGCTGTGTCCTGTCGTGGCCTGACGCAGTTGAACATTGTGTGCAGGAAGTCATTCATAAAGGCAGGGAGGTGTGTCAGCTTATGGGATGTCTCAGATGCATATTGGTGCCATCGAAGTGTGTTTGAGCGGTGTTCTGTGTCCCGGATTGAAATTGCTCATGGGAGGTGCTACTGGGCCGATTTCAGGCCAAAATAAGAGAGGAATAGGGCATGAATAAGTGAGTGAAGTTTCTGTGAGGATCGGCCAGGCTGAGGTAGGACCGCAAAACGCGGCCCACGTCCAGGGAGGGGCAACTGAGGATTTGGAGCCCAGAACAATGAGATGAGATGACAGGGAGTGGTGGTGTTGAGCGCGGGGGCTTAAGGACAGAGGGATTCATGTGGAATTGGTTTTCGAAAGAAGTAAGCTAATTAGGATTATTCTACTGAGAAACCCTGATTCTAAGGGAAACCCCTCCTTTTGGGGAAATCTTTGAAAAAATCCATTGAACAACCCCTCCAACGACAGCCGGAAGATCCGGATCAATCCAGTTGAAGTTTGTCACATTCTGAAGATTTCCCCCCACTTTTCAGCTGTTTCCACTCGAGCTTGCAGTATTTCAGGCTGAGATCGATGCTGCATATCACGGCAGAAAATCTTGGTGCAACTTCGACCACAAATGTTGCCAGATTATCACATAGAATGTAGCCGATAGACTCCTGTTCTCAAACCCAAAGGAGCCAAATTGAACTGGATACTGGCAAAGGGACTGAAGCATTCAATAAATTTGTCCTTACCATTCTTTGCCTGGGATCTCTGAAGGAAATGGGCATAGAAAGCTTGCCGACCGTCCCATCAATTTTGACCATCGGCACTCAGCTGATCCCCCTCCCATATTGTGTCCTTTTTGATTTATGAGCCAGAGCATTGTTTTGAGTGTGTGGGTACAACATCAATACATCTAGGAAGATATAAAATCCATGTTATCTTGGTGGAACTGGTGGACCGTGGTAAATGACAACTCTCATCTTGCAGCCGTATTTCCTGTTTTGGAGAGTGGCCAGGTGGAAAAAACCCTTGGAATCCGGGTTTCCGAATAGAACACCTTTAAGCGAGGGATTTGCCTTGGAATCAGGGTTTCTCAGTAGAATAATCCAGCCAATCTGGGCTGCCCAAACAGTGTGTCGACAGCAGAACGCGAATACGCCCAGCGCCATAAGTCGTTTCTGGTCATATAAATACATATCCGGTTCTCATACTCACTTCAAACTCGATAGGAATGAACACTGAAATGTGAACATGATCTGACTTCGTACTAGCCTGCTTTCCGGACTTTCCGTATCATCTTGCGGCTGCAATTTGAGCTGATTTTGAAATAGCGCTAGGAGCCTTCTCCTCATCACCAAAACGAGGAATTTCTGAGATTTGAGTCGAGAGAGCGCTTATTGGTTCTTGTGTGTGTGAACACCGAGAATTGGGACAAGGTCGTGAACAAATTAGAGAAATCAAAGACCCGTGGCGCTGAGCGCCTCCACTTTCGGTTACAACGAGTAGCGACTCGGAGGCTCGTGTGGAGCCCTCGTTCGATTGGGAGCGGGTCGCGTAACATGTTTCCTGGTCGAGAGATCTTTTTAATCTGGATTTCGGGAGTTTGAACTTTGGATTGCATCACAGATACATAAATTACATCGTACATAAATGCGAAGGTAAAACGAAGGACAGACTCGTGCGTCCCCCGTTCCTTATTAAGGGATTAAATTATGTCGATCTGGGGGGAGTCAACCAGAAGTATACAAATCTGCCGTTTTGAACGTCCCTTTATCTTTACATGCGACGATCCCTTTCTTCACAGATCAGAAGTGCGCAGCACCATTGAAAGATGATGCATTTAACTAAGTCTGGATTTTAGGCGATGGACCACCATGGAAGTGATGCTGTTGAAATTTGGGGCGAGTGCGAGTACGCCCTCCGAGGTTGACGTTCCATATCTGAGGCTGCCTGGAAATAAGTTGGGTGAATAGGAAGTAGAACATGCATGCGGAGAGCAGGAGGGTATGGATACTAGGCAGAATAAACGCGATGTAGAAGACGAACTGACTTTTTTTGAGACTTCCGCAAAGGGTCCTGTCGAATTATAATATATTGTAAGGCGGGGCGACTGACCAGGGAAAAGGCGCGAAAGTCGGACGCGTAACGTTTGTGGGCTCGTGACGGCGATTCAGGGCAGAGGGTCCATGCAGATGTCGACATGTGGCGCATTCAGGGCAAAGAGAAAGTACACCCGAGCCGCTCGACTTAGTGCGTGCCTCACACCCCAGTTACATTACATGCGACTCCTTCGGGGGATCTAAGATTTGGTTGGCGAAGTCGTGAATGTCTGAATGTCGAGCAAACATGAGAATTTTGGATGCTACAGCCCCTGCAACGTTGTGGAGTGCCACACAAAGTCCCATAATTTCTTCAGATAGGTCAAACGGTGTAAATATCGAGAGGTGAATGGTATCCACCACTTCAATATGGAGGCATGCTTTCTGCCGACCTCGCTGCCGCCCGTCCCGCCCACTCCACCAATCTGCCCATTGTTGGTTTGATTGAAGTAGATACAACTCCTCAGTTCACTGTACATCGGAATCCTCGATCTAAGTAGGGCTTGCAGCCGTGCCGTAAAATTGGACACACGGACCGTGAATACGAGACAGCGAAGGTACGGTTTTGGTGCAGCCGTAACCGGCCGTTTATGGGTTTAAGCTTTACGGCTTCCTGACTTGGCCAACCGAAAGGATGCATAATCTCCCCTGGATCAGCTTCATGGGGTTCCGATGGCGTCTGGATGGCACCCAAAAAGTTCCGAGACAGATTGGGACAAGCGGAACACACCTCGGCACTGTCAGGTCATCGAGAGAGTTTTCCGAAACATGTCAACATGACGAATGAGGAAGTCAATGAAGTAGGTAGAGTGATGTTCGCCGGTTAAACTTTCGTTCCTTATATTCACAAACGCTGGTCCAGAGTGTCATTGATGAGGTCTGGATGCGATTCATGCAAATTTCAAGACATCGTCGACTTGGAATCGAGTACGTTGCAACTGGCCTTCATTGCGCCGTAACGCGAGGCACGGACAGGATCCGTGCCATCTCTGCTTTCAGGTCAATCCGATGCGGACGGCAAAGCTGTCTCGTAACAAAATTCCGCGGATTCGTATGGTCGTGCCTGGCTTAGGGGCTGGTGCAAGTAAGTCGATCTGATGCGTGCATTCAGTTGAATTAGACCATGATCGGCACTGGTAGCGCAGAATGAAGTAGACGACTAGTCTGTCTGAACGCTGGCTCCGCGGAGGGATTCCCAGTTACATCTCTTGATGATGGAACATATTCCCTTTTGGCTTTTCGGGTTCCAGGTATATATACTGGATGTACCGCGGATCCATACTTTCAGAGCCGCGTCTCCTCCCATTCAACCATGCGTTTTTCGGCTCTAATCACAACTGTTACTCATGCTAGTCTCTGCTTCGCATTCCCTCCGAGTTATTTTGAACGCCGCACTACTCTGGGAACCTTCAGTATCGACCAACTGATCGACGTCAACGGCACCCATGCATTCCAGCCACCTCAGAGCGGTGATCTTCGCGGGCCATGCCCTGGTTTGAATGCTATGTCCAATCATGGATATATCCCTCGAAATGGCATCGTCCTTCTCGCGGACGCCATTACACAGTCCAACAAAGGTTCGAAATTTCTTGACGCTGTGTTGTGGTGCTTAAACAGCACTATCAGTGTTTGGGCTTGCTATCGATACTTCAATCGTCGCAGGGTCACTGGCGGTATTTGGGGCGGACCTACTTGCCCCGGGTATTCCTTTTTCAATTGGCGGTCCGCCACCTACAATCCGCTTCTCGGGGTGTTATCAGGCCGGTTGCCACTATGTTAATCCCAAACCTCGCTAAATGAATATATTCAGGACGACCAACTGGACTATCTGGCACACACAATCAGTTCGAAGCGACACATCGGTGACGAGAGGCGACTTTTTACCAGTTCAAGTAAGTTTTGCAACCGCATTTCAACACGCTTATCAACTCCTTCCAGCGGAAATAACTACGACGTGCAAGTCCGCTATTTCAAGGAGCTGTATGATCTTCAGCCGCAGGATCCCTCCGCGAATTACAACCAGGCCGTACTTGCGAGGCATATCAAAACGCGCTTTCAACAATCGATTGCGGAGAACCCCAGATTCTTTCACGGCCCCGTCCAAATGGTTATTCCTTGATCTTTTGAGGTTTTGTGGATCTAATTCATGTTTTCCGACTCACAGGCCGTCTCAGCTCTAACCCATCTTCTCGTTTTCGGCCTCATGGCGAACCACTCCGCTGCGCAACCCGACGGCTTTCTCCAGGGGGACGTGCTGAAGTCCTTCTACGGAATCGCGACTGCATCGGATGGGACGTTGAGTTACACCCACGGCCACGAGCGCATCCCGGACAACTGGTACCGGCGCCCCGTCTCGAACGAATACAGCTCAGCCGGAGTCGTACCAGATTTCGCCGCGCTCTTACTCGTCGCTCCCGAGATACTGGCAATGGGCGGGAACACCAACGGCACAAACACCTACGCGCCGTTGAACGTGTCGAGTCTAACGGGCGGGGTGTACAGCGCCGAGTCCCTCCTGGTTGGAAATAACGCGGCATGTTTCCTGTTCCAGGCCCTCACTATCCTCTTTCCGGATGTGCTGAATGGGGTGCTGGGAGTCGTGCAGGGAGTAGTGCAGGGAGTCGTTGCAATCGCTTTCTTCTGCGACGGCATCGATGCTCGCGGGCTTGACGTGTCCGCAGCTTACGAGCATCGATAAGTCCGTGCTGGAGCAATACCCGGGATATAAGTAAACCTATAATCCCGTTCGAAGAAAGTCGGTCCTCGCTTTGATGACGAGCAATGACCATTGGGTGGGTATACCCGATGGCTTCTGGGTCTATGTTGAATTTCAAATTGTAAATGCGTACTGGATGTAAATTAAACAAATCGAATCAATGTCATTGGTTTAGCTTCAAAATTGAAACTTGATGGTTGTGTAATGGTCAGGGACCCTACGGAATATTGAGAATCTGAGCAGAGGAGGCACGCTGATAGTACTGTATCATTTCGACTAAATGTTCAGGGATTTTGGGCTCAAAATGAGTAAAAAATGCAAAAATCTGGAGTCTGGCAAATGCCGGACTTCCATTTATGGTAATTTTCTCGTGATTGCCGAGAAATGAACACCGAGTCCAGTGAACATTTGTGGTGACAGGTGACACCCTGTGAACATTTGGTCGAAATGATAGTATTTAGAGCCCAGTCAAAAACAATTCTTCGAGGGTCGGACCAGAATGTACCCATTGCATGAAGAATGAGAACTTGGTGTGGGTGGGAAGAGAAGTGTGCAGGCACGGCGTCACAGTTGATGTAACACACCAGTAGGCCAGCGATGGCGAGGCCAAAGCGAGGTATATTGATTGGCTCTTCCCGGTCCACTAACAAACCGAAAGGATGATTTGCTAAAAGTAGGCAAGTTCAAAGAAGTATCTGCAGTATCTTTCTCTGTTTACCTCGCACTACGTAACACAACTTGAAGAAAACCAAATCAATTTCCTGGGTGAATGTTCGAGGATTTCAAGTCTGCCCCTCTCATATCCATACCAAGCCGTCATCAACACTGGGCTTCACCGGACTGTTCGCAATCACCTAGAAGGAATCTTCCACGGAATCAGTGTCTGTAACGAACACACCAGCGGGCTGGCTCTGTGTTCCAATCTCGAGCACACTGTAGGCCAGCTTCCTCACCATGTGCTGCTTCGGATGGGACTGATATTTTGCCCACCAGGCCTGAGAACACCACCCCAATATCCAAAGCACTGTTCTAGAGCCCCTGGATATGCCCAGCTACTGCCATCATAGTATTGAGCTGGAATTGAAGAAATTCGTCGAGGAGACCTTTGAGCTGATTGTAACGGGTAGGCTCCGCGGTGAGCACATGTACAGCTGCTTGAGAGTCTGCCATGGCCCTCTGAGTGGAGACCATCTCGGTATTGGCATAACCAAATGAGCTTGTTCGCGCGGGCCATCGCCCCATTGAGACCACCCCAATCGCCAATCCAGCTGGTCCCTCAGGTCAACACATCACGAAGGATCTGATACGGATTTGATCAATTTTGAGCACAAAAAAGCGGATTATTAGAGAGGTTGCGCAAAAACCGCATGAGCCACATGCGGATTTTGGCCATTGTGCAGAGCCATGCACTTTTCTTGGTTTTTCTTGGTTCTTTTCATGCTCAATTCCCTCCATTGTCCCTCCAAGCTTTGTATTCCACTGCCGGAAATATTACACGTGAAATGTGCAAGCATGGAAAGCTGTATTTCTGACGCATCACCCCAACATCACCTGAACTCCACTTCCTTTTCTCACACTCTCAAGTCCAGCATGCGCCAGGGGCAATGCCGAGAAAGCTCCCTCACCTCCCAGCACCCGTCCACTCTCTCAGGTAGCCCTTCATTGGAATAGCTGATTGAATTCATTCTCTTCTGTGCGGCTTCGCGCAATGGCCAAAAGCCGCATGCGGCCCATGCGGCTTTTGCGCAACCTCTCTATTCTATTTGGAAACCCGGCTTCCAGCGGAAATCCCAACTTGCCGAGAACCCCAAACAATCATCTATTTGGAAACCTTTCGGCCATCATCCGGCAAGTTTAATCGGCGGACTTGTGATTCAAAGGATATCTTCGGACTACACACAGCCGAATGGCGAAAGCTTAAAAGTGTATGAACTAGTATGTACCCTTACGGATACAAGTCCATTCATAGACAACAGAATAGAAAGGGAGAGGTGGATGGGTAATGCAGAATACACAAGTGACAACCTGGTCCAATCTTGTGGTGCTCTCGACAATTCACAGTGTCGCTCACTTGGACCAAATTTACTTGGTTCATTCCCGGCAGCCGAGCCATGGATAGATGAAAATGAGAGTGCTATTTAGTAGACAGCAGGTTCACGCACTAGGTCACACCGGGGGCAAAAGCTGACGCACCTGGATTCTAGGTGCCTCCGAGGCATGTGGTCCGAAGGCTACAATGTGGAATACAAAAGGCCTACAAAGGTCCTTAGGTCAACAAAGAACAGACAAAGGAGGGACAAAGGACAGGCAAAATTTGCTGGGTGGTGAAAATCCTGCCTGCCCTTTGTCTCACCTTTGTTCATTCTTTGTCCACCCAAGGACCTTTATCGGTCTTTTGTCCACCAGTTCACGGCCTGCGGAGAACATGCCCCAGAGGCACCTGGAATCCAGGTGCGTCGGGGTTTGCCCCCGGTGTCAACGTACCTTGTCGTAGATGTAGTAGCTGCAAAGCCGCAATAGGATAAGGAATAATCTGTGACAATCCAGCTTTAAGGGCAGCCACGGCTACACTTTTTGCACTGAGCCACTGGTAGACTCAATTACTGACCAAATCCGACTATAGGGGTTTTGGTGCGGCCAAGAAATCAGTTGGCAACAGCAAAGCCGCTGTACACACATTGAACTGGCACCAGAGCCTCTGAAATATTTATCTCTCTACCACCGGAATCCAATTTTACTCCAAGCGATGTTGGACTGATTTGAGCCGAAATGCACGGTGCAGCCGCAACTTTCAATGTTTCTTCCAGTGACTTGTGAGCTGTGATTCCAGTCGCAATGCCATGTTGCAACATGCCGATCTAGGTGTATCAACATTGATGTTGGCCGGCGGCGAGAAACCCTTGGAAGCCAGGCTTCCAAATAACACATTTTCCGAAAGAGGGGTTTCCGCTGAAAGCTGGGTTTCCAAATAGAATTATCCCAAAAAACCACGCTTGTCCTGAGCTATTTGCTTCACCTTCTCCAGGGTAATCTATGTGTTTTTTTTGCAGTTACCAGTGACCGCCTCAGTTCTTCGCATTTCCACCACCCTCTCCTTTTATGGTCAGTGGATTGGTCGCGGTTCAATTTTGATTTTTGATCTGATGTAACCAGTTGTTCCCGCCAATGAACCACTTCAGACACTTGGTAGCACAGTATTCATTTTTTTCTTGAGATCCACCATCTGACCTCTACTCCCTGCCATGGCCGATACCAACAACAAGAGCTCTGCTCTAGCAGATAGAATAAGGGAAGAGAATTAAATTCCAGCTACATGGAGTCCACACCCTCTGAAATACAACACAATGAAGGTAACTGTACAAGCATAGTTTCTTACCTGGTTTCTGTTTTGCTTACATGCGTAGCAGCCTCATAAAAGCAAGATAAAAGCACAGGGAAGCTGGAAGAGCATAGTTGCGAGATGAACAAAAGTTGCGAGTGGAAAATGTAGAAGTTGACCAGTTGAAGATGTCAAGAAGGGGGATTGAATGCCGCAGGATCTTGAGCAATTTTTTGCAGTAGTATGCGGCCTGGAGGGGAACAGGAGAGCGAATGGCGACAAATTTTTAGTCTGTAGTTGGAAGGATGGAGTAAGGAGCAATGGGCAGCAAAACAAAAATGGAGCTAGCAAGAGCGCAGAAAGATCGACTGTACATCCACAACGAGAGAAATAAATTTGCTGGAAATTCAATGGCCCCAACTTGACGTGCAAATGGGTATGCCAGAGCCGACCAAAATGTCTTATGGTTGAATCCAAGGCAGAAGGCGCACGCAGTGAACACAGCCGAAGCCACCAGTTGACCAGCTCTAGAAATTCAAACAGATGTTGATGGGAGAATGCAAGCAGTCATTGTTGCTGCCAGGAGACTGATGTTTTATAGATGCTTCGGTGATATGGCCTTACACAAGTGACATGCCCCATGGCTTATCAATTGATAAGCCACAGTGACTTATTGACAGCTTATGGCTGGCAGCTGAGCAGCTGTCAGCCGGCTTATTGGAGTCCACCGGGGGTCTAGAGCCTACAAAGACAAAATCCGGCTAACAGCCCCCGGTAAGCCGCGTGTAAGCCGTCAATAAACCACTGTGGCTTATTTTTTCATAAGCCACGGGGCATGCCGCTTGTGTTAGTGAGAAAATTGCGGTGCAGTGTGAATTTTTGGATAGGCATAACCGCAGCACAGTGAGAATTTTGCTGCGAGAAGCTGTGTGCATCTGCTGTTATATCCCGTCCTGACCTTTGTCCAACTCCAGACCTAGTTCCTCTCAACTCCGCCAGCTCCGGACTTCCGGTCCCTCGGAGTTGTGCTCTGGAGCTCGCAGGACTTCAACTCTATCCTCCTGATCCACATGGGTTTTTACACAGTGAAGGATTACTGAGTGTTTTCCCTTTTATCTGTTTAACCGTCTAAACGGGAACCTGCGACTATGTTTTCCTTTTGTCTTTTATGCTTCCATCACCATGCTTCCACATATGGCTTCTTACTTATTGTTTAACTTACTTCTTTCTCCTTCCATAATAAACAATTAGAATACTTCTATAAAACACTGTAGATACTCTCCTGTACTTCAGTTTGATTATTAATTTTCTCTCTGAGCCTTAGTGCTTCTCCTGCGCTTTACTTCCATCTCCTCACATCTCTGCCTCCTCCGGCAACTCTGGACTTGACTCCAGAATCACCATCCGCTCGGACTTGACCTTCAACAAAGGTCTACTTGTCCCACATCTCTGATCAGGATCTCCTGTGCCAACTCGCGTATCTCCACCTCCGGTACAAATTTTTGAAAAAACCGTTTAAACCGTTTACAAATGATAATTTTGCGGGCATCTTCTGAACAATTAGGCTCAATTCAGACAAGCACCCATGGTATAGCGCGGTATCTTGGGGCACTCCTGGCGACTATGTTTCCCAGAGTGAGGTCTTTAAACCCTCTTGGAGGGAAAGATAGCTGCACATCAAAGTCACGGAGATGGTCGGACGCCATCCCGGACACCCGATTTGGAAAGATTTTGGCAACTTAGGTGAGTTGGTTGAGTGGTGAGAGATTTGCACCGTATTACACATGTAGAGTACTTTTGATATACCTCCCAGCTGCAATAAATGTCGCTGAATGGGAATGGGGTTGGCTCAGATTTTGCAAGAACCGTTTACCATATGTAAGCCGTTTGTAAACCGTTTACCCAGGCCCACAAACTAAATGAAAATAAATATGGTTTTAACCGTTTTAAAACGTTTGCAAATGAAAACTATTGGAGCCTTACTCGATAACAACGGAGAGAAATGAGCCAAAATCTCGTATGCGCTTGGATCCATCTCGAGTTCCGAAGAGATGTGCGGAAAAAACTCAAGAACAGGGTGTCATAGAAGTCAGGATCAGACGTTGGACGAGCCTGTGGCACCATGGGGTTTCCCACAGCATTCGCCGGATTGTGGATTGGGACGGAATCTATTTGCAGAGAAATCGTATTTCGGCTCGTGGCGGCAAGGCGACGGTTGAATCCTTTTTTTCCCCGAGTGAAGTCAGTAAAAAAAAATCAAGAGAACCTTAGATGGACCTTGCTGAGAGAGCTATTGCAGCAATGAAGATTGCGGAGGAAGCAAAGGAGTGGCCACCACAGCCTCCCGGGAATCTCCGTGTGACTGATGCGCATCACGCCGGGTCACCCTCCTGTGGGCAACCATCGTGCCAGAACACTGAACAGTGTTACAGCGATCGGGACCAAACCTACATCGCCGTGCAGTGTCCCCGGGAACGATTACGAACGCGATATGGCGCGCGCAAGAAACATAAGCCCAGATTCAAACCCCGCGGGAGCTTCGGGATCGGTCAGCCTTCATCTTGCCTTCCTCGGGGAGAAATTCAAGAGAAATTCGTGAATTGGTTTCAATGCGGGCTGTCAGTAACTCGATCACTGCTGATCCCCGGTTGGCCGCCCCCATCTTTTCAGTGGAGTTGACATCCATGCTGATCAAGACGGGGCGGATCGCGTCGGGCACTGTAGTAAGCATTCGAGAGGCGACTTGAAGGCGCGGCGCCCTCGATTGGCTCGGGGCGCAGAGGTAATGACAAGACGAACCGGGGCATCGGTGGTGAAAGGAGCTGACAGAGCCAGGGCGTCGCCACTATAAAGGTTCAGCTTCACCAGCCTCAAAATTCATCACCCACTCCAGAACCAAAGCAAACTTCAAATGCTATTCCTCACTACACTTCTGCTCTGTGCGCTCTCCGCTTTGGCGGCGCGCTACCCTTCCTTTGGGACGCTACAGACGACCACTTCGTCTGGGGTCATGAACGTCGTTATTAATAACACCTTCTCGAGCATCAATCTTTTCGACCTCCACATTCAGTCTGACCTCGCCAACCTCATCGAGACTCTGCAGGCCCCCGACACCGATGTCCGTGTCGTGATTTTCTCGAGCGGCAATCCCGACTTCTTTATTGGTCATATCGACGTCGACTACTTCCTTCCCGGATACGGTACGTGCCCGACTCGGTATCCGTCCCGACACTAGAGCTAATAGCCGGACAGAATCTCCTCTCCCAGCCTTCGACCCCGGCCTTCCGAACGTAACTTTTCCCGTCGCCCTCCTCTGGAACATCACGCAGCTTCCGCAGGCGACCATAGCGGTCATTGAGGGGGGTCAGTCCGAGTCCAATCTCACACAATCCTAAACTTATCACTGACCTTTACTTCTCAGCGCACCCGCGGAATCGGCAACGAATTCCTCATGTCCCTCGACATGCGCTTCGCCACCACCGCCCCCTCCGTCCTCCTCGCGCAGCTCGAGACCTCCTTCGGGCTCAACCCCGGCGCCGGCGGCGCCCTCTACCTTGCGCCCCTCATCGGCCGCGGCCGCACCTTCGAGTACGTGCTCGCCTCCAAGGACATCGACGCCGCCACCGCAGCCGAATACGGCTGGATCAACCGAGCATTCCCTACGCACACTGCCCTAATCGACTACGTGCAAACGCTCGCGGCGCGCATCGCGCTGTTCCCCGCGGCGGGGATCGCCGGGACGAAGCGCGGGATCAACGCGGTGAGCCGCCCGCCGCTGGATGTGATTATCCGGGACGCGCAGGATGTCATTGGGGTGCTGGCGCAGACGCCAGAGACGCAGGGCGTTCACCCAGAAGTTCGTGAAGGCGACGGATAATCAGAGCGCGGTGGAGCTGGAGTTGAATTACGGGGAGGAGCTGGTGAGGCTTTTCCAGTAAGCATTCGAGCTTTCGTCGTTCCCTGCCGTTTCTCTTTGATATAGTAGTTTATGGTTCGGTTTAATGTTACTACCCCCGTCTGCTTTATAGCGGCGTCTGATTCAATGTTATTTGAGGAAATTAACGATGGAAAGTCCAGGCCCAGCTCTTTGGAAACTCAGCGCCCGTCGCAACTTCACGTCCTTATACGAAACAGAAGCGTATCAAAGACTTTTGAACGAAATGAATCCCCGATGATTTACAGTTACAGTAGTCCGAGATGCCCCAGGGAATCCTCTTATCGACACAGTCCGTTGCAACGCGTCGTCGGAAATGAAAAATCATGCTACAGTATCCTCATCTCGACGAATTATCCCCATCCTGAAGATCTGTAGAACCCCTCTTCGCCGAAAACGTCACGCCCCCGGTGTCCAGGCTCACCTTGGCCGTCTGGGAATGGAAACGAGTTATTAGTCTACGCAACCGCTGGAAGGAGGAGGGAGCGCAGGAATAAAAATAAAATACACACAATCGACTGTGCTGCGGGATGCGCTTGTGGCAGGTGAGTCCATGGAGACGACTGCCCTGCGATGTACACCTGCGGACAATGAAAGCCTCAGCTACAGTACGGGAGAAGGAAGCACTAATAATCGAAGTGCTGAATGCGCGTACGGATCCCGTCCATGCCCATCGCGTCCAGTGCCGTCAGGCGGGTGTCCGAGCGTCGGGAGCCACTGCGGCTGAGACCAGCGCGGTACCGCCGGAGGTTGAAGTTGTATAAGAGTGTGAGCATATACAACGGGCCGATTAGGTAGTGGAACGCCGTCGGGACTGGTCCGCCGAGAGAATGAATACGAGTTTGGATTGAATGATTGATAGAATAGAGCGCACCATTGCTGTTGTCCTTTCTAATGTAATACGCCACCATCGTCGCGACGGCCACCGTGCTCGTCGTGGAGCCCGTCTGGATCGCACCGATGATGAGACGGTGGATCAGCCTATTATCGTGTATCCGGAGCATCAGTTCCATTCCGGAGGCTGCGTGTGCAGACGGGGAGGGGAGCGCACTGACGAGTTGGTGGACTTATACGACGTCCTCATCGTGATCAGTTTCCAGATCAGCGCGACAGCAATCAAGATATCTGGTGGAGCAGTCAGTCCAGCGCCTATTGTGGTGAGCTGAGTGAGTGAATAGCCCACCGCCAACTGCTGTGCCCACTGTCCAGATCAGCGCGGCGGTCGCCGCCTCGTGTCTCTAAATACCAGACTCTGATAAGTTCCGAGCAGGGGGAAAACACGGTTTTGCTACGGCTCACCGACGCGATCTCGCTTGCCATCGCAATACTCTCAGAGACCATAACTGCGCCTGCGAGCTGTGCAGCGGGTGAATAAAGTGGCGAAAAAGATTTCGAGAGAGCGACGCGTACCCCGACGACCCAGACCGCGAGGAACAGCGTGATCCATAAGATTTTGGTCCTGCGATGTTCAAATAAATAAATACCCTGCTCGCAGATAGCAAGAAGAACAAGAGGGAAGACGTACAACTGATACACGCGGTAGATGAGGAAGGTCTCAACCATTGCACCAGTCAGGGAGTTGCCCATCACGTAGACCGGAACCGGCCAGTACTACCATCGGTTGGGTGAGCATTCCTACTGTGAGGGTCTGAATCCTACTTGTGTCTGAATCGCCACAGTGTTGCCTTTCGTGAGGAGCGGTTAGTCGGAGATTTGGGGAAATAAAACGATATGGTGGGCTCACCCCAGAAAGTGACCGTTGGCTGGAAGGTGGAACGCGTGAGTGCGGAGGTTGAGCGGAGAGTTATATTATTTTTGGACTTGCATAGTAGACATTTGCGAGCTGTGCGACCATCGCGATCGACGAGGAGACTATGCAGCAGAGGAGGAGCGCCTTGCGCATGCGGGCGTCCTCCGAGGGTGGATTCCATCGTAAATATTCCCACGTCTTGCAGACCACCACCCCGTACAGAATGGCGGAGAGCCAGGAGCCGATTACGATGGAGCTGCGAGGCGCGAATATGATGCGGTACAGTGAGACTCGAGGACAAGGACATGGGATGATACACACCCGAGAAGATCGTTGTACTGGCCCATGTTGAGTGTAAAATGGACGCAAAGAGGGCGGCTAGCAACCTATATAGCTGGAAATGCTGCGCAGTCGGGATCGTGCGTCGGAAGGTACTGGGCATCATTTCTCAGTTCCTGTCTCGTGCGCCACATGTTCTCGGGCAGCGCCAATGAACGTTGACAGGGACGTATCATTGAACCACCTCAGGGTGCACCGCCAATTTTACGTAAAGGGCCTATAAGCGGGGTTATTCTGTAGTAAAATAACCCCCCTTAAAGGCCCATGTCCGCCGCGCGGATGGGTAGTCAACGATGTGTAATAACCCAATTTGGGAAACATTCAACAGCCTTACGGCACGGTACCGCCCGCCCCGCCCCGCCCCCACCCTCAGCACGCTGTACCTGCCGCTGTACCCCCCCACACCACCACTGGCCCTCTTGCACCAGCATCCAAGCTATTGTCCTCTGTCCCTGTAGATTCAATTTCAGGCTGCTGCGGAACTCAGCATGTGGACCCGCGGGCATCTCACCGCCACCCCGCTGAGCGGGGTCTTGATTGCTCCTTCCTTGCATCTCCAGCTCCCCTTCGCGTGTGTACATCCGCTGTAATCTTTGCGTTCCCTCTAGGTTTAATTTAACCCAAAATTTGGTGCGTAGAATAATTTGGCGGATGTGTCCGCACATCAATTGCAGGCTTGATTTTTTGTTCAATTTTAAGGCACTGGTAATTCGATCCCAGTGGCTATCTTTCAATTGACATCTTGCTTCCTTCCAGGTGCATTATGATCGAGTTCCGGCTCGTAAAGCATAGCAGCGGACACATCCGCCACTCGAATTTAACCCCAGCGTTTTCATCATCTTCATTGCTTTTATCCTGTACTTGATGCAGCTGGTTTTCACCCGACACCTTCTATCTGTGCCCAACCCACCCGGTTTTATCTTGCCGATTATTAGCGGCGGACACATCCGCCACTCACCTGAGCTCTGATCTGTAGGTTGTGTTCCTCAGTCTGACCTTACAGTTTGATGCTTTGGTAGCTTTTCAATGTGTTCTTCTTTTCAGATATAAATTAACCGAGTTTCAAATGTTTGGCAATAGTGGCGGACACATCCACCTCTACCGTTCGATGGAACTTCTGATTGTTTTACAGATTCTCTTTGTTTCATTCGGCTCTCACCTTCTCACCTCAGGCTAGCCTAATTTCCTCGATCTGTTCTTCCATTGGAGCGACTTGTTTTCCCAAAAGATTTCCTGTTCCTTTGAATTTTGATTACCCGGTTGCAGCTTCTTGAATGTACAGCGACAATTACACATCGCTTGGATACACCTTATTCTCCTAACTTACAATTCCAACCCTTGTGTGTTCCATCCGGAACGTTCCTTGTCTCCAGCAAAGGAGATCAAGAACACTGTTGTTTCGATCGCTATTTCATCGAGTCCTTTCCCCTACAGTAGTCTAGCATCACACCCTGTTCGTCTTTCAACCAGCGTCAACTTGAAATACATCTAAACCAAGCCGAAGGAATAAGCTCTAGATGCCATGGTACAAGAAATTATGTCTTACTCGGTATGTAAATTAATTGTTTGAATTTCAGGAGGTATACAGCAGCCAGGAGGAAGAGAAACCCAGGGATGGTAATTGAAGCACTCAAACATGCAGAAACCGAGGAAAACTGGTTGAATCGGCAGGCGGCGGATGTGTCTGCTGCACATTCCCACGGTTGGATTACACAGTTTTACGACCTGAAGAGCTCAAAACAGCACGAATCTGGGCAGCTAAATTCTCAGATCAAAGTTACACTACCTCTATACACATTTTCGACACATGGAAGTATTTGCTACATCTGTACCAGGATTTTAAACTTCGATGTTTTCCCCTCTGATCCTATCTCTCTGACCTCGAAAACAATTAGCTGCCATTCTAACATGCACTATAACCATGAAAGAGACTCATTATATGCATTTGCGCTATTGGCGGATGTCCGCCGACCTTCAACGTAAGTGGCGGCAGCGGTTTACCTCACCCGCTCAACCAATCAGGAGCTGTATAAACCTCCATCTAATTAAATTTTTTGATATTGAACTCATTTCTCATGGTTCCAACACATCTCTGGGGTGGAATATGATTCTGAACACCCTCTGGTTTAGTCTGATTTATCTCAGAATTTTCTGCCAAGTATGATATTGGGTGTACAGAACCATCCGAAAAGTGAACAAAGTTCACAGTTGAACCTTGGCCAAATGACCGAAAATATATGCTCAACACTTTGTATAAAATTCCTGGGCTGTGGAAGTCTTTATATATGTTTTGGCAAGTCCCTTCTGTGTATATTGGCCCTATTGATCATTTATTTTGGCTTTGAACTTTGGGGGAAAACATCGAACTTCAACATGTAGGCCAATTGTGTGGCTAACTCAGGCATCCTGGTGGAAATGAAACATTTTGCACTCCTTGGAACATCAACCAGGTGGTTTGTGGACCGGGGTCGATTAAATGTAACAAACCCCACGCGCGATTACACATTTGGCGAGCTGGCGGACGTGTCCGCCAAATACATCAGAGAAAGTGTGAACATCCCCTCCACTGAATTTTAATGGCTATCTCGGAGGTTTGACCATTACCACCCTACTGGTGACTTTTAAAGTCCATCAAACTCAAGGAAACCGAATTGAGGAGGTTGAAGAGGTTGAACATGCAGATTGAAGTGAGGAAACATTGGTCATAAATGAACATCAGCCGGAGTGGGCCAACTCGGATTTCGTGCACAATACTCAGGTACCAGTGTCCAAAGAAACTGTGCTCAGATCGTGCAGCAATAGCTGCATTTTCACGTGCCTACAAATCGAAAACATTACCACATACTTCAAGAAAGCTCAAGTCAGTTGGGTCAGTTCAACAACTCAAGGAATTTTTCAAATGGAAACCGAAAACAATGTTGGAGGTGGCCAAGCAATCCTCCGATTTCTGCTGAACAGCACATGGCCCAATCGCGCAGCGGATTCATCCACTGTCATGTTCGAGAGGTTTAAATCTGTAGTTCAGATCCAGAAGGAAGAGGAATGGTGAACAGAAATGGTGAACAGAAATAGATTACTCAAATTCCAAGACTGACTAACAGGAAAATTCATGAATGTATACTGAGGTGGCAGACACGTCCACCACCATATCTGGCAAGTTTAAACCGGGTGGGTTGAGTGCAGGCGGAGGCCAGGTGTTGGCTAGAAGGCAGCTGCTCTGCATGCCAGCCCAAATCAATGAAGATGAAGAAAAGATTGGAGTTATGGATTGGCGGACACATCCGCCACTATTTTCTGTGGGCCAGAAATTCATTATATTGCACCTAGAGGTAATCAATGCATCAGTTGGAAGTTAACCATGCAAACCGAAGTACCAGAGCACAGAAATTCAAGCGATAATCAGCCTTACACTCAATAGGCGGATGTGTCCGCGCAATGTTCCGTGTGCTGAATTTTGAGCTGAATTGAGGTTGGTGGGAATTTAGAACACCCATTAGATCCATAGACACGAGGGGCAGCTGGAGACACAAGGAAGGAGCGGTAGGCAGACCAATCAGGGGCGGGCAGGTGATGAGCAGGCATGTCCGGCACAGTGTGCTACGCATTGAATTCCGGGCCAAATAGAACCTAGAGAGACCGGAAATATTGGCTATGATCTCAGACCACGAGGGGAAGCGGAGGTGCGGCATAGGGTGGGGTTACACTCAAGTGGCGGACGTGTCCGCCGCTGTGCTCGTCGAGTCGGAATTCAATCAGATTAACCCTAGAAGTAGACAAGATATCAGTCGGAAGTTTATTCACTCAACCGGAGTACCACAGCTTGGAAATTCAACCAAGAACCAGTCCTACAATCAATGGCGGATGTGTCCGCCATGTTGTTCTATGCGCCGAATCTGGAGTCAAATTGAACCTAGCAGGGATACAAAGATTGTGCTGGATGCATAGACGTGAAGGGGAGCCGGAGACGCAAGGAAAGAGCAGTAGGGGGCCCAATTGAGGGTGGGCGGGTGCCGTCCGACAGCCACATGTTTCCCAAAGGGAGATATGTCTAGAGCCCTTTACGTAATGTTGGCAATCTTCCCTGGGGTGGGAAGTTGAAGGAGGGCAGGAGGGCGGGTATGGGGAACGCACGCCGGCAGCTGGGGATAAAAATAGAGTATATTCCCAAATTGGGCTATTACACATAGTTGACTACCCATCCGCGTGGCGGACGTGGGCCTTTAAGGTGGGTTATTTTACTACAAAATAACCCCCCTTAAAGGCCCTTTACGTAAATTTGGCGGTGCACCCTGAGGTGCATTGAACCCACTTGTTACGGCACTTCCCCTCCCCCTGTCAGCCGTTTTTCGAGATTTAAAGCGGCGTCTGGTTAGGACTGGGCAACTGTAGAAAGTGAGGTGCCAGAGATGACTCGTCAGCGTTTGAACGCCGATGTTTTCTGGATTCTTTGAGGCCTATCTGTGCACAACCACGTAAGTTTACGGCTCTGGTGCCCTAAATTTAAGTTTTGTACCCTTCTTCCTTGGTGACCCCACTTGATTAAAGTAGCTCCACTCGCAGACATCGCTCGCACGTACGGTGTCCCTCTCTCTGCGGACGGTACACGCTCGTCCGGCCCTCGGGCCGCTGCCATCGAGTCGCAGGATCGCTTGACATCAGAGGTCGTTGGATTCCTGTCACTCAGTCAGTTATTCACTATCATTGAAATCTGTCTGTGTCCTTCCCTGAAAAAATTAGTCTCAGATCACCCCGCAAAACGCAGACCTGACCTCGAGCGTTCTCCGGCGCCTCATCGTATCGCCGCACCACCGCCGCCAGAAGATCGGTTCTCTGCTCCTCGCTGCCATGCTCGACCACGCACAATGCCTTGCCCCGCTGCTGGAGACCCTCGAGCTCGAAATGTCCGAGTTTCAGCCTGGCGTGCGGCGGCTGTACGAGAAGCACGGGTTTTCTCTTGTGGAGACGCGCTTCATACCCACAAAATCGCTTTTCTCCTTCAATGTGTTGCGCCTGCGTAAACGTTTGGCAGCTTAATTGAGTCCTACTCTCACTCCGCCTCTCTTTGGATTGCCTAGGGCTCTGATCCCTGCAGCTTGAAGCTCCCGCGACCGCATCGAAGCCGTCTCAAGTTTCACACTCGCATACAGGGCTGGATTCTCATGTGAGCTTCCATCGTATTTGCCGCTTCGATGAGCAGCTACGAGGCCTGGGTATATTTGAGTCTCTGTCCTCTTGAATTGAAGGCGTGCTTAATCAAGTCGGCAGACCAACGGTACAGATAGATTCGGATATTTGTGTGCCTGACTCAGAGACCCCAACGCATCATTTCCGCACCGGTTGTAAGAGGTCACCCTTGAATCCAACCTGGGGTGTGTGCCATCCCGTCTTATAATCAACCGCAGCTAGCCATCAGCATACTTGTCTCGCCATATATCTAGGATCAGGCACAACAGATACATATTTCGATTCGATTTCGATTACAATATCCCTACAACAGGGCCCTAATCTCCCGATACTCCGCATCCTTCGGCGCTTCGAGGCGATCCGCCATCGACTTCACAGGAATACCGGCTAAAGCCTCCTCGACGAGTAATGTTGGAAATCGGCCCGATGCACAGTGACCCTCTGCAAATGCGCAGAGGTCTCGATTCAAAAGCTACGGCTTAAATACAAAACGAGGGAGTCATACGGATATAAGGAGAAATGTAATATGACTCTGTCTGAGTCAGGGAGAGTCAGTATGAGTCCGTATGAGTCAAGTCAGAAGATGAGTCAGAAGGAGTCAGAAAGAAGCCACTGATGTAATGTCACATTGTGACCATATGGCGAATAGGCAGTGCATTGGTGTTTCGGTTGTTACTCCAACACACCCCCACAAGCGATAGCACCAAGGCACACCCCCAGAAACTTGACAGGGTGTTTTACCAGACTCCGTCATATCCATCGGAGTCGTATTCTGCAACAGCAGCGGTATCAGTGCTCTTCTTCTTTGACTCTTCCCAGCGCAGGCGCTCAGGGCAATCCGATCGAGATCATCCCAAATGATCATGGGATCACGAGAAGTCATATGTGCGAGCTGGCTGGGCTCAATGCACACAAGCTCGGCACAAGCTTTGGCCATCTTCACCGGGTCTCGTGTGGCGATCAAGGCTCTCCGTTCTGTCTCCATCTCTGTCTCGGTCTTCGCCGTCCCATCAGATTTGGTTTGGTCCACCAAAATCTGAATCATGCCCCACAGCTGCTTCTGTATGAGCACTGCCTCCATGCGAACATTCCAGTCGTTGGCATAGTTGATGCTTCCGAGTCGCGCAAAAATGTAGCGGTCGTTGGCCATCATAGAAATCGAGTCGAGTGATGGTGGTGATGAACGAGTGAATCAAAAATAACGGATCAAAATCCGTGCGAGGTCTCCTTCGTCGTTGATGAAGGGTTCCGTTGCCTCGGCGTCACGAGGGCTTTCTCCTTCGTCGTCAATGAAGGGTGTCGGTGCCTTGTTGTCGCAAGGGCTTTCTCCCTCGTCGTCGATGAGGGGTGTCGGTGCCTTGTTGTCGCAAGGGCTTTCTCCCTCGTCGTCAATGAGGGGTGTCGGTGCCTTGTTGTCGCAAGGGCTTTCTCCCTCGTCGTCAATGAGGGGTGTCGGTGCCTTGTTGTCGCAAGGGCTTTCTCCCTCGTCGTCAATGAGGGGTGTCGGTGCCTTGTTGTCGCAAGGGCTTTCTCCCTCGTCGTCAATGAGGGGTCTCGGTTGCCTCCGGTCGTTGGAGGGCTTTATAAGCACCTCAGGCTACAACCCCAGACCCCCTGTTAGGGCTGTTTTTGGGTACCACTTAACTGGGCTAAAGGGGGTCTTTTGACATGTCTGGACCATCCGCTGTGGGATGTCCCATGTTTTGTGTTTTTTGCATGGGATGTCCCATGGGTTTTTTGGCTTGGGACATACCATCCGCCGCAGGCGGAACAGAAAAATTTGTGGGATGTCCCATGGTCCCATTTTGAATGTTGGACCCCTGGCACCAGTGGCCCAAGAAAAGCGCATTTTTGCGGGCATTTCTGGGTGGATTGGGCTCGGGCGGGGTGATTCTTGAAGCCTGTGTGCAGGGCTTTTAGTGTACATATATCCAGACTGCAATTAGAGGATTTGAATATTACTGCCAGCAAAAAGCTGGGGTTGCGGGCGGCTATTCCGTGCAGCACGGTTGTGCTCGGGTTGCGGGCGGTATTCCGTGCAGCACGGTTGTGCTCGGGTTGCGGGCGGTATTCCGCACAGCACGGTTGTGCTCGGGTTGCGGGCGGTATTCCGTGCAGCACGGTTGCGCTCGGGTTGTGGGCGGCTATTCCGCGCAGCACGGTTGTGCTCCGGTTGCGGGCGGTGTTCCGCGCAGCACGGTTGCGCTCGGGTTGCGGGCGGTATTCCGCGCAGCACGGTTGTGCTTGGGTTGCGGGCGGTATTCCGCGCAGCACGGTTGTGCTCGGGTTGCGGGCGGTATTCCGTGCAGCACGGTTGCGCTCGGGTTGTGGGCGGCTATTCCACGCAGCACGGTTGTGCTCCGGTTGCGGGCGGTGTTCCGCGCAGCACGGTTGCGCTCGGGTTGCGGGCGGTATTCCGTGCAGCACGGTTTGCGCTCGGGTTGTGGGTGGCTATTCCGCGCAGCACGGTTGTGCTCCGGTTGTGGGCGGTGTTCCGCGCAGCACGGTTGCGCTCCGGTTGCGGGCGGTCTTCCGCGCAGCACGGTTGCGCTCGGGTTGCGGGCAGTATTCCGTGCAGCACGGTTGCGCTCGGGTTGTGGGCGGCTATTCCGCGCAGCACGGTTGTGCTCCGGTTGCGGGCGGCTATTCCGCGCAGCACGGTTGCGCTCGGGTTGCGGGCGGTATCCGCGCAGCACGGTTGTGCTCCGGTTGCGGGCGGTCTTCCATGCAGCACAGTTGCGCTCCGGTTGCGGGCGGTCTTCCGCGCAGCACGGTTGCACTCCGGTTACGGGTAAGAATTGAAGAGGCAAAATATGTTCTCATCTATTTGTTCAGGAAACTGTCTCTTCAGAATCATTCCATGGCTTTGCACCACACGCCTCAAGCCCTTTAGTTAAAGTTCCTATGTTAGAGAGGAGACGCGATAGATCAGATCTTGAGGCTAAGCCCGGTCAGGATCTGCATGCTGGGCTTGAGCTCCCGATTGACACCTCATTCATTTTCCTAAACAATTTCATTGACTTTCTATTTTTCAATACAAAACATATTGGTTCGCCCAAAATAATTTGGGACGTCCCACAATATTAATTAGGCATTGTGGGCGTCCCAAAGGTACGTGGGACGTCCCATCGTAAAACAGAATTCAAGTGGGACGTCCCACACTATCTACCAAAGTCTTTGGGTGTCCCAGCCCAGTTACAGAATTAGTGTGGGACGTCCCACGTCCTTTCGTAAAAAGACATGGGACGTCCCATGTGCAGATGGGACGTCCCACCGTGTTTCCAAAACCTATGGTCCGTCCCATCCTCCTTTCTCAAAGTTCATGGGTCAGACCACGCTAAAACACAAATTGTATGGGTCGTCCCACCAAAATTTATCCCATAGCGTGGGACGTCCCATCGTGTTCTCTCCGCGTGCGTCCCATGTCCCATTACCCCTAGTGGGTAGGTAGTGAAGGACTTGTTCACTCGGAATGGTCTTGGGTCTAACTTAGCTTACCGTCCTAATTTTTCTAAGTACAAGTCATTCTATATAAGAGATAAGATCCCACACCAACAAGCCAACACACCCCATATCGTCCGTACAAGGCAATTTTGCTCCAACTTAACCCGTCGTCCCAGTTTTTCCAAGTGCCAGTCATTCATTCCAGATAAGACATAAGATCCCGCACAACAAGCCAACACAACCCATCTCGTCCGTATAAGGCAAGTTTTCACCAAGTCTGTTGCGCTGAATTAAAACCCCAACGAAGTTCCATTGATCTCCCTCATTCAAATCAAATGCTTTCAAATACATGCAAAATGCTTTCAAATACGTACTGGCTACCTTGAATTGCGTAACTACAACTACACTCGCGATGAGTTACCCAAGAAACAAGGAGTCAACGACCCCGTAGAACGCTGCCGTTGAGATAGTCGGAGGCACCTCCCGCTGACGAGCTTCCGCCTCTGCGGCGGCCTGCATCGCCGCAAGCTCGATAACCAGGAGCTTATCTGAGGGACCGAATCAGATGAAGTCAACGTCAATCGCATAAGTGAACACGTACGTTTCAAGTATTTGCGGCGGCACCGGACACTCGATGGCTTACGATAATCGGAGTTCAGATACGTCAGAGTGACGGTGGCGTCCTCCAACGTCGACCGGAAATTAGATTCCGGAGCAATGTTCGCCCGTGCTCGCACTGAATACATAACACAAAGTGTTAGAGAAGCAAAGGAATTTCAGAGGCAAAAACGTACGCTTTGTGTCGAGGGCGGCGCGCCGTGAATCACCCAGAGGGAAAGGGTTGACCCAACTGATTTCATGCAGCCGCTGCCCCACGATCCTGAACTCCTCCTCCAAGTCGCCGCGACATCCGTCCAAAAATTCCTTGTAAAGCACCAGCATCTGACACTTCGACGTCAGGTCCGCGGCCTTCCCGTCATAGCGCTGGTAAGGCTGGCCAAAAGTCGCGTTAAACTCTTCCGCCGCGTCCATGTAGGCTTGCAAAGGGGCCCGGTTGGACACTGGGCAGCCCTTCTTGACTATGTCGCATGTTAGCGCCGGACGCGATACGCAAACACAGATAATGGTACTCACATGCCTGCTCCCAAAGACCATCCAGCCGCGTCGACTCCTGCCGCCTCAGGATGAGGTGCTTGTCGATTTCGGCGTCAGGGACGAACAGGCCAAAATCGGCAGCATAATCCTCGCCTTCGATGTGTCAATGAGTACAAGAAAAGCGAGTAAATAGGATCACATACACAACTGGCGATATTCTAGGGCCTTGGCCTCGTTCCCCGGGTCAGCATCTGCAGAACATTAGAAATGCGCGCGGTAGACTTGACGATTCTCGCGTACCTGCTGCCTCCTTGGCTGTGTTGGCTCGCTGATTCAGATCCCTACGCTCCGCCTCCCGCTCCGACCTAGCCTGCTTGTGGCGAGTCAATTCCAGCGGTGTGCTCGGGGCATGAGCTCCGACGGAGGCGGAAAGTCGGGAGAGGAAGCGCGGGGCGGAGGTGAGTCCCGGGTAGTGCGGTCCTTCTTGTGGTGCAACCCTTCGAAGGCATAGCGGTCGTCGTTGTAGCGAAGCCATGAGCTAGCGGGGATCAACCCAGCGGTGGTGCGCACAGTCCGCTGGCTCGGTACGTCGGTGGACAGGAAAGGAGTCGGGTTTGCCGCGCGATTCAGAGTGGAGCCAGAGACAGATATAGGTGGCATTGTCGTCGTCGTTAGTCAGTGTAGGTGTGTGGGTTGAGCGTAATTCGACTCACCTTTATAACTCCCAGCGTGTTGACCCCCACCGCTTTGACCGCCAGCCGACGGCGCTCTTCCCATTGTCCTTCTGTTGCTTTATCAGGCATTTCCTGTTTGAGCGAGCGCGTCAGTGGCCACCATTGTTCCCAGCACCCGCTATTTCTTCGAGACATTCTGCAGTGCCCATCAGTGCCATCTCGTTAGAATATATCGGAACACTCACCCAATCGGCGACCCTGAGCAATCGGCGAAGCCCCCATTCTTCCCCTTTCTTCATGTGCTGGGAGTTATTCAGGCTTGCCACTTGTCGGCAAGAGATTAATTTTGTGAAGTATATGCATTATTTTGTCCCCAGTACACCACTTAACTAAGTGTCGATGAATATGTACAAGTCGCGCCGTAACTCTAGCTAATAATTATCCTGTTCGTCATGACGGTAAATGTCCGCCCTCTCCATCGCATCCAAAGTCTCGAAGTCCTCTTCTTCGCCGCCGCTGCCCTCGTCATACTCATCCTCTTCATCTTCATCATCGTCTACTCCGTAATGCCGATCCTCTCCGTGTGCAGCCACATGGGCTTCGGTGCGACACTGCGATAGCAGACATTGGCTCGGACCCCACGGGGGAAGCAGTGCCTTCTTCTCGGGGCCAAAGTCAGGGAGGTGCTTATCCCATGTAGCGCACAGGTGGACTAGTTTGTCTTGGTGCAGCTGTAGATGATATTTGTCGACCGCTGACTCTGTGGGTCTATATCAGTTGCCTGAGTTTTCATCGGCACATTCCAGACGACGTACCGGCTCTCTCGATGACTTCTCTGCTCAGTTGCCACTCCTCCCCAAACCACACCCGCAGCGCCATCGTCTCCCTCCATAGCCGCGCGTCCTCTTCGTCACACCGGTCCAATGCAGCATGCCCTTGATCCCCACTCGCACCTGCTCGTCGCACAACCACGGCGGTGGCTCCCCGTCGTTGTCGTCCGCGTCATCCAGACCAACGTCAAGGAAATGACATCGTCGACTTCAAGTTGCCACAGTCCTTTCGAGGGAATTGGGAGAGGCGCGGTCGAGCCCGCCGGGGCTTTTCCATCCTTGATGAGCTTGGCGAGCTGGCCACAGAGTTTATTGTACTCGGCCGCTATTTTGGTGATCGTCGGTTCGCGGCGCTTCACCGCTGACTCGGTGTGAGCGTGTAGTTTTGAGTCTAAGTAGTGGTTAGCTTCTGACCGTCCTAGTCATCACGATGCCTACATTCATGAGTCTGCGATACGCGCGCTCCACGACGTCCATCTCGAACTTCCTTGCTCGCAGCCGCTCCCGCAGTCGCAGCTTCAGAGCGCGTGCATTCATCCGCAGGCGCATGTACTCGCTCTTGACGAGCTCCTGCAGCTCCGCGTGTTCGATGACCCCCAAGGCCGCCTCCTTCCGCCGCAGATTCGCTTGCGCTTTCGCCAGAGCCTCCTCCGCCTCCCTAAACTCCCGCTCGTACATCGCGGCCGCCTCGTCCCCGTCCTCGACAGCCCTTAGGTACTTTTCACGCAGCTCGTGACAGAGTTCTTGACGTGCCTTCATAGACGAACGGAGCAGCACCACCGCATTGACGGCTCGCTGCCCTAGATTTTTGTTACGCCCTACACACCCACCGAGTGAGCACCTAGACTTAAGACGAGAATATGTAGCGACGTACGCGGCAAAGGCTTCGTCTGGGCAACTACCTGCAGCTTCCATTGCTCCCGCAAGAACGCGACAGGTTTTCCAGACTCGCGCAGGTCCTTGGTGGCATCGGTGCGCTTTTGGAGGCAGTGGTGATAGCGCCGGCGAATCCAATCCCCAAGGCGGAAGAGGCTGGCCTCCTGGTGGTGAATGATCTGCGCGTCGAGCGTGTACAGGCGGTTGTGATACTGCTCAACGAGTTAGATGAATCTCAATGAAGTAAAAGGCATGCAGACGTACCCAACAGATGCGTAGATGCGCAATCAAGTGGCGAATGGAATTCCAGATCCGCTCCGCCCCCTCGCCGTTTGTGAACCCAAAGCCCACTCGTTTCCGAGGGTGGTACAGCAGCTGACACGCCCACTCGTGCCCGAAAGCATGGAAGACGGACACCGCCAGGCGATTCGACCCATGAAGCGGTCCAGAAACCCCCACTTCACGCAACTGCGCTCCGCGGAGCAGGCAACGTCGTACAGCAAACCCACAACGATGTCGTGGGGGATGTGCTGGAATAAAGTCTCCACGAGAGCAATCACATAAAATTGCTTTTCCCCCGCAGAGTGCATGTTCGCGAGGAACAGAACTCGATCGTGCCGACACACGAGGGCCATGAGAGCCGTATCTTCAAAGAAGTCGGTGCTTGCTTTCTCCCGCTTTTCGTCGGCGGCCTTAACGACGCCTCGCATCCGTCCAGAACCGAGCGAGGGAGGAGCAGGTCCTCGTGCTCGTAGCCGTCTTCGTCTTCGTCCAGCATGTGCACGCCCACCCCGCGTTTACGAGGTCGCTCCTTCTTGCCCGACGTACCGCGGACACCGTCCACATACTCCTCCGTCCGTGCCGTCTGCTGCTCGGGAATGAAGAGCGAGTCGGGGTGTTTTTTGACTGGATCTCGCGCCGACTTCTTCTTCTTCTGCGTGAAGCAGGCGTCGATGCATGGGAAGATGTCGGCTCTGTGTGAGACGTTAACGGGTGGGTGGTATTACGGACCCATCTCAGACTCACTCTGCTGTGGGATCGTGCTTGAGATTGGCGAAGCAGGCGGGGCAATCGCCGCCGTAGGTACTCGCTTGGGCGCAGCCGCGGTGGCGGTTCCGGGAATGGGTTCTTGGGTGGCTCCGGCGATGCCTCCCTCCCGCGTTTGCGTCCACCGGGGGCAGCGG
>JARKIC010000835.1:0-185064 GCA_029378375.1 Mycena olivaceomarginata | reverse complement strand
TGGTAAATTCCTTTCCTTCGACCCGGGGAAGAAAGCGCCGGCGTATCTGTTGGCTATTAGCTCCAATGATCAACGCCCAACTCGTAGAGGGGAACAGGTCGTACTTTGGAGATTCAAAGCCGACCGTCCTGAAGTCGTCAGCCGGCCCCGCTTGTGCATGAATTGCGTCGTCCATTGGCGAAGAGGAAAAGGCTAGAGTCAAATGCAAGTCACTACAAGTATGACGAGGTTAAGAATATGCCTGGTGCTGCGCAATGCGATAAATAACTGATTCCGATGGAGCGGTGTACTGCCTTGCACTGGCGGCTTAGCACTTTTGAAATGGCTGGCGTAGCGGGGTTACCCGCCAAGTTATCGCGACATCGGAGCCATCCGAGCGTTAGCCAAGTCTGGCCTCTACTCGATGCGGCATTTTTTGTCACGCAAGCTCGAACCCAGTGGCTGTCCCAATTTAGTTCTTCAATTGCCAAATGTGGATATTTCCGACAAGCGGTTGAGCTCTTAACCGACACATCCAGAACGACGAGAATGAGAATGTCTGGCCCAATGCACGCTGCGATGGGTTGCGATCGCATTTGTGAGGATTGGGCAGAGCTGTCATCACTGGCTGTGCCCGCCAAGACTGTGGGCGAAATCGATTACTTAGCTTCAAATAAGGCTTCAAGTTGGAAGCCGCAGCCGCCCCCCACCACTTGTTTACACCTAACCACCACTATATGGCTTCACAAAACTTTACCACTACACTCCTCTTGCTCACTCTTGTGCTTGTGCTGCTCCAGAAACGGTACATGCGTTTGGCGCTGGCGACATACCTGATTTTGCGTTCTTGAACGGTCAGTTCCACGGCCAGCGTTGAGGTTGCTATCTCCTCATACGCGCCTCCAGATAAGGCTTTCCGTCATGGTGATATCGAGAACATCCTCTCGACGCTCGCAAAGTCTGCTGGCCACGCTGTGGCAATCGGCCCACGGCGGCAACCTCTTCGGTTTCGCGAAATCCCTCGTCAAGGCCGCTACATCTGGTCCCGGTGGCCCCAAATTCACCAGCGGCGACATCAAGAAGGTCTATTTTGTAGGTCCTGCCCGTCTTCCATCGGGCGCCACTCACCATCGGTCATACATAGGGCAATTGGTTGAGAGATTATTCTCAGTGCATGGATATCGGTGGCTTGAGTAAGCTCACGGCGGAGAGTCTTGTGCTTATCGTCTCGGTTCTTGGTTTCATGGTAAGTCCCCCGAATATCCGAGGAAACAAATCCTTGTTGATTCTGTGTTCCAGACGTTTGGATTTGCCACGGAAGAATTCCAAGTCACTGCGGAGCGCCTTGGGGTGTACTTGCCTGTCGTGCGTATATGCTTATCCCTATGACACCTTATCTTCTCACTCTGCTTGCAGGAACATATCGACAATCCCAAGTAATACTGAAACTTCGTTTCTGGCTCATTCTAACAAAATTCCATTCAGAGGCTACGCCGAAAAGGAAGGCGACGCCCGTCGGTATCACCCCAAGCTTCGCCCTCCCGTCGATCCCCGTGAGCTCGAGATTGACTCGCGTATCGGAATGAAGGTTTGCGGGTTTCTTCCTTTTCTGCCTCGTATTAAACTCATTGCATGCTTCCAGAACTACATGGGTCTGTGTCTCTTCTGTCCTCAATTCACTCAGTTATTTACCTCGATCCATTCACAGCATCCGAAAACCAGGGCTGGGACACCTCCACCGCGCACAATCCGCCGCGTCTTGACCGCCTGCATCGAGATGGGGCGCCGCGCGCAAGGCCGCGACGGCCCGGAGCTGTACGAGGCGTACCGCCTCCTCGGGACGGGGCTGCACACGCTCGAGGACCTCCTGGCGCACAGCAACTGGGTGGAGATTGCGCTCCGCAAGATGGGGCACTCGAGGTGTTCTGCCACGTCGGGGATGGGACCGAGATTGAGACGCCCAATGGGAGGGCGCCGCCGCTCGTCACGGGCACGTTTGGGGGCGCGGATTTCTTGCACAGGTTAGTCGTAAACTACCTGCTTATATTTTTTCCCATTGACAATATTTCATCGCAGTCTCATGGGTGAAGCTACCGAGTGCGTCTCTTTCTATCTTTGCAGGCAGACGAGCTCATCGTGGTATTCTGCAGCAAACTAAGCCAAGCCAGCGTGACCGACCTGGCGTCGAAGATGAACGAGGCGCAGGACGGCGACAACTCGAACGTCTCCACGCTCAAGTCCCTCCTCTCCAAACTCCCCATCGGCGGCGGGAGCTCGAAGATGGATGAAGGCGAGCAACTGCACGAGGAGGCCAAGGCGTATAACTTCGACCCGAACAACGTCGCGCCGCCGGAGGTGCAGCAGAAGCTGCTGCAGCTCCTAAAGTGGCGCGATGGGCTGATGCGCTCGATTCTCGAGAAAATTGAGATGATTCCAGGGTTGGATAGTCTTGTGGACCAGCTCTCGAATGCGCTTAATGCTTGTGCGTTTGTTCATTCGTCTGCCGGGACTCTCTGACAATATTTTATTGTTAGATGTGTACACCGTCATTGCACCGTGGGTTACGGTAGGCACTGTTCAACACCGGCGAGGATTCATACTCATTTATTTTCGATATCAAGCCGCTTTTGCAGCAAGCGACATCTGTCCTCGGGGAGGGCAGTAAAGCTGTCATCAACTCGGAGGACCAGTATGAGGTACAGTGACAGCCATTCCGAATTGTTAATCCGCTCACCGCATCGTCAGGTCTTCGACAACCCCCGTGCATCCGACCCGTCGCACAGTTTGCTCTCCAAGGTCAACGGCAATGCGACCTCCACATCCTCAGGGCTGACCTTCCTCCAGGATCACTTTGGCCTCATCCTAAACGAGCCGGCGGGGAAGATCGCCATCCTTGTCGTCGAGCACTCGGTCAAACTTATCGTCCAGGTCAGTCGATCCGCACCTTACAATCCGTGCAGATTATATTCAGACTCTGGGAACATATAGGCTTGGTCCGACAACAGCGACCCCCAGCAGGCCGTCGATGTGGTTCGTGATACTGCTATCCGTCATCCGTACATACCGTGCTGACCAAAACAAAAAGATCCTCGAGGCGTTCCACCACCCATACTACGCGACCGGCCGGTCGAGCATCCAGAACTCGATGTTTGAGGAGCTGGAGCGGTGGATTGGCGGGTTGGAGGGGGACGTGGCGCGGGAGACCATTGAGGCGCTGACCAAGGTGTGTTTGTGTTGCTGTTCACCCCAATTTCTTCTGCATGAGAACTTTGGGAAATCTGATGGAGCGAAAATGTAAATGTAGGAAAGCGTGAGGAACGGAAAGAACAAGCGACTGGGGTCGGAGAACGAGGACCTGAGCGAGCCGGGGTATGGTGGCTGCGGGCATGGGGCGCAGCCGCAGCGTAGACCCACACAGCAAGGCTACGGCGGCGAGCAGCAGCAGGAGCAGCAGTATGGCGGCGGTACGTGCCGGCATAGAGCTGATTCGCGTAGACTTAAACTAACGCGTGGTTCGCAGAAACTCAATCTTCGTATCAGGCAGGAGGATACAGCCAAGGTTCCGGCAGGAGCGACAATGAATATCCCGGCAACGACGAGTATTCCAGAGGGTCGGGGCGCGCGGAGAGTTACGGTCAGAGCCAGACGGAAGAGTATGGGGGTCTCGCCGTAACGAGCGCACGGAGAGCTACGGCCAGACGGAAGAATACAGTGGGTCTCGCCGCAACGACGAATATGGCAGCTCTCGCCGCAATGAGAAAACGAAGGGTACGAGTCTCGCCGCCGCCGCGATGAAGACAACGAGGATTCATACGGTAGCCGCGCCCAGCGCGACGAAAGCAGTGGTGGCTATGCTCCGTCTTATTCCCAACCCGAGGAGCGCTATGGCAACAGGACCGAGTCCTCTTCGTACAGCGGCGGAAACGAGTACGAATCCCGAGACGAATCCGAATCCTACGGCCGCGATCGCAGCTCTGGGTACGGAAGAAGATCCGAAGCGGAGGCGACGTATGACGGCCAAGAGAGAACCCAGGCGCAGTCTAGGTCTGGATATGGCCGGAATGAGGAGTCTGAGGGAAACGAGTATGGGGGAGGGGCGCGTGGCAGCTCTGGGTATGGGCGGTCCGAGGAGGAGACTTACAGGTCTTCTGGCGCTTACGAGTCGGCGGGGCGTGGCAGCTCTGGATACGGGAGGTCCGAGGAGGCTTACGCGTCGTCTGACCGGGGTGCTTCTGGGTATGGGAGGACGGAGGAAAGCGAGTACGGTCAGCAGGGGTACGGCAGGTCGGAGGAAAGTGAGTACGAGGGTTCTGGCCGAGGCGGAGGAGGCTACGAGCAAGAGCGCGAATACGGAGACCGCGACGAGACCTTTGGTGCTGAGCGCCTGAACATTAACGAGGAGGACCAGGGCTACGGGGGCAGAACTTATGGAAGCAGCAACGAGTACGAGAGCAACTACTGAAGGACAGTGAATTGTAGCAATCATTAGGCAGAAGATATATACATACAACATTCGAATAAACAAACGTTTTCTGGTCCCGACCATCATGTCGTCCACCGCCAGAATCGATGACGAAACTGACGCTCTCGAGACCGATCCTATCTGGGCGACGAGCCGCACTGCCCGCCAGATCTTTGCCCTTGGTCAAGTCGAAAAAGTGGTCCTTCGACGCGTGTTGTGTGTCTGAACCTAAACTCGTGTCTGCTAGGATATAACGCGCCTTATGGCCCTCGCGGCGTCCTCTATTTCGCTCCTCACTCTACCCCAGACGGATGCACCAGAGGACAATCTTCCTCAGGGCGACGAGCGCTCGGAACAGTTTGTGTTGGAGGTCAGCGAGTACTTTGAACGGCTCGATGTTCGTCTTTTCGGGCACCCAACTCTTGCCGCCTGTCTCATGCACGACGACAGGCCATTCAGATAGCCATTCGCTCCTCGCTTGCGCACATACGACAGTCCCGTATTGCACCGTCTGCGATTAACGCGCCGCCACCGAACTTTGTGCCACCCTCGCTCGGCGTTGGCCTCCCTTCCTCCGACGAGAGAAGCTCGCCACGGAAAAATCGCGGGCTGCAGGAAGAGCGCATTGAACGGGACGCGTGGAAGGGTATCCTGGACGCACTTCGGCGGCTCAAGGCGGAGCAACAAGCGCAAATGAAGTCCAGTCTTCGACGGACATGGAGCTGTAGCGTGTTTGAATGCAGGAATAATTTTTACAGGTGAGTCACAGATACAACAGCTATCTTATCTTCGCAGCCAATCATTAACCCTCCCGAAGGCGCGTCCTCTCTATCTGCAGCTACAAAGCGGCCTCTTCCAAGATCCCCTCGGCCTTGAGTAAGGCTTCCTCCTGGGCGAGGGCCGGTTCCTTCTTCGCCGACACCTGCGGGAGGTAAAATCAGCATCCCCCGGCATCGCATCATGCATAGCAAGAATAGTCTCTTCACGTACGACGAGTTGCCTCAGTTCATCGTAGGCCTTGCCCAGCCGCTCCTCCGAGTCCTTGATCATCTTCTCCGACTCTTCTGTCATCTTGCCCTGTGGCGCATGCACAAATTCGTCCATTAGCACCCGCTCACGCCTGTACCTAGTAGCTGTGGAGGGCCTTACAGAATTCTTGATATCCCACTCTTCAGCGCCGTTCGCGACGAGCTTATCCGTCTTGATTTTCTGATCGACCAGCTCCTTCTGATACAACTCGTGCTCCTTCTTGAGTCTAGTTGTACGAAAGAAAAAAGCGCGGTCAGATCGGGGACCTTGTGGATTCAATGGAGACGCGAGTGGGGACGGAGCAGAGGCCCGCAAAAGCGAAAGCGACGGGGAAAAAAACGGAACGGATCTTAGATATTTACCGACCAACTACTCCAGACTTGATCTTGAGCTGTCGGAGGGTTTGCTGCGGTGTCGCTCATTGCAGGGTCGCGGAACGGGGGTCGTTATAGATCTTGTTATCGATGAGAGAATATGGATCAAGTGGGAGGTTTGTGGAGAGAAAATAGACGAGTGTGAGACGCGTCGTGGTACTTATCCGACTCGGAGCAACATCGCGTTCCGAGTATACGTTCATCCGTTCATTCATTCACATTCGTTCACATTACTGGCCGTCCCTGCGTTCACAGAAACCGCCAATCTCGGGAGTAAATAATAAAGAATTAATTCATTAATTCATTCCCGAAACATTGTACTCAGTCTCAAGATATCAAGCTCGAGATAAGTTTCGCCGCTCTCAAGAAATCAGACAAAATGTACATTTAGAAAACTTTCGTTTCATTGCGTCGTAAGATCACACAGAAATCGTACTACAGCGCGTAACTAGTGCAGCAAAAATCTCAACAAAACGAATATCATACAGTAATAGCTAGATAGCGGAGCGGGAGCGGGAGCGAGCGCGCGGGGATGAGCAGCAGCGCGCGTAGCGGCAGGTAGCTAGGATGTGCACATATACATACATTAAACTCGGACCGCCGCCCGCTGCGCATGCGCAGAGGACGGCGCCGGGGTGGGGCATAGAGGCAGGCGGCGGGCACCACTCCATCAACCAACGACCACGGCCGGGCGCGCGCAGCAGCAGAACCAGGCGGGCAGGCGCGGGGGCGGACGGGTGGCGGACACGTCCCGCTGGGATTCGACAACGCGCGCGCCGCGCGGCGGCGGACGGACGGACGGACAGGACAGGACAGACTTGTTGCTGCAGACTGAGACAGGCGCGGGGGGCCGCGGGCCCATCAGCGCACCCACTCGGAGAGCATGCCCGTCACGAGGGGCGGCGAGGGCGCGGCGGCGCACGGGGCTGTCGGCTGCGGGCTGGTGCTGCTGTGTCGGTGTCGGTGTCGGTGTGTCGGGCGTCGGAATCGGGGGACAGGTGTGGGTTGGGTGCCGGGGCGTGCGGTGCGTCCACCATCCGAGTATGCGTGTGTGTACAAGGCGCATCCAGCCGCGGGCGGGTGGCCGGCTGACTAGCGCGGGGGGGTGGGCAGAGCAAAGGGGACGGGGACGGGGACGGGGACAGGGACGGGGACGGGGACGTGGACAAAGGCGTCGCGGCGCGGGCGCTGATCAGGCGCACACGGGCGCGGCGGGGCGAAGACGATAGCGCGGGGAGGGGCGTGGAGGGGGGCGTAGTAAGACATGTATATCGAGACAGTGGTGGTCATAAAGATAATAAAAATTGCGATGCGTGACGGAACGGCGGGTGTCGGCGAGCGCTTCGATGGACAAGCCAAGGGGTTGGCGGCGGCGCGAGCCAGGGAGCGCGAGGGAAGAACGAGTATGAGACCTCCAAGAGAAGAGACGATGGTGATGCCAGTGTATCGGCACGCGCGAGGCACGGAACCACAGTGAAGTGGTCGTCGCCTCAAGCGCGATGATTGGGTGGTAAGGATTCGGGGATGGATGCAGGACAAGCGACGGGTGAAAAGGGTGCAGTACAAGAAAGCGCCAGAGGCAGGCGAAGCACGCACTCCACTCATCATCGTGAGAGGGAGATATTGCGCCTCAAGCTCTGCCTGAGTCTTGTGTCGGTGTCGTGTCAACTAGCAAGCATCAACCGGGGATCCGGGGCCAATCGTCGTCGTCGGGTTCTTCAGAGATCTCCACGTCGGGGCAGCAAGGAGGAGAGTTCGACCGCAGGTCGGGTCTCGCAGTCCAAGGAGCCGGGTACGACGTGTGCAGCACGGCAGCAAATAGGCGTTCGACCGGTCGCGCTAGCGTGGAAGGCGGCGTATGGCTAGAAGCGGTCGGGGCGACATGGGCGCCGCGGGGAAGGTGGGATGTGTTATATACAATAATGCGAGCAGTCCGTGGTCATAAATCATGGGGCGTCGCCTGTCCAGACAGGGATCCGGAAGCGAGAGGTACAGCCGTATGTGATTTTGGGGTGGTGGATGGATTTTGTGAATTTATGTGAGCGGGGCCGACCACCGAGGCGACAGATGGGAATCAGAAGGAGGGTGATGCCACGCTGTTGGTTCACAGCGCGGACGCTCAAGACCTCGTTGATATGGCGGAGGTGCTTGACTTCTGATTCGGCATCTTTCAGCCTCTTTTCCAGCTCGACCTTGGCGATCTCAAGATTCCGAACATGATTCGTCGCTAGAATAAATTATTATCAGTCTCCAAAAATAAAACTGTAGGAAAATCGACAAACCGCGGTCAAGCAAAGAAACCTTGCTTGATTTCTGGTTGGTGGCCGGGAGGGTGTCCTTGAGACGTGCATAGCCATCCCTAAGCTCATCCCGTCTCCGCTGCTCCGACTCGATGCGCTGCTTGCGGATCGTCTCGCGGCGCGAGTCGGCGCCACCCACAAGGCTGTTCGCGGTGGGCTGGAAGTCGTCGTCCTCCTCCTCGTCGCTATCGTCGTCGCGGCGCGTGGGCTTCCTGCGCGGGGCACGGGTGCGCGCGGGGGCGGACGCGATCGGGTTGAAGCGATGCGACGAGAGGGCGCGGGGGACGGACGCCGCGGTGCCGACGTACGTTGCGGGGGGCGAGTGCGAGCCACTGCCCCGGCTGCGGCGGCCCGAGGTGAGGCCGTCGGACGAGATTTCGCCGGCGCTCAGGGTGTAGGACGGGCCGAGCAGAGATGGCGGCGATATCCCGGCGCCATCGATGGGGGTGTACGGGCGCGTCGGGGGGTTGAAGGGGGCGGCGAGCGGGGTGGGGGCAGCGGGGGGCGAGGACGACGAGTAGTAGGCCTCGTTGAGGGTGTGGGTGAGGCCCATGTGGTTATGCAGCGCGCTAAACGTCGTGGGACTCGGGGGGACTATTTGTGGCGGGATCGTCAGTGGCAATGCAGCGTTGACAGGGATAATTAACTCACGGTCGATGGACTGCTCAAAGGACGAGGGCGAGGGCGGGTAGCGGAGGTATTCACTGTCCATGTAACTGGAAAAGCTGGTGTCCATTGCGTCCATGTAGGAGGGGGTCTTTGGTGCGTGGTCGAATTCCATTGAGATGTCGTGGATTAAAAGCACAAAAGAAATGGAGCAAGGAGCAGCGCAGTGAAGGGGGAGGAGGAGAAGGGCGGGGGCGGGGGTAGGAGGGGAAGGAATAAAGAAGGGAATGGTTCCGTGGAAGTATTTATGCAGTCCAGACTCGAGAACGGGGGTAATGTGCGAATGTGCGAATGGGGAAGCAGCGGCCCAGCGCGAGGAAGCCGAATCCAGCCAATCTCATGATTCGAGATGGTATCGGCGATCCAACCTTTTGGGCCGGACGGACACCGAGGGAATCTCACCGAGAAATCCCGCAGCATGCTTTTCATTTACTTTTCTGCTAGCCCATGATATTCAGCGAACAAGGTAACAAGGTACACAGGAAGTCATAAAGGTAATAAGTCATTGTAAAGTCATTAGGTGCTCGTAAAGGTCGTAAGTACAGGTCATAACAAACAAAAGACAGACAGGGAACAAGGCGGAGAGCGTCCTTGACAAGCACGGGAGCAGACACAGCTTATGCGTTGTAGTATCCTAGTCGCAATTAGCCAAGGCACAGACACTTTACGGCACGGCGCGACACTTACCGTTCCCGAATGGTCCTTTCATTCCGGAATAGTGCACCAGTCTCGCGCAGAACCGCCACACTAAAAAGAACATATAGATCTGATGTTACGGCGCGTAAGCCCTCTCTGCGCCACATTAACCGGGAATTTGCGAGCAACGCACCTGGAAGACGAGGTCGACCAGCAGGCTGACAATGAACGCCGTGTTGATGGTCGGGAACCCGACGATGCAGAACTCGGTCGGGAACGCCGGTGAGCTGCTGATGTTCGCAGCCACCGACTCCCAGTAAAGCTGGCCCCCATTGTCACACTCCCATTCGATCTTTTCTTTCCTGTCGGCGGCAAAAGAAAATAGAAGGAAGGAAGGCTTGGTGAGTCACATAACTCCCGCAAATGAAAAGAAGTCTTTGCATACCCGCGATTAAGTTCCACAATCATCAGGATCGCTCGTACAGCACAGGCTACGATGATGAACGGCCATACGAATTGCATTGCCCGAGCGAATGTATACGATCGCTGCTCGGACCGTCAACGGTGGACATTCGGAATTACCCGCGGTACCCACCACAGAGAGCGCGCCAATAGTCACGATTGCGATACCCATCACACCCATTCCGATGCCCCCATATATTTGCCTTGGAGATAGAGTGAACGTTGAACGACAATTGGCGGAAATGAAAGGACAAGCGCTCACCATTCGGGGTAAAAGAAGAAGAAATACTGCCCATACTTGAGCAGGAAAATACCACCGCCGAGACTGTAGATCTGGTTCCGGGATTCCGTCAGGCCGGGATATCGGGAGCAGACGGGAAAGCGTATTCATACAGCTATTATACAAGCCCAGGCGATAGCACCAGCTCTCTGCAATCAGTCCCACGGTCAGTTCAGCTCAAGCGATGGCTGCTCCGCACAACGCACGAGAGGAAGAACGAGCAAACAGTTGTCACACCTGGGGCCAGTGAGTACACGAAGCAGGGTAGCCGCAGTATACGCACCACATCGCTAAATGAACGTGACTATCAAGGGGTCTTGAGGTTAAAGATCGTCAAGAAATCAGCGAGGAGCCGAGGTGAGTGGTGTGGAGGAAACTTGAGGTGTCGCGGGGGGTTGTGAGGGCGGCGGTGAAGACCCTTGGGCGATGCCGACGTCGTGGAGCAAAAGACGAAAGGATGGGGTCACGGTCACACGTGACTCGACGTCAAACGTGCACAGACCGATCGTCCATGTTCCTGCATCCGTGCGCCCGCGCAGCACAATCCCATGGCGGGATTCAGGGGATTCCCTACAAGATTTCTTTACCTCCCCCCGTTTCAAACAGCTCGGAAAAGTCCTCAAACTCCGTACCAAACTTCTCACTGTATCGCGATCGCGGCACCACCTCGCCCCACCAAAAACTCAACGCAGTCCCAACGCGTGTTTTGTGGCTCAGAATCTTTTCTTTACCTCCTCGATCGCTCGGGGAGTTTTATGATTTGACGTGACTGACGATCGAGCCAGGAGCTTCCTCGCAGCAATTTTCTCTGCTGGTCCGCCGAGCCAACAATTCCATCTGCCGGCTCTCATTTCTGGTAGTCTTCCTAATAAGTGTCTTTCTTACACCGGCGAGAGAGATTCTGGTTCGATCATTTCAAGGGTTCTGTTTCTCCCACTGGAGGAGGATGTATTTTCTCTACTCTCGGCTACTACTCAGGCACCCGTCTTTCTTCCGCCGCAAATATATACAGCACCTCCCGTCTACAGCCGCCTTTACGCTAGCAATCCGCCACCGGTGACCCTACGCTTATTTGAAGTTCCCCTGGTCAAAATATATGCGAGAACGCGCGAGAACCTGTATATGTCGTCCTTCCGAAAACAGACAGAACAGAACCAGACCCGCAAATCTGGCGCGGATCCTTCTCGGCCCTCTGACTGGTCCTACGCGCAAATCAACTTTAATACACTAGAACGTCGATCCTATCATTCCCCCTCCGGTAGCCTCGCGTTTCGTGCCAGGCGCTAACTGCAAAGAACGTTCTGACTGGTATTTTGCTGGGATACCCTTGACTGATTACATCGTACATATCCTTCCCGCTCAAGGCCCGCTACTGTGCGACACCGCCCACTGAGTCACTTGCGCTATCCCGGCGGCGGCCCCGACCGAGACCAAAGCGGATCAGCAACGTTCTGCTTATCAGAATTATCGTCTGTTGTTTTCTGAGGTAACTGATGTCGTCTGCGATTACGCGTCCCCTGCTGCTGCGAGTCACTCACATCCAACGAGGCCGCTTAGGTGGAAGTATCTCTGTGACTCGTCTCGACGAGTCTGGCTCTCTCGTTTGCCGTGGACATGGCCATTCATTCGTCGAACAACCTCAGACGCCCATAGGGTGGGATTTTCACTGTCCCACACCCTTACTATCCTGAATGCGAAGCCCCCTCCGTTTGGTATCGATGCCTCTCGAGAACCGCAATCCTGACACCATTTCCCACCCGACTTCCCGAGAAAGCAAGATCCCCCCACACTAAGGGATACTACGCTATTGCTTAAAACATAGACGGACGTCACCTCTGACACAGGCGCGCGCCTTACACGTGGCCAGCCGTTAACGCCAACAAAGTCCTAATGATTCAGCCTGCCTGGAATCGAGGGTGTTCACGACGAGCTTTGCAACAAGGAGCTGCTGCGCATGGCGGTGGCGTGGATCCACCTTCACTTAGACGTTTGGGATATGCATTCCCCTGCTTGTGGATATGGGCACAGGCCTGTCAAACAAAGTTGCTTGCAAGGGCGTTGTAGCTTTGGTTCCAATAGTATTCTTCCCACAACTGCCTGGGAACGCCCTCTCGGGATCGGAAACTGATCCATCCATCTTATCGGATCCTCTGCCTGTCACTCCGGGACTTGCGGTGTGCGAGTGAAGGATCGTGAAATGGAAGTCCTCCCCGAGCGTCGGTCTTCGCCACTACCGTCCCTCCGCCGGACGGCAATTCTTTCCGTCCTGCGTCGGGTTGCGGTCCGGCCGTTGACTATCCTGTCGGAAAATCTCTCAGGTGTCCAAATACCTGTGTCCGGCACTAAGAATTATAGATGGCCGCACACCATCTGACTCTGCAAAAGGGGGGGACCTTTGCCGTAAATTAGCAAGTTACGATGCCCTCGGGAATTCGTCAATACAAAACTGTATTAATGAGAAAAACAAGGAGTCTTTCTTTGCCCATGGCAGACAGCATCAATCAGTTCTGTTTCTGTTTCGGGGATTTCATACCGCGGGGACGCGGTAAAAAGGTGTCTGTATGCTACTCGACGTCTCAGCGGAACTTGGTCCCGTCAATCTTGGCACATTGATAACTTATCACAAGGTTTCGCTACTGCTTCGCTGCTCTCGAAGGGTAGAAGACCTTCATCATTTCGCCCGCCGGTAAACTCTAAAATCGTCATAAAAGCGAGTTGCAATTGCGCCATCCATCGAGTGCGTTCGTGCCGGGCCTCTACTCTAGCTATATAGATGGGTTATCAATTATCGACATACATGTAACCTTTCCGGTCCTGTCCATCGATAGCTTAAGCCTACCCTTCTTCAGTTCCACAATCCCGTGCAACAGAATTGAAATCCGCGCGGGATTTGTGCATGTACGAGAACGTCGTTCGCCGAATATTAAAATTAAATACCTCCGCAGAGATAATCAAGATCCTGTGTCTCCTCGCGAATCAATCCACACAGCCTTCACCATGATTTCACGCGAAATGATCTAAGTTGCTACTTATCTAGCCGCGCCTACAACCACCCACAATTTAAATTTTAGACCCCAAGAGCGCGTCTGTCTGGCTATAAATTCGAGAGGTGCGGATTGGGCGGGGGGATTTAGAGTAGTCGCGCCAAAACAAAACTCCGAGCAAGCTGAAGGGGATGTACCTACAGGCTACCTTCTTGCCGCAATGCCGCTGCCTATCACAGATAAGTACTAGCGGATCACACCGAAAGTCGAGCCTGAACGAACGTCAGGACCCGGAGCTTGCATGCAGCACTGTGCATGTTTCCCTCGGCGACCGCTAACTTTGTAACATTGTTTCTGTTTCACCGCCCTTTGGCGCGTGCCCGGAAACTTGTTAACAGCATATTATGAGGCTTTCTTCGTACGCCATTCAGTTGGGTACCGTAAGTTTCATCCGCATTTCAGAGGTGGCCGTCTGAAACCTGAGTTCCCCGCGATGCTGTGGCATTTATTTGATCCCTGCGGTTACAACGCTGCGCGGAGGCTCAAGGATGGTTCTAAATTACGAATCACGAAGCACACGAACAACTGAAACCAAATTGTTTCGACAGCAGCCACCCGAATGAAAATACCTCGAAAATATCTAACTTTGGCGTGGGTGCTGCGGTCCAAGCGTATTATTTTGGCTGGCGTTGTGGAGCTCGGGAACTAAATATTATCTCCCTAGAAGGGCCTAGGATGATTGACAGGGCGGGAGCACAGGAGGTGGGGCGGGACCTGCAGATCCCTTCAACGTCATGTGGCGTTCCCAGCAATATATCCGCATTTAATTAGTGCGGGAGCAAGCCTAATTTTGCAGTGGTGGAGCCTAAGAAAATCTTCGACCTCGAGTGCCAAAAACGGATTTTTCCTGCCTTGTATAGACGCCAAGAAGGGGTCCAGAGAGGCTCTACGCGAGAGTACCCCAGTTTGCGCCCGTTTTTTTCCTGATGGGGAATAGAACTTTATTCGACAATGTATTCGCTGTTACGTACGCCGACGTGCACCCAACATGGACAATCGCAGCTTGAGCTTGGTACTCTCCGCCGCCCCAAGTCGTTCGATTCATAGCCAGCCTGGACTGCAGTTGGAGCGCGGGTCGCAGAACACAATCATCAAGTTTCCCTCCCGAGCAGATAGGGTGAAATCTAATTTACACGCTGCAATACTCTCCGAGTATCACTCTGATAGTATTTCGGTCTTCCTGGCCCGATATTCTCGAAATTACGACCCGCGGAGCCTCCAATTCCGCTCCATCGTTTCACACCGCACCACATCTCCGACTTTTGCTTTTCTTCCCCACTCCCGACGTCATTTCCCCCCCATTTCACGGGCCCGGACCCGATAAAATTTCATTTCATCTCCTCAACTGCGTCTAAAATCTACGCGGGATTTTCAGCTCTGCAGCCCTCGGACTCTGGACTGATCACCCCATTTCGGAGCCTCCCCTCGAAATAAATTGCAGCCTCAGGCTGAGCCTCCGAAATCCCTGGAATGTAGCAGCCGGAGCTCGTGGCCCGTGCTCATCGCGTTCATGGTCCCCGAGGAAATTCCGCCAGTACGCTGAAACAAACTTATGCTCCGCGTCCGTACGCGTGTACCCGTCTCGCGGACCTGCGAACCGAACCTGGGGACTTGGGGTGTCGATGATTATCACCCGCTCGCCGTAATAAAATTCAGGTCAATAAGCACCGCACCCGCTGCGATTACGACTTCCCTCTTCTTTCAAGTACCGACCGCCGCAGCCGTTTGCAGGTTCCGATTACGACGTCCCTCGCTTCTCTTCCTTCAAGTACCGACCGCCGCAGCCACTCGCAGGTTCCGATTACGACTCGCGGTCTTCCTTCTTGATTCAAGTTCTTTGTTGCGCCGCTGAGACACACCGGACCTGAAACCAGCCTTCTTCCTGCTTGGTCTCTGACATCTAGTTACGACAAGAAAGAGCTGGCCCGCTTCCGAGTACCTCACCCCTCCACCTTCCTCTTCTTCGACAATTACGACTTGGCTCCTCCATTCCGTTCTTCGACTTCGCCTTCTTCAAGCCCGATACATATAATTACCTGGAACATACAGCTTCCTTTATCCCCCCTCTTAGCTCCTTCTCCCTCTTCTGCGTCAACATCTTCGAGCCCAGAAAACAGCCAAAATATGCATTTAGAACAAGATTGCACACTACTAACACAACGGTGAGAGGTCTATGTACCTACTTATCTATGTACCTAATACAGTCCGTTCGCGGCGCGCGCTCGCTCGACTCGACTCGGCGTGCGGTCGGAGGAGGTGGGAGTGGTGGTAGCGGCGCAGGCAGGAGGAGCGAGCGCGCGGAGGAGGAGGCGGGAGGGCGGGGGAGCGGGGAGGATACAACAACAACAACAACAACGGACAGCGCCGAAACCAAGAAGCTAGCCAAGGAAAAAAATACAACAACAGAAGAGAAACCAAGATCCCATGCCGTCCACGGGCCCGGGCCCGAACCTCACTCATCAAGAGACCGCTCGGTCGGTCGGTCGTCACGGTCGTCATTCATCCGCAGCCAAGTCCGCCTGCGCCATCCGATGGCGCAAGGCGGATCCGGGCGGGGAGCCCGTCCTCGCGGCTCACCTCGCACCAGGATCAACTCGGCGCGGTGTCGTCAAATCGTGGTTTCTTTCGTCGTCGGCTTCCTTCCTCCGTCCTTCCTCCAAGTTCCGGCGGTCCGAGGGCTCGTCCTCGTCGTCGCCGTCGTCTATCCTCTCTGCGTGGTCCTTCCCCAATCCTTCCCCATCCTTCTTGTCGTTCCCCTCCTCTTCCAATCCTCCCCCCCCCCTCCGAGCCTCGCGTCGCGTCGCGCCGAACGCGCCGTCGCGAATACTTTGTTCTGTCCTGTTGGTACAATGGGGCAGCTCTATGTCGCCTCGGCCCTGCGAGTCCGAGCCCGAGCCCGAGTCCGAGTCCGAGTCCGCGTTCATCAAGAATCGTGTGTCGTATCGTAAGATCATTGCCCGCGTCAGGTCAGGTAATTCATCTCGCTCGCCTATCCGTGCATCCATCCATCCAGTCCAAATCCAAATCCAAATCCAATCCAATCCCAATCCAGTCCGCCATCGCATCGCATCGATTATCGACAGACGGACGGACGGAACGACCGAGAAGGATACAAGGATAGAAGGAGGAGGATAGAAGGACGGACGGACGGACGAACGAACGAACGAGCCGGGACCGTCTGTCGTGTGCGTGCGTTGTTTTCGTGTTCGTGTTCGTGCATGGAAGGGGGGTGAGCCAAAAGGAGTGCGGTGGTAGGTTGAGGTTGATATGTGCAGGGGCAAAAGCGAGACAAGCCAAAAAAAATCCCGCTCGGTGGGGAGCGGGGGGATAATATACACCGACCGTCCGGGGATCGGCGGGAAGATGAATAGCGCAAGAAGGGGGAAGGGGGAGAACGGCTGGGCGGCGGCAAAATGAAGCAGGGTCCTCCGTCCGTAGAACGGCGATCGCCAGGGGATCCACCACCTACTCCGGGGGAAGAGAGGACGAAGGCAGGGCAGGGCACCGCACCGCAACGCAAGGGGGCAAACCCCGAAAGCGAGTTTAGGTGGTCCCAGTTCCACCTTCGCACCCAGCGAGGGAGCGATCTTCGATCAACGAGATCAAACACGATGCAGCAAGCCCGGCTCGAACCGCGCCACTGGACGGTTATTCGTTCCCTCTCTCTGCTTGGCTTGCTTTGACAGCCATGCGCCCACCGCGTTGTGCAGGAGCGTTCTCACGCGGCGCCAGCGCCGACGGTGTTATTCTCTTCTCGAGTGAACGGCGCCCAGCCATCCAACCCAGCCAGCCATAAAAAATGTTGTTGTTGTGTGCGGAGCAATGCAAATAATCGGGGAAAACGGTGCAAGAGTAAACGTATCGCAAAAAAGGGACGGGATGGGACGAGCAGCAGCAGCAGCAGGCGGGGAGGGGAGCGCGTCCGAGGTTCCACAGCACCCACGATCCAATCCACAATCAATCAAAACCCGCCGTCGGAGGGGGTGGAGACCTCGTCCGGGTCCGGCAGCGGCGGGGGGCCGGTCGCGCCTGCGAGGGACGAGTGCGAGAGCGACGGGGGGGCGAGGTGCATGGGCTGCTGGAGCGTGGTGACTTCTGGTGGGGGCGAGAGCGGGCGCTCGTACATGCCCGGGGACGGCGTATCGAGGGACCCGCCGGAGAGCTTGTCGTTGATGGCCTGCAGCCGCCGAATCTCGTCCTCCAGCCCCGCGATGCGGTCCTGCATCGCCTTGTTCTCCGCCTCGAGTACCGAGATGTGGCTCGTCGCTGCAGGTGGACGCATGAGTCTGCTGAAAATAATTGTGGAGTGGGAGCAACATACCGCGGTCGAGGAGCGAGACCTTGCTGCTCTTCTGGTTGGAGACGGGGAGGACGTCCTTGAGCTTTGCGTACCCGTCACGCAGCTCGTCGCGGCGGCGCTGCTCGGCCTCGATGCGCTGGCGGCGGGTGGCCTCCTTGCGGTTCTGGGCGAGGTTCTCGGTGTACATCAGATTCATGTCTTCGTCGTCCGAGTCCTGGGAGCGGCCGCGACGGCGGCGGGCAGCGGAGGCGGGGCCGCCGGAGGAGCTAGTGGGGGACGGGGTGGGGTTGTAGCGGACGTGGCCGCGCTGGACGAGGCTGTTTGCGCGGGAGGAGGAGGGCGAGTTGGGGCCGCTGCTGTTGGAGCCCTGGTAAATGCCGTCTGCGGAGGTATCTGAGCCTGAGAGCTGGGGGGAGAGGGGGTCGTACATGTCCGGCGACGGAGGGGGAGGCGAGGCTGGAAGGGGGAGGGAGACGGGAACATGCGGGGGGCTCGGGGGGTAGACGGACACGGGGCTCTGCTGGTACTGGTGGGAGGGAATGAGGGTGATGCCGGGGTGGTACTGCTGCTGGAGGTCGAGCTGGCCTGAACAAAGGGAACAAGAAAGTGAGAACAAGATCGGATAAACACGAGGCGGCGCAGGGGCACGCTGCACGCACGCGTCTGCTGCTGGACCTGGACCTGATACGGGGGCATCTGCGGGTGCGGATAGCCCATGGCTGCATACTGCTGGTCCTGCTCCGACGCGTAGTAGTACTGGGGAGCATCGGGGCCGATCTGGTGGTGGTGATGGTGGTGGGGGTCCATAATATTTTTTGGGGAGAAGGGAATCGTTGCGGTCGTCGAGGTCGTGAAGAAGAGAAGAAGAAGGAAACAGACACAAGAAACACACAATGAGAATCAGCCTCGTACAAGTCAAGCACCACCAAGCGTGCCTTGTTTGTACAACCCCAGTGTCTTTATCTTCTTTCACCCCTTTGTGCTCCATTATTGACTAATCTGCCATCTATCTGTCGCTGCGACCCTCCGTATACTTAGCACCCGCGGAACCAATTCAAGTCTATCAGAACCAGAATCGTTCTGGGCTCAGTTCAAAGTCCAATATAGTACAGATGCAATATTCGCAAATGAAATCGCCTGTCTGTCTTTTTCAAATGGGCGACAGTCTCGCTGCTCACAATGACCCCCAATTGTCTCCTAATCGCCATTGACCGATCGGATATCGGCATCCTCGTCTACTTACTTCCCTGTGACGTGACACCGTCACCTACAACTTTTTTTCTTCCAACCACCACAACCTCCACTTTTCGGTGAGCCTCCCTTCCTCGTCTCCCTTTACTATACTCTACTCCACCACACATGACGATTCCAACCGAAACATTAGGAAGTGCCGTCTGAATGCCTCCGCTTCGCGCTCTCGGGCGCGAATGTCGAGCCGCATCTGTCGACTTCGGTTCTCTGATACTCTACTGCTCCCTCATACCCGTTTCCTTCCTCTTCTTTTCTATTCTCGCTGGCTTTTCAGATACTTACCCGCATCCTTTTTCCCAGTGGCGTCGTCAAGCCCAGGCTCCGCGGGGTGCGGAGCGGCGCTCGTACCGGTGATAAGGCGGAAGGACGTATCCGTGAGTTTGTAAGTATACCATACTGTCCGTATACCACTCGGCTGTTATTTTGGTTCCTCTCCGTCCACCGACGGTGCCCGCGGAGTCTTTACATACCTCGCAACCATCGTACAGTGCTTCTAATAGACCTTGTTCAATTCGCATCCTTGCAAAGTTTGTACCCCGTTCATTAGCGCCCATTGTTTCCCGCGGTCGTATGCTGTCAATGAGAAGCGCGAAAAAAATTACAATGCGCACGCAGTACAATGCAAGTTACTTGCTGACCTAGTCTATTGTAATCGGTCAGCGATTGTCTTTCTTATTTGCGTCTTACGAGAATTTCTCAAAACATCGCGATCACGTCTGACTCAACTCTGACCGCGACCACCTCCATCATGCCCTGGCCGCACACCCTCCTCCTCCTCCTTCTCGCCGCCCTCCCCCTCCCACACCCCGCACGCGCCAACACCGAAATCGCCAACTTTGCCGCATCGGAGCGCACAGACGCGCCACTCCTAAGGGCGCGTGGGTGGTGCGTTTGCGTTCTACTTGCGCGCGTCTCAACGAAGCTGACCGACTGCCTCTGTGTTCACAATCTACCCCTCTCTCTGCGCCGCCTAATCCGAACTCGAACTCGCGACGACCAAACGCGAACGAACGCACAGGCCGGCCCTCCGCCCGCGCAGCACGACGCGCTGGGCCCTCGCGCGCGCGCCGCGCGGGACGCCGCTCGTCACCGTGTGCGCCGCTGTCCCCGCCTCCGCTGAATCCGATTCCGAGTCTCAGTCTCAGTCTGAGGTGGGATGCCCGTACGAGCACTGGTTCGCGCTCGACCTGCCCGAGGCCGCGGCGGCGCACGCGCGGTGGACGCTACGGCTTTCGTGGGACGCGTCTGTGCGTTGCGTCCTTCTCTCTTGTCCTCATTCCGCTCTCCGAGTCCTTCCTTCCTTCAATCTCCCAACTATCCTTTCTTTCCTTTCCTTTCCTTTCGCCTTCTTCCGCATTTACCTCAGCTCAACTCTTATGTTTTGCTTTTGCATCGCAGACCCCCACCGACTTCACCCTCGACGTCCTCGACCCGCGCGCCGCCGCCGCGCTGCTCCTCATCCCGCCCGAGGCCGGCATCGCGCTCCCGCCGCCGACAACGCGCAAGTACGCGCGCATCCGCGCCGTAGACGCCGGCGTGCGCACGCCCGGCGCGGCGTGGGTGCCGAGCGCGTGGCGGGTGCTGCAGTGGATCGCGCCGGCGGCCTCGTCGGACGCGGACGCAAAGGAAAACGACAACGCCCCCGAGCCCGTCGAGCTGCACATCGCGCTCGAGCCGCTCCTCCTGGGCGTCCTCCCCGCGGGCCTCGTGCCCTTCCTGCTCGTCGCGGCCGCGGTGCTGGGCGCTCTGCTCCACCCGAACGGCGTCCTCGCGCGCGTGCAGCGCGGGGTGGAGGGGGTGGTGCGGGAGGCGCGGGCGGAGCTGGCCGTCCGCGATAAAGAAGAGTGATGTGAGGTGTAATTAATTAGTTCGGAGCAGCATCGCCTCGGGGCGCATCTGTACAGTACGTATACTTTACATACTATTGGAATGCATTTCTTCTCAAGCGCCCGTTTTTTGGGACCCACAGGGACCTACAGGAATCGATTGACATCTTGATCTCATCATCATTCATTCTTTCTTTCGTTCTCGCAGCTTTCAGGCACGCACGTCCCAATGCCGATGTCGCGTCCGCCCGTTGCCTACCTTTGAAGCGTTGTTTTCCGAACCACGTCGCGCGGTCTCGGGTGGGGTCTTCCTCGTCGAACGAGACGCCATGCGCAGGCCAAACGAAGCCACCATATCAGCGACGGCTGCATCGCTATCCGGGCGTGCTGCGTGTACCCCGGGCCATTCTCGAGGGGCGATGGGAGCGAGGGGTAAATAAGTTGGTTCATGCTAGCGAATACGGTGTGCGTGTGCGCCGAAGCCGTTCGCGGGGTGGTGCGGGCGGGCGTGTTGGAGCCGGCGATGGAGGAGGTGAGGTATGTCGGATAGGATGGCTCGGGGTGCTTATTTGTGTAGAGGGTATGCTGCAAACTGGAAGTTGCTTGCCAAAGTCGGAAGTTGGGGTTGAACTCATGGGTACTGTAGACAAGACCTCCAATTTTCCTGGCATCCTCTCGCAGGAAAGAACGATTCGTGGAACATCGGACTGAGGCATTGTTGGAAACATATAAAGTAAAACTCCTAATTCCGTGCAGACAATTCAAAGAAAGAGATCACTTTCGCCCCCCATCAAATACCGGGTCGCGCATCCTAGCGCTCGACTCAGAGAGAGCACCGATAGTTGAGTCGGCGACGTTGGGTTTCATCCTACCGGCAGTCCGGACCTGGTGTATCAAAAGTTGGATGGTCTGAATTTTGGATTAGGCCAAATACTGCATTCAGGCCAATGATCGGCGCAGCAGGCCAATGATCGGTGCAGCTCGGCAAGCTGCGCCGATCATTGTGAGCAATCCGAGGAATTTTTGCGTGTCATAGCCAGCGACCACCCAGCGATCACCAAAGTTGCGGCAATAGTTAGGAGAGGTACGCGCGTATCAATCTGAATTTCTCACAGTGCACGGCTCTCTGTTCTCAACGTCCACGACTCCACTCGCGATGGCGTTACTTTCTGACCTACCGCCAGAGCTGGTTCTCCATATCGTGTCTTTCTTGACTCGCGCGATGATTATCGACCCAGAGTGCCGTATATTAGGTTACACAACAACTAGATGCGTTCCGGACCTCCCTTCCATCAGCGCCCTCTCTCGAACATGCACCGTTTTCTATCATGCCCTGGACCAGCATCTGTACTACCTTTGTGCATCTGCTGGGCCTCTCGGCAAACTTGCACTCCTCTTCGCCGTCGAACACCAGCTAGAAAGCGCAGTTGACAAACTGTTCTTGGCTGGAATCAGTCTAGACACTGAATTCGTCTTCGAAAGCGATCGGTGCAACCTTCTTCAAATTGCAGCAGCCCTGGGTCTTCGGGCCATGGTGGTCAAATTGTTGGCAATGTATGGGGAGGAGAACATGATGGCAAAGGTGCTCGCACGCGGCGAAACAACACCGTTGGACTATGCGGTACGCAACGGACACATGGAGATTGTCAAACTCCTCGCACCAATTCCTCGCTCTTCCGTCGCCCCGCCGCAAGGGTCTGGAATGCGACAACAGTACTTGGGCGATGCCCTCATTGCCTCTGTGATAGCCGGGAACTTGGAAATTTCCCAGTGCCTCATAATGGAGGGAGCAGACGTCAATTTCGTCGGTGACCATTCCTACGCATCTCCAATTTTTCATGCCGCAGGCGCCGGCGATCTTGGGGTAGTGCAGCTCCTGCTCGCCTCTGGCGCTGACCCCAATCTGCAAACCCGAAACGGATCCAGGCCTCTATTTAACGCTGCCAACTTGGATGTCGCACGAGCACTAATTACTGCCGGTGCGGATATTCATGCCACGGACCTTAGGTCGCGGAACGTACTTCCATATTTCGCCGGGAAGAACGTCGAGATATCTCGCCTCTTCCTTGAACGCGGAGTAGACCCGAATCTCGAAGATGAACTCAGAGAGACACCACTTCACTATGCTTGTTCTATGAACAACGCCGAGAGTGCAAGAGGCGCTCGTTGAGCTCCTTCTTCAATTCGGAGCGGCGACGGTCGAAAAAGCCAATACATTTGGGGTCACTCCTGTGCATATGGCGATGGATGAAAATAACTGGGAGAGTGTGAAGATCCTCGAACCCCTCGTCCAAAATCCTGATCTTCGGGCGGAGATTGATGCTCGGAATCCGGGATATAAGTCTTCGGGATTTTTGCAGAGGAACCGATGGTTTGGCCGCAGGGCGCGTAGGTATTTGTTCGGTAATTCTACCTAGCCGCTACTCAGCCGCCGGAGATCTACCGCCTTCTTGAATGGTGAGCTCGTCGAAGGGGGTTGGGCAGCGGTGTAGCCCGATACATTCTATAGGCCGGTGTATCGTAGACTACAGGATATGGACTGCGAATTATCTGTAGGCCATTGAAGCTTGGGTGATCGGCGCGCAAGGTGAACATTCGAGTGCGACAAGGACTGTCCCAGTGTTTGGCAGGACTTTGGAGGTAGCGAGACAGACCCATAGAGGAAGGATTGCGTAGAGGAAGAATTTACTAGGCAAGGTCATTATTATTTGCCAGAGTTTCTGGTGGAGGATGAGAAGAAGAGTGGTTTTGCTAGTCGGAGGGGAAACATAGCTCTTTGTTTCTTTGCAACTTGACATTAAACAAAGAAACAAAGTGCGATGTTTGTCTAAATTGCTGATCTTTCATCCCGGAGCCTTTGTTCAGATCTCAGAGCCATCGTACATGTACGTGCCAACCGCGTTGGAAGGCTGTATTGGTCTGACTTGCGTGAGTGAGTAGAAAAAACGGATTGCGAAACAACCTGCTTACTTTCATGCCGGACGAGAACTTGAAGTACTGGCTACCCACAAACTCACACGTTGTCTCTGTTCGTGCTCGGCTTCAAGTCGGGCCACCTCCCTACCCCGATCCCACACTGCCGAAGGCCAATCGGCATCATCGTCATCTTCCTATGCGCAACTTGTTTCTCCGGATACGCGATATGCTCCAATTCCTTGTATTCCGTGGTTCCAAACAGTTTGAGGACGCATGGTAAATAATGCCATCGGAAGAGGCCGTCTGGCGGGTTAGCGAAACCGCCTTGAGGCGTCGGCGGTCGAATCCGATGGCCATGAAGCAGCGGCGTCTGCGGGGGTGGGTGTTTAAACCACTGATGCTCAACCGATCGATCTCCTACAAGTAGAAGAGGTGGGTCTCGAAGAGAGTCTGACGAAGAATTCAAGTGAAGGGAATATGCGAACTCACGGTGCCAACCACTCTGCCAAAGCCGAGCTATGAACATCAACGAGGTCATCCAGATTTCTGGACACAGTTAGACCGAAGATGGGATCCAGGACACTCTGCTGTTCGATTGGGATCCCGCAAAAGTCGTGCAAGATCCGACGAGCCATTGCATCTCCAATGCGCTGTCGGTTGTGGTCTGCTTAAGCGTGCTTTTCGTTACCCAACACCTTCCATCCCGTTTTAACACGTTCTCCCGCATGGTCTTAGCAGCACCGATCGTCTCCGTTAGCGACTTGTCCTCGCGCAGACTGTACTTGGCCAATTGGAAGAATGTCGCCGGAGGTGGTTGATAGACGTAGGTCGTAGCGAATAAATCTTCGGTTGGGTCGGGCTGGCGCCAGCTACCATCCACGGGGTCGCGGAGGAGAAGAGAATCCTGCTTTATTGACAGGGTCACAGAGAAATGTCGATGAGCCACTATGTATTTTCGCCCCGCGAAAACTTGACCAGGTCCGCGAGAGGTCCCTTGAGCAATGTAATGGCGTCCGCGTACGGGAGCGGCAATGGAGCCATGGCTGATTTGACATCGGCGTCTGAAAAAAATTGTGCGGGTGGCGGGGGTTAGCCTCTGACGAAGCCAGCGGGAACGGTGAGGTATAATTGGCCAAGGTTTTGGAGTAGAGTAACAGCTTTAGAGGGAGCCGCGGCCATGGTGGTTGTGTTTAAGCACAGAATCGAAATTCCACCCCTATCCGACGCAACTTGAAGGGAATCCGAGTGTGCATTTACAAGTTATCAACCCAGAGAAACCCAGGAAACTCCAGACACCACCCCACTGAATCCCACAAAGCATCGCAGATGAACAGAAAGAAGTAGAAAGAAGTATAGCCGGTAGTTGCCGAAACTCCTTCACGTCTACCACTCCGCTGGCAATGGCGGGTACTTTCTGACCTACCCCCAGAGCTGGTTCTTCTCATCGCATCTCTCCTGAATCGCGAGACAATTCTTGACCCTGAGTCCCGTCTGCCAGGGTTCAGACTCCAAGAACCACAACCCGTTCCCGACCTCCCGTCCTATCAACGCCCTCTCTCGAACATGCACTGTTTTCCATTACACCCTGAACCAACATTTGTACGACCTTTGTGCATCTGTTGAGCCTCTCGGCAAACTTGCCCTCCTCTTTGCCGTCGAACACGGGCTAGAAAGCACGGTCGACAAACTGTTCTCGGCTGGAATCAGTCTAGACACTGAATTCACGTTCGAAATTTTCGATCAGTGCAACCTTCTCCGAATCTCGGCAGCCCTTGGTCTTCGGACCATGGTGGTCAAAATATTGGCAATGTATGGAAGAGAAGATGATAGCCAAGGTGCTCATAGGACCGTGACGACGAACGCAGAACCCCGTTGAATTATGCGGCACGTAACAGACACATGGAGATCGTCAAACTCCTCGCGCCCATTCCTGGTTCTGTCGGCGATCCTCCACCACTAGAGTCTGAAATGCAGCAGTATCTGGGCGATGCCCTGTGTGCCTCTGCGCGAGCAGGGGACCTGGAAATTTCCCAGTACCTCATAATACAGGGAGCGGACTGTCAATTTTCTTGGTGGACGATTTATACCCCCCTGCCACTTTTTACCGGCGCAGGCGCAGGCAACCTTGGGTTAGTGCAGTTGCTGCTCGCCTCTGGCGCTGACTCAAATCTGCAAAATCGGATATGGAGCCAGGCCTCTATTTAACTCTGCCGACCTGGATGTTGCAAAGACGCTAGTTGCCGCAGGCGCAGACATTCATGCCACGGACATCACCTCGCGAAACGTGCTTGCACACACTTGGAAGAACATCGAGATGTTCCGTTTCTTCCTCGAACGCGGGGTAGACCCAAATCTCGCAGATTATACCGGAAATACACCACTTCACCGTGCTTCTTCAGGCAACTCTAAGAGTGCCCTGGTTGAGCTCCTTCTCCAATTCGGAGCGGCGACGGTCGAAAAAGCCAACCTTCGATGGGCACACACCCGTGCATATTGCGATGGATGAAAATAACTGGGAGGTCGTGAAGATCCTCGAGCCCCTCGTTCAAAATCCTGATCTCCGAGCAGAGATTGAGGCCTTGGAGTCGGGGAAAGTGAACTCGTTATTTTTGGGATCAATCCCTGTTACTTATGTATGTGCTTGAAGACCTCTCATCTACCACTTTCCTGACCAGCATACAGATACATTTTGCGATGCAACATACATGTATGAGTTAGATTCACGTCCATCTTTTACCGCTCCCTCGCCTACCACCGCACCCCCGTTCCTTATCGAGCATTTCGGATCGTGATGATCGTGGACCGCATATTCTCCTCTACCGGTTCGGGTGCAGGTGTTGGCGCGTCAATTTTCTTTGGGACATAGGCACGCGCCCAGCTCCCCGCCAATGTTCGTCAAAGGCGTAGCTGTTTTCATTCCCTGCAGTCATCCACGAGTACTTGCCCCCAATACCTGCGGCCTGACTCACGACGGCGTCGGACGTCTTCTTTCGCACATCCTCTGGCATGTTGCAGTCACGCCGAGGCCGTCCTTTTCTTCTTGCGCTTAAGTTCACGCCCTCATCGTTTTCAAAGTTCATCCCCAGCGCACCAGCACCGGCGGCTGGACATCGGGTCAAGTGGAGATCATGCCATATCCCAACAAGAGAATGTGGACAACACGCAGTAGGCGCATATATCGGTTGGAAGAAATTCAATTGGGTGTCCGGTTGAGAGAGAGGAGATGGAGTCCGAAAGTCTCAACATACAGTACGCTAGTATACCAATGTTGGATACCAAAGTTCGCAAGTCGCGTATGAGAACCCGTTCGAGTGGGAAATTCAATGGTGCCGGTCAAATCCCTGCGACTCTGCTGAGTCGCTGTTCGAGTAAGTACGAGGGTAACCTAACCAGTTACTTCTCCATTGGGGTACATTGTTAGTCAAATTGAGGATTCATTTCCCTTGAAAAAATGCCAGTCGCGCTAGTATTCATTGGGGACATTCGGTACATTAATCGGTGCTTAATGCAAGTCCCATAGTCAATACATATTACATAGTGAATTCAAGAAATCGCAATATATTAGCATTACCAAACCCCTTCTAACCCAGCAGCCCACTTCACGTACGCGTGGTCCACCACAGCGATTTAGAGTCCGGCTTCGTGGTCTTCGCCTCTCGTGCAATGTCCTCAGTCACGTCCTGCCACGACTCACCCGGTTTCGAGGTTGGCAGTTTCGACAACATCAAATTTGTGGCCGGCCCAAGCACCAACCTTGACATTGCTAGGCTGAGGGTCGTTGTACCGATTCAGATCGGGCCAGAGGATGCGCAATGTGAGCACGAAGTCCAAGGTCAGCCAAGGCAGGCCGCTGACGGCGAGACACACGGTGTCTTTGAAGCCCTCGCGCTTCACAGCCTGAAAATGCACCACCTCCTTCGTATCGAGATTTCGCAGCACCCACTTGCCTGCGGTTGTGCACACTTGAGTGGGCGGAAGAGGTCAGTTCGTCATGGTGCGCTGCAGGGCGGCCTGCAGCTTCTTCGGAATGCCGCTCGACTCGACTTTCGCGGAGAAGGCTGCCAAACATTGGCTGCTCAGGCTGTGGACATCGACGACCTCGCTGTAGTCGTTCAAAGGCTCCCCAGTTCCACCGGCGTACGGGAGACATGCCCGGCCGCCCTTCTGCCCGATCTGCGTGTCTGCGAGCTTCCCAGACTTTCATCTCTTCAATCAAGCCGGGTTTGACCTGACGGAATGAGTCGGGGACGCTCGTGAGGTGGGTGCTGGTGCATATGATGGGGGTCCCAGCCCATGGCGCCATGCGGCGCTGGCATTCATCCTGCAGCTGGTACATGGCAATGCACCACAACGTCTGAGAACACAGACCCAGTGCAATCTAGGTCATCGACATCGAGACCCGCCGAGATGATGCAGAGAAGCTCAGCCGCAAGCTTCTCGAGCCGGGACGACATGTCGGGTGCTCGGACGAGTTGGCGCAGGAGGAACGGAGATTTTCTATCGCGACCGACGTGGGCGAGCTTGCCAAAGGCGTCCCATGACAAACCACTATTGAAGAAGCCCAAGGGTCCGGCATCGTACCACCTCTCCTTCCTGTCGGACGGGAGCTGCTGCTTCTGACCCAGCCCGGGGGCGAGGAATGTCCAGAGCGGAGAGCTTCGGGTGGTCTGGTCAACACCGGGAGGGCACATTGCGGGGGGGTGAGAGATGAGCGTAAGAAGGAGGAAGGAGTGAGTCAGAACGGGAGCGACTGATGGTTGAGCCGCGTCGCGAAGGAGTAGTAGTCACCTGAGATCCTAGCGTAAGTATACAGTACACAAGCTGCTCGGCCGCTTCGTGGCCTCGCACCCCCTTCCTTCGGTCACGGCGCAGATTCAACCCAGTTGAATGTCAATGCCCAGTTGAGAATTGAGCAAAGGAGCCTGTAATTCACAACGAAATAAATTCCGAGCTTTGAGTATTGAACTGAGCATTCAAGGCAGAGCTTTGCGGTGTTCCATAGATATGCTGTGAAGCCGGATCCGGACAGGCACGGTATGAGAGCAAGTGACATGATCGGACAGCTCGGACAAACAGCAAAACGCCATCGACCAAAAAAGGAGATTCATCGGCACAGCCACCCCGTTTACATCAACGATCGGCTGCATCCTTCGGGTTGCGCAGCAGCAGAGCAAAGCAAGCCTTCGCGGAGAAAGGGATCGCTTCGCGGTCTTTCAGATATGTACGTACTTCAAGATCTTTCATTCACCACCCAGCTTGACGTTTTTCCCGCCAGGTAAAATACAAATACATTTTGCGATGCAACACATAGATGTTCAAACCTATCGTGGCGATCTCATGGTCAAGTTTTAAACCTGATACCCTCTGAGCTGAGGCAGCGTTGCAGAGCCATAGATCAAGGGATGCAGGTCTGGTTGCGTACAGATATTGTATTTCATTTTAAAAAGCTACGATAACTGTGAATCAGACACAAGGATAAGCACGGCCACTGCCGGCTGCATCGCTATCCAGGGCATACAACCCATTCTCGAGGCTCCGAGAGGTAAGTTGTTTCGTTTTGCGTCGGAGCCGTTCGAAGGGGGCGGTGCGGGCGAGTGATATAGCTCTTTGTTTCTTTGCAACTTGACATTAAACAAATAAAGTGCGATGTTTGTCTAAATTGCTGATCTTTCATCCCGCAGCCTTTTTTCAGATCTCAGAGCCATCGTACATGTACGTGCCAACCGCGTTGGAAGCTGTATTGGCCTGACGTGCGTGAGTGAGTAAAAAAAAACGGCATTGCGAAGCAACCTGCTTACTTTCATGCCGGACGAGAACTTGAAGTACTGGCTACCCACAAACTTACACGTTGTCTCTTCGCGCTCGGCTTCAAGTCGGGCCACCTCCCTACCCCGATCCCACACTGCCGAAGGCCAATCGGCATCATCGTCGTCTTCCGTGCGCAACTTGTTCTCCGGATACGCGATATGCTCCAATTCCTTGTGGTTCCAAACAGTTTGAGGACACATTGTAAACAATGCCATCGGAAGAGGTCCGTCTGGCAGGTTAGCGAAACCGCCTTGAGGCGTCGGCGGTCGAATCCGATGGCCATGAAGCAGCGGAGTCCGCGGGGTGTGGGTGTTTAAACCACTGATGCTCAACCGATCGATCTCCTACAAGTAGAAGAGGTGGGTCTCGAAGAGAGTCTGACGAAGAATTCAAGCAAAAATGATGGATTGAAGGAAATATACGAACTCACGGTGCCAACCACTCTGCCAAAGCCGAGCTTATAAACATCAACGAGGCCATCCAGATTTCTAGACATAGTTAGACCGAAGATGGGATCCAGGACACTCTGCTGCTGTTCGATTGGGATCCCGCAAAAACCGTGCAAGATCCGACGAGCCATTGCATCTCCAATGCGCTGTCGGTTGTAGTCTGCTTAAGCGTGCTTTTCGTTACCCAACACCTTCCATCCCGTTTTAACACGTTCTCCCGCATGGTCTTAGCAGCACCGATCGTCTCCGTTAGCGACTTGTCCTCGCGCAGACTGTACTTGGTCAATTGGACGAATGTCGCCGGAGGTGGTTGATAGACGTAGGTCGTAGCGAGTAAATCTTCGGTTGGGTCGGGCTGGCGCCAGCTACCATCCACGGGGTCGTGGAGGAGAAGAGCTGCTTTATTGACGGGGTCACAGAGAAATGTCGAGCGAGAACTTGACCAGGTCCGCGAGAGGTCCCTTGAGCACCGTAATGGCGTCCGCATACGGGAGCGGCAATGGAGCCATGGCTGATTTGACATCGGCGTCAGAAGAAATTTGTGCGGGTGGCAGGGGTTAGCCTCTGACGAAGCCAGCGGGAACGGTGAGGTATAATTGGCCGAGATTTTGGAGTAGAGTAACAGCTTTAGAGGGAGTCGCGGCCATGGTGGTCGTATTCAAGCACAAGATTGAAATTCCACCCCTATCTGACGCAACTTGAAGGGAGAACGAGTGTGCATTCCATCAACCAATTCGAAATTGCCAGACGTGTGCAAAATATGTCGCCGGAATGGCCACATGTCATCACAGCGCAATTATCAACCCAGAGAAACCCAGGAAACTCCAGACACCACCCCACTGAATCCCAGCTCAAAGCATCGCAGATGAACAGAAAGAAGTATAGCCGGCAGTTGCCGAAACGTTAACTCCTTGACGTCTACCACTCCGCTGGCAATGGCGGTACTGTCTGACCTACCCCCAGAGCTGGTTCTTCTCATCGCATCTCTCCTGAATCGCGAGACAATTCTTGACCCTGAGTCCCGTCTCCCAGGGTTCAGACTCCGAGAACCACAACCCGTTCCCGACCTCCCGTCCATCAACGCCCTCTCTCGAACATGCACTGTTTTCCATTACACCCTGGACCAACATTTGTACGACCTTTGTGCATCTGTTGAGCCTCTCGGCAAACTTGCCCTCCTCTTTGCCGTCGAACACGGGCTAGAAAGCACGGTCGACAAGCTGTTCTCGGCTGGAATCACTCTAGACACTGAATTCATGTTCGAACTTTTCGATCGGTGCAACCTTCTCCAAATTTCGGCAGCTCTTGGTCTTCGGACCATGGTGGTCAAAATATTGGCAATGTATGGAGAGAAGATGATGACCAAGGTGCTCGCAGACCGTGGCAGACGCAGAACCCCGTTGAATTATGCGGCACGCAACGGACACATGGAGATCGTCAAACTCCTCGCGCCCATTCCTAGCTCCGTCGTCTGCAGCGATCCGCCACCACTAGAGTCTGAAATGCAGCAGTATCTGGGCGATGCCTTGTGTGCCTCTGCGCAAGCAGGGGAGCTGGAAATTTCCCAGTACCTCATAATACAGGGAGCGGACGTCAATTTTCTTGGTGACCTCCCTCCACTTTTTTACGGCGCAGGCGCAGGCAACCTTGGGTTAGTGCAGTTGCTGCTCGCCTCTGGGGCTGACCCAAATCTGCAAAATCGACATGGAGCCAGGCCTCTATTTAACTCTGCCGACCTGGATGTTGCAAAGACGCTAGTTGCCGCAGGCGCAGACATTCATGCCACGGACATCAACTCGCAAAACGTGCTTGCACGCACCTGGAAGGACATCGAGATGTCCCGTTTCTTCCTCGAATGCGGGGGTAGACCCAAATCTCGCAGATTATCACGGAAATACGCCACTTCACCGCGCTTCTTCAGGCGATTCCGAGAGTGCGCTGGTTGAGCTCCTTCTCCAATTCGGAGCGGCGACGGTTGAAAAAGCCAACCTCGATGGGTACACACCTGTGCATATTGCGATGGATCAAAATAACTGGGAGGTTGTGAAGATCCTCGAGCCCCTCGTTCAAAATCCTGATTTCCGAGCAGAGATTGAGGCTTGGAGTGAGTGAAAGTGAACTCGTTATTTTTGGGATCAATCCCTGTTACTTATGTATGTGCTTGAAGACCTCTCATCTACCACTTTCCTGACCAGCATACAGATACATTTTGTGATGCAACATACATGTATGAGTTAGATTCACGTCCATCCTTTACCGCTCCCTCGCCTACCATCGCACCCCCCGTTCCTTCTCGAGCATCTCGGATCGTGATGATCGCGGACCGCATATTCTCCTCGGCGCGTCAATTTTCTTTGGGACATAGGCACGCGCCCAGCTCCCGCCAATGTTCGTCAAAGGCGTAGCTGTTTTCATTCCCTGCAGTCATCCACGAGTACTTGCCCCCAATACCTGCGGCCTGACTCGCGACGGCGTCGGACGTCTTTCGCACGTCCTCTGCCATGTTGCATTCACGCCGAGGCCGTCCTTTTCTTCTTGCGCTTCACGCCCTCATCGTTTTCAAAGTTCATCCCCACGCACAGCACCGGCGGCTGGACATCGGGTCATGTGGAGATCACGCCATATCCCAACAAGACAATGTGGACAACATACAGTAGGCGCATATATCGTTGGAAAGAAATTCAATTGGGTGTCCGGTTGAGAGAGAGGAGACGGAGTCTGAAAGTCTCGACATACAGTACGCCAGTATACCAATGTTGCATACCGAAGTTCAAAAGCCGCGTATGAGAACCCGTTCGAGTGGGCAATTTAGTGGTGCCTGAGTCGCTGTTCGAGTAAGTACAGGATCCGGACAGGCAGCAAAACGCCATCGACCGAGAAAGGAAATTTATTGGCACAGCCACCGCGTTTACATCAACGATCGGCTGCCAAACGTGACACAACATCGCGTCTAATATTCCCTCGTCCAATGGCGTTGTCCTCAAGCTTGCGGTCGATCCTTGGGTTCTGTTTTTATGCAAAAACTATTCCTCGTTGGACCCCCACTCGCTTTTACTCGGTCCAAACCAAGACTGGCGCCGACACACCTCGGTGCGCGCATATAGTTTCAGTTTCCATCTCCGAGCTGAGAAAACCATAGCCGTAATCCAGGCCCACCACGTCACGTACCTTCCACATATAATCCGTCTTTCCTTGTCTCCCGCGACTACATCGATCTCTCCGGACGGAAATACATCGACTTCGGTCCCAAGTCACGAAACAAAATAACGCGAGGCGCGTATTACTCTCAGCGACAGCTAGCCACTGGGCAAGTTGTCTACCGCTTTCCGACTCAATCTACTGGATTTTTTTACTACTCCCGGGATCAGGATGCCGCGCCATTGGAAGGCAGCATTCGTTTTCGTGTTACCTCCGATAATGCCCCATCGTCCTTCAATCGTGGTCATGACTTGCTTTTGCCGTCTGGACTTCCTTGGCAGATTGCTCTACCCCAATTAGCTTGCGGGAAGGGCTATGATAGGATCTGTGACCACCTACTGGAGGAGAAGCTGGTGACAGTAGAACAGCTCTCGCAATGCCGTGCCATGTTCAGGCATACAAAGATACATTCTCAAACTGTCTTGTTTCGCCTGAACCAGGAGTTTCCCGTCACTTTTTCTAGGCAACTCGTTCTCAGGGTTGTTGGAAAAGTGCTGCACCGTCTCAAGTGGAGTGACGTGTTCCGCGACGACGCGATCCACTTCCCATTTACTGGTGCGCTGATCTCTCGCCAATATCTAACACGCTCGTTCATCATTTATCCGTCAGGTTCTGGGTTTGCCCGTTTTGAGCCCTCCGCCAACCCCGAATACGATGGGCGACGAGTGGTTCATCTGCGGATCACCAAAATTATGAACCCCGTCTCAATCACACAGAAAACGACGTTACTGGAGCCCGAAGCTGGGCAGTTGCTGACTCGCCCTGGCCACGGCCGTATCAAACCTTGGGCGTACGATATTGATGCCAAAAATACCGCTGTTGCCACCGCTCTCCGCGCTTTGTGGGATAATTCTCGCATTCCGTAGTGCCCCTCCCTCCCTCCGAGTCCGCGCCACCTCGTCACTTCGTCAGTGCGCTCAAAATTGCAGATGTTCGTCACATTGATGTATCCTGTAGAAAACTCGTCACCTCGGATATTTTTGGCGAAACTACCTGACCTGGCATGAGGGCCTGTCGCGCTCTTTACTTTGTGAAAGACCTGTGTTCCACATCTGCAGTACTGAGCCCCCAACAAATCTGTGCCATTTGAAAAGCCAGAAGAAAATTATATCGAGTTGGTTTTCGGGTAGCATTTCTTGCGCCGGCGCTTTGGACGCGCGTCGCCGCACCTCTCTGTAGAAGAGCAACAGGCCTAGAGTTGACAAGAATCGGCAGCCAAGGATTTCTTTTACCATGACTAATCTCAATATTCCTGTCTGTTACACTATAAAACTCTTCCTGAATTCAAGAAACATTTGAGAGACATACAGATTCCATTGAAAACCGGCCAAGATGAAATATGGAAGCTAAAAGAGTTGCAGCCACCAACGCACCTGGACCACCACTTGGGGCAGAACTGCCACGGCCTCGCATCAGTTGAGGACCCTGAGGTGGTACGGCGGTGACATGCATCCATCTCCTGGGTCCGAAATTATGGGCCACTTTGTTGTGGATAAGTAGTACGCAGCCGATATGAGGCTTCACATGCTTCACAAGTTGATGAACAATGCTGGTGTGTCATTAAAAATTATAATGCGTTGGGTACAGACGGTATACAATGTCGACGTCGAAAAGGATGATGAAGATGATGAAGATGATGGAATAAATACGATTAGTACCCTGTCTACATGCGCACTCCATCCACGAACGGCCGGTCATGGTCGAGCTCAGTATACGGAAAACTCAGCGCCCCACCCATCCTCGGCGAGACAATCTCAAACCCCGACGTGTCGAGACTTGTGCTCTCGTGTGTATCCATCGAGTGCGCCGACGAGGCCGTCGACTCTCGTGGCCGGTGATGCTGCTGCGACTGCCGCCCTGAGGACCCCGAGTCTGTCGACGTCGACACCATCTTGGCGCTCAGCCGTCGCCGCGCGATCGCCGCCGAGTTCGACCGTGTCGTGGGCGGCGGGTGGCTCCCCACATAGCTCGCGATGAACTGCTCGGGGATTTTGGGGCTGGGCGGGATATCCAGCGGCAGATTCAGTGGCGAGCCCTGCGAAGGGGATCCCGTTAGGCTGGTTTTGCGCGTGCGGAACGTCGTCGCGGACGGTGTCAGCGGTGCGGGAACGGCGCCGCCGCCGTTGCCGTTCGTCTGCGACTTCCACTTCAGGATGGACTTGCGCACGCTGTTACGGTGATCCTTCTCCGGCATTGGGGGGCTAGGGTGCGGGGGTATCGGCGGGGAGGTGTTCAGTGGTTGGGAGTTCGAAGGTGGGGAGGTATTTAACGGCGGCGAAGAGTGGTGAACCGAGGTCGGGGAGGGCGCGCGCGAGGGCGGGCGGCTCGCAGAGGACGAACCGACGGCGCGCGCGCGGGCGGGGTGATGCGTGTTGGATACGGCGACTCTTGGTCCCAAAGCAAGCCGTCGTTTCTCGCATTCCGGGGCGGGCCCGCCTTAGGGATGATCGGCGAGTTCTTCGTCGACTGCAGCATGGGCGGCGGTGCGCTCAGCCCCGACTGCATGTTCATGTGCGACTGGACGCTCATGTGCGACGGCGCGTCTGACGGCCGGCGGGGCATGTGCTGCGGGAGCGGAGGAACCTGCTCCGGCGACGGACGGTGAGGGGGCATGCCATGCTGGTGCACAGGCATTCCCTCGGGCGACGCCCGGCGGGACGGGGGACCAAGCATGTCCTGTGACGGCCTGCGCTCCGGCCTGCGCTCCTGGCCCATCGCACCGATCGATGGCCTACGCTCCTGGCTTACTGACGGCCGCCGCTCCTGGCCCGGGCCCATCGCACCAAGCATATCTACCGACGGCCTCCGCTCCTGGCTCGACGTCGTCGACGTCGACGGCCGCCTCTCCTGGCTGAAACTCGGGCGCGGACTCGCATTTGGCCTAGTATTTGGCTGCGGCGGCGGCGGCAACCTCCCCGGAAACCCTGCACTAAGCGGCGTCCTCGGCGGCATCTCCACCTCCACGTCCGGCAAATCCATATCCTCCATCGACGGGCGATTAGGCCTCTGAGGCGCAGGCGGCGCCAATGGCGGGTTCATGTTCGGGATGTTCGGGCTGGTGGGCGTCATGTTCGGCACCGCAGGGTTCCCCGGCCGCTGCTGCGTAGGCAACGGCGGCGACAGCGGGCTCCACGCGTTCTCATGCACCGCCGTCATCGGTGGTATGCTCACCGACTCCTTGCGACTCTTCCGCCACAGATTCTTGATCCCCTTGACGCTCATCAGCGTCGCCCGATTCGCCTGCTTCTCACCACCGCCGACACCGTTCATCGAGTCCGTCGAGAATCGGCTGCTGCCTGTTGTCGCTGTAGCTGTCGTCGCAGCCTTACTTAGCACACTCGCGCGCGCATCGCCGGCCCCTCCTCCAATCGACGAATCCGAGTTTTTGCGCTTCACCTCCGGCAGCGCCGGCGCAGGAACCACAACCGGCGACTCCCAATAGCTCTTAGACGTCCGCTTCCCACCCACTCCCAGCCCAGCCCCTGGGATCGCGCTAGGTACCTCCGGCGCTTGGGACGGCACGCGCCCAAACGGATCCGGCGACAGCGGGATGAGCGGCGAGTTCAAGCTGCTCTTCGGCCCAATACTGGGCGTCATGGCGGGGTACGCCGCAGGGGGCGTGAGGGGGGTGGTTCTCGGCCAAATCGCGCTTGCGGAGGCTCGCTTTCCGAGGAGGCGGTGGAGTGCATGGAGGAGGCGCGGCTGGAGCTGCTCGTCGCGCCTGCGGTGGGGCGGAATCGCTTGGGCATGGAGGCGGAGACGCCATTGACGGCGAGCTGGGGCGGGAAGTGCTGCTGCCCCACAGCGGGGGAGTTTGTGGGCCGATCCGTGAGGGAGGTGTACGGCACCGCAGGCCAGGCGGCTTGTTGCGAGAGGTCGTTATCCCTGCGCAGAATAGTTAATATTGATTCAAATTCAGAGGACGAGACAACTCACGAATAATCCGAGTTGTCCTCGTCACCCATACCAGGGTGATTCGGGAGGCGCGGCGTCGGCGGGAACACCTCCCTATTGGACACGGGCGTAAACGGAGACGACGGCATGGGCGCGTACTGGGCCGACGCGGGCGGGGACATATTCGGCGAGCTCGCAGCGGTGGAAAAGCTTGGCGACAGGTCCGTGCGGAGAATGCGGGGAGAGAATTGTGCCAGGTTCTACGCAGAACAAAAGAACCCGTCAGTGGTCGCGTCCCATCAGGAATACAATACTCACCTTCTCAATCTCATCCAACTGCGCCCTCATAATCACCTGGCTCTTCCTTCTATCGTTAGGGTCATCGTCATCCATGTCGAACTACACACAAAAGGAATGAGCATTCGTAATTTTCACAACACACAACACGCAACACAACATCCCCTCGCCCCCGTCCTCTTCGCCGCCCGCGAGGATGAGGACGTGGGGAATTAAATAAGATAAAGTAATTGAAGACGTACGTCATCGCCCTCGCCTTCGACCTCGCTCGACACATCGAGGCCCAGGTCCAGCCCCATGTCGTCATACACGTCCCCCCGCCGCTTGCCGGGGTCATACATGCTCTTCCGCGGCACGCTCAGCAGGTCCCGGTCCCTCTCGTCGTCGTGAAGTTGCTGTTCCTCGAGATACGGTAGCCCACCCTCCGCGTCTCCGTCTTCCGAATCGGAATCAGGTGCAGGGGGACGACAGGTGCCGGGACGGCCGGTGCGGGGCTGAGGACGAGCGGCGTCGGCGGCGGCGCGCGCTTGCGCGACGCGCTGCCCTGCATGCCGGGGATCTCCACGCCCAGCGCGGGGCGCCCGTTGCCCACGAGCGACTCCACCTCGCGCACGTCCTCCTCGTCCGAGCCGTCGCTGGCGGACTCGGCAAAGTCCGCGTGGTCGTTCGCGAGCTCGCCCGCACTCAGCGCGAGCTGCACGATGTGCGGGTTCGTTGGCCGGGAGGGGAGGTGTGAGAGTGAGGCGCGCATGTCTGCCCAGGTGTCAGCGTCTTCGCCAAAGACATCTGCGAGGGGGTCCTTGCCTGCTTCGTCTTCCTCCACGTCGTCTTCCGCTACGTCCACATCCTCCTCCTCAAACTCGCTCCCCGACTCCTCCGACTCCATCATCGACTGCGGGCTCTCGCTGAGCGGGAGATACCGCTTCGAGCCGCTCCTCCCCAACTCCAGCTTATCCCGCCCCTTCTCCCCCCCAAGCCGAAACGCCAACGGCGCCCGCCGCTCCTCGTCCTCCCCGTTCGGCGTAGCGCTGTTCTTCCGCTTCGCGTGGTTCATCCGGCGGCTCCGCAGCCACGGCTCGTACCACGCGGCCTTGCGGCGGTCGATGTCGAACTCGACCTTTGCGAGGATGGGGATGAGCGCGTCGGCGTGCAGGCCGGGGAGGTCGAGCGAGTCGGCGCGCGAGGACGGCGCGGCCTGCGAGGTGTCGGGTGTCTCGGCCTCGGAGGGGGAGCGCGACGGCGCGGAGGAGGACGAGGGCGGGGCGGACTTTGTGTGGAAGCGCGCGGGGAGCTCGGAGGTGGAGGAGGGTGTGGTGGGCGAGGGGGTGAAGGGCGCGTGGAGGGACAAGGCGCCGGTGTTGGTCGACAGCAGGGGGAGCGGGTAGGCCTGGTGGGCTTGGGGGAGATAGGGGGTGGAGCGGTTGTTGAGGGCGAGGCCGAGGAGTGGGGGCGCGGCGAGGGAGGAGGAGACCTCGTCGCGTATCTCGGACTTGACGACGCGGGTCCAGAGGTGGCGCCAGATGTCCTCTGAGAGGCGCGGGCCGGGCTCGTCGAACTCGTTGGCGAAGGATTTCTCGGACGGCGGGGGACTCGAGTTGTTTCTGGGCTGGGACACGAGGTAGAGGATGAGACCGGCGGTGCTGGGCAATGCATACTCCTTTGCGATTGCACCGAGCTGGGACTGGAAGGTCGAGTGGACGGGAACGAGAGTGCCGCGGCGGAACTGGGTGTGGTATCCCGAGGCGGTGGAGGGGGGCGGTGTGAGGTCCGAATCGAACGAGTCGGAGTCGTGGGGCAGGTGTATTGGCGGAATGACATGGAGCAGATACTTGGAAGTGGCTGGAGAAAAGCCAAAAGCAGATGCACTAGATGGGGTGGGAGATCGGCGGTACTGGTCCAATGCGGGTGAAGAGCCATTATAAGACGGCGAAAGCATGGGTGACGGGGTGTGTATTGCGGGCATGGGGGTGGACACGCCCAGGGCATTTGCGAGACGGGCCAGACGGTGAGGGGGCAGCGGGTTCTTTGGGGGCGCCCATGACTGCGCGGTGGGAGGTGGCGAATCCCGGACCGAGGCAGAGTTTGGCATATATGCTAGTACTAGTGCGAAGGTTATAGGAAGGAAGGACGGTGGGATAGTAATAACGAGCGGAGGACTAATAGTAGCACTGTGCATCGAAGTTAAGGCCAGGCAATCAGGGTCCGCAGTTGTCCCGAGCAATAGACAGCGAGCTCGACGGGGGCGACAGCGAGCTCAAGGGCGGCGGGGTCGGCGGCAGCAGTGAGCAAGCTGGGTTGACCTGTTGGCAGAACGCAACTGAATGAAAAGCAAACTCGGAATTGATGCGAACATCCCTTGATCAGTCTTCCATTCACTCAACTCTGATCTCTACTATAGCTATACACTTAGTTAAATAAGGTCCTCCATCTACCCAACCCCCACACCAATCTCAGTTAACCACAGGGACTCTCAATTTTCTTTTCTTGGTCTGCATATTCCCCCACAGGTCGTACCCACAGCTTCCCGTCCCCGTGGACAGACACCGGCTATCGAACCCCGTCTCGAGTCTCTCAGCTATCATCAATCGCACTCCACAGTTCCATCTGCATCTGTGCGAACATCCCGCCACTGCTGCATTCGGCCGCCGCGCCTGCAGTCCCTATATACGCAAATACCCTCTCCCACCGCTCCTGTTCACGTACATCCCCTCCTTTGTGTCACTCACTTTGGCTCCTGCGTTTCTTGTCTGTGTTTTACCCTCCCTGGACGTGCCTGGCTTAGTGCTTACACAACTCGCTTCTGTCTGTCTCTCACAGTCTCTTGTCCCATCCCGAGGAACAACTTTGCGCAACAAACCCCGCCCCCTATCCAGCCCAACTTTTACCCCCTATCATAGACTGTCAATGCGGAATTGATGCGTACCAGTGACAACGGAACACGGACACGGACGCGGACTCGGGCGCAAATCCCACTATGGCATTATCGCATAACTGTTACTCCACGAGTCGCCTTCACTACAAAATTGAATGATCGACTACCTGCTACCTGCGACGTGATACCAATCTTTCCTTCTGCACTCCACCTGGCTCCATGTCTCTCCATGTTGTCTTGTCGAGCCAGGTCGAATCCAGCTGACCTTCGTTTGGACAGAGAATCTCGAGTCGACCGGAAACGCCAACTGTTCTCTCGCCGGTCCTCCGTACCATCGCACACTGTCCGCAACTCCGAACGTTAAATCCCTTACCCGCGCCGACTGCGCATCGAACCAATTTCACACTCACATCTCGGCCAGCGAGCCTGCGTTGACCCTGCAAAACGTGTCGCCATAAATAACCCAAGCTGCGCATTGCATGCTTGCCGCCATCGATATCCACTCCGTACACGATGTTTCGGGCCCCCATACACGTTCCCAAACCCATTTCTTAGCGCGCCAGTTTCGGGCGCCCCCGATTCCTCTTCTTTCTGGCCTCTCGAACCCCAGAGCCCGGTTTCAGGACGCCCCCCCCCCCAAAAAAAAAGGTCGTAGAGCGCCCGAAACTGGTTTCAACGTTCATGAAGACCCCGAAACATTGATTTTTCCGGGTGATCAGCATTCGAAACCCTCCATCGCGCTCTTGTTGATGTATTTCTGTAACTCGGAGGTATTTCCTTTTTAAATACTGGGTAGGTAGGTATTTTGGGGTCCTACGGGTGCGGCACGAATAGATCTTGCAATGTCCGCACAATCGATGGCACACCCACCAGCCGCGACCCGTTCTAATGCGCAGGTATGTAGCTGGCGAATGAGACACGATAGATCTTGCAATGTCCGCACAATCGACGCCCCACCCACCAGCCGCGACCTGTTTTAATGCGCAGGTATGTAGCTGGCCAATGAATTGGAAGATCACTCGACAAGATACCGCCGAAGAGCAGGATATCGAGACCTTTCTTGAATCTTGGCACACGATCCCGAATCTAACCTGACGTATCGCAATTGTGACCCAAGCACTCCCTCATCTTGAAACTCCACGTCCCGCTGATTCTAACTTTCCGCAGAAAAATGTATAGCGTGTACAAAGGTGGTGCAGCCCAATAAACTACTAGATTACATTCTACTATACTATACTATCCTATGCATGTGTATGAAAGCAGAGCTGAAAAATGATGTTGCTCGATTCAAACTATAACCCATTCATTATCCCTACGGTCGACGCGGGGGCAGCGGCGGCCCTGGATTACCGGTCCTGCCTATAGGCGGGTCGCGTTCTTGTTCTCGCGCCGCTACCTCACCTCCTCCTCCTCCTCCCCCAATGTCACCCGCACCCGCACCCGACCCCGACGGCGTCTGTGTCGGCGTAGACTTCTCCGAGCCCGCGGGTGAGAGCGTCCCCCGCCGCGACGGGGCGACGAAGGGAACCCTAGCCCCAGCCCAGACTCGAGCGACGCGCGCTTGACCTTGTTCGCGATGGACTGCAGCGCCTCGGATGCAGACGGCTGCGGCGCGGTCTCAGCTAACAGCGGGGTGCTCGCGCTCAACTCCGGGCGCGACACATTGGAGAGGGAAGGCGTGCGTCCGCTGCGGGGTGGGAGCGGTGGTGGTGTGGGACGCGCGGGCGACGAACCCGGAACGGTGATGGGAAGGGACTCGAGGAGGCCGCTTCCTTCGTCCGCCGTCTGCGTGCGCGAAGACGATGCCGACGACGACGAACTCGAAGCGGCTACCTCATCCGACGACACCTCCGCCGACGCGGCGGGGCTCTTCCAGAGCCTATACACACTCTGTATCGCGGGATTCTTGGCCCGCGCGTCGGGCGACGGCGATGGAGGCTTCGGCGCGACGTACCCCATCGACATCACCTCCCCGCGGTGGCTCGCGTGGATGCCCGGGATCGTCATCATTTTCGCCTGCGGCTGGACGTGTATGCGCGGCGGCGTCGCCGGTTCGGATGGCTCGCGCTCGAGGGTGTTGGTTCGACTGACCGATGGGGAGCCGCGCTTCGCAGTGCTGTCCGCCGTCGCCGTCGCTGCGCGCGCCATGAAGGATGGGGATGGGCCATTCTGCGACGGCCGCCCAGGCTGCATCGTGAGCGCGCGTTCGCGCACCTCGGGTGTCGGGATCGGGATCGGGGTCGACGGTCCAGGGCTAGGGCTGTGGTCTCCTCCCCCGCGCCGCCGCTCCGCGACAGCAGCTCTGACCTCTGCGTAGCTCGCGCGCGCCTTTTGCGACGTGCTATTATTGCTGTCGCCGCCGCGGAACCGCGACACAAACGAGCCGTGGTCGGGCACCTCGTCTCCCCCGGCGGAGGACCCGCCCTCGGAGTTCTTGTCCTTCATCAGCCCGCTCCAGTTCGCGCTCCACTTCCGCATCGCCTCCTTCGCCGTGTTGCTGATCGCCTGCTTGTCGCGCGACTTGAGCGTGGAGAGGAACGACGACGTCGTCGGGCTCGATCCGTTCGGCACCGACGTGGAAGGCTCGCTCGAAGGCTTGGAATACTCTTCCACTGAGTTCGACTTGGTGTGGCCCCATGTCGACGATGACCGCGAAGGGGGTTGGAGATGCGAATCGTCGCTGCTCCCTTCAGAGCTCGGTGGCTGAGTCGGGTCAGAGACATTCGGCGTGGAACGCGATCTAGGATTTTGGGCCTTGTCTACATCCACCGTCCGTCCCCGCGAGCTCATATCATCTTCAAATCCAACCTGCTCGTCCAAAGACCCCAAGTCATCGCTACGGACGCTGGAAAACCAGCTCTTCCGCTTATTCGCGCGCGACGTCTCGTCACCCGACGAGTACGAGGATGACCAGGACAGATCGCCGGGGTCGGGAGGCGACCCAGACACGGCGTCGCGGGAGAGCTCGGTAGCAGATTGGCTGCGAATACCATCTATCTCGACCGAAGGTGGATGGACAACGGGCGCAGATGCGACCGAACCGTCTTCGTCTGGAACCTGCTCAGAGACAGAGCTGGGTGGCTTTTCGCGTCGCGATGCGTCCGACCAAATTCCGCCTCGGTGGGCAAACGCAGAGCTCTCGAAGAACGCAATATCGTCCATATTCGGCAGAACCACCGATTCTTGGATCTGAATTACAGATGTTATTATTTGTACAAGTGAGAGACTAGAACAACGCACGATTGTTTTCAAGCTCGATTCCAACGTGCTCGTTATCATGCTCCAGGTTATTTGGCGGTCGCTGACGATGGGCTCGACCTCGAAGACCATCCGCGGGGTCTGCGTGAAGGCATACCAAATGCGGTTGCTCGGGGGACGTTTAACTTTGATCAGCATATTGCCCTCGATCTCTTTCAGAACCGCGGCTAATACAAGCTTGACCAAGTAAGGTTTGAAGCGCGAGCCTAGGTTGATCGTCGCTGTTGCTTCAATGGTGATGCGGAATTCCCCTTTGTAGAGCAAGTGAACCTCCAAAGACGCGTCGCCCTCCTTGGTGAGCTCCTTCAGCATGGGTTTGCTGAAGGTCGGCGCCTTGTTGCCGACCGAGACCTCGGTGACGACAATGTCAGTGAGGAAGGCCGGGCGTTTAACTTTGGAGAGTTTCTTCATTAGTCGGCCCACGATGTAATCTTCGAGGTTGTGTGTCCGGTAAAAGCTGAAGAATATACGGCCAATGAGGGCGTTGAGCCAGCGCATTGGAATGACATCCGGCTGCTCGTCGAGAGTATTAACGAGGTGGTTCATATCGGAGGGCTGGAAGATGTCGTGAAGCGGGGCGAGGAAGGGAGTTTGAGGTGGGTTGTCAGACGCGTGTATGAGGGCGAGGTACCAGTCCTCCATCTCCACATTTGACCGTACGAAGATGAACCACGGAGTCGCGGGATCCAGCGCCTCTTCTCTCGCTGTCTCCTTGAGCCGCGCTTCTTCCGCTAGGAGCTCCCGCTCCTTCTCTGCTTTCTTGGGACCCAAACCGCTCTCCGCCACCTTTGCATCCACATCGCCACCTTCCAAACCCATCTCTTTCGTGACGCTTGGCATGGACTTGTCCGTGTGCGGGAGTTTGGGTTTGAGACAGATGGCGTTTCGCTTCGCGAACAACTCGCCGTCCAGCAAGCCCTCGGGGTATATCGTCACGTCGTGGCTCCCGAGCTCAATGGCCGCCTCGCACTCGGTCATCCCCTCGTCCTCGTACAGGTACAGCACTGTTCCCTTCAAAGCCACATACCACATGTCCTTCGGGCGCGACCGCTTCGGGTCCTTCGAGCGCGAGTCCAAGAACGAGCGCATCATGCCGACATAGCCGCCCTCGAGGCTAGACTCCTCGAACGTGCGCCGCACGGTGAGCCAGCCTTTGCGCGTCCTTGGGATATCATTGATGTCGGATGCGGCCAGCGGGACGGTGTCTGCGTCATTGGGCTCCTTCTCGCCCGCAAGCTCCGCGCGGAGCTTTTGGTGACATCCAGGTCACCTACGGGCACCGAGGTGTAGACGATGAAATAAACGACCGCAGCGATGACCAGAGGGAGAAATGTGAGGCCTCCAAGGACATAGGCATAGAAGAGCGCCTTTAGACCCATGAATGGGAAGGCCGGTCAGAGTAGAGTCCAAGTCTGAAGTGACGTCCACGTCTCCGGGTCTCGACCACGTGTCCGCTAATTAACCCCGTTTCACAACCGCGTTCATTCGACGGCCGCAGCGCGTTTTTTCGTGCATAAATCCGTGTCAATGCTTCCTGGTAAAGTAGAATAGCATGTACAGCTGTATCTACCCGAATCGTGCACTCATCGCAGCGTCCATCCGTAAATGAGCAACGGTTGCAGAACACGGTAGCAAAGCGGATCCTCGTGGATCGAGTACTAAAAGTACTGCAGCCCAGACGCATTCGAGAAGTCGACCATATGTCGGCTTTCGAGAGACCGGGAAGTCAAAGGCATTAACTAACTTGAAAGCTAATCAGCCTTGCGTGGAGCTGACCGGGCCAGCGCGGCGGTGTCTCCGGTGCTTGAGAACGCGCGGCCGCGGCTCCAGTCCTTTTAATGCAGCCTGCCAGTGGCCATTTTTCCAAACCCAGTGCTGGATATTTCTCCCACATGTTCGGCGCGGCGGCAACATGGGCGGAAAGGACTCGTTAAATGATGGGAGAGATGTGGGGACCGTGAGCCGATTGCTGAATGCGCTGTCTTGGTACGGAATCTGGCACGAGGTTTCGCGCGGCTGCCGTGCGCACGGGGGTGATGACAATAATGGGAACAGAGGGGTTAGCACTTCGGATGACAAGTGGGTCGGGCTATGGGAGGGGATCGTGTTAATCGTAGACTACGCGGAAGGAGAATGATATTTACCGAGAGAGTTCTGCCACAGCTCGAGTCATCGTCCGACACATTCCCCGGTGACATGGGGAGAGGGTCTTCAATCTAACACTAAGGGATGAGAAACAGGTACTGGGAATGAACAGGAGCGACGGGTACCGGTTCAGTGCCATTATTGGGTTCCAGCGCCGCCAACAAATGTGCAACGTCTTCCATGTCTTTCTCCAGGATGGAATAGAGGCCCTTGTACATTGGATTCACCGCACGTTCGCACATCTGTGCTACATGGCCCCAAGTAATGTCCGGTACTGATACGACCAGCCGAAAGGTCTCCATATCTAAGAACTGAAAGGAACCCGAGTTTGAGTGACTCGTCTCGACTGCATACAAGGAACATACAAAGCGTTCGTCTCCTATAGACTTTTCCGAAGACGAGACCTGCGAGCCTGACGCGGCTGCGGATAGCCTTGCTAACATGGTGGAGGGTGGCGGGCGGCGGGCAAGGTACTAGAAGTGAAATAAGGGGGTGGGGGGTCAACACAGCTCCGCAACCCCACATTCCACATTTTTAGAGTCGGTTCCGGGGAGGTTCATACCGGTTTGATGCCATCATTCAACGATCGGCGGCCGCATTTGGAATAAGCTGCGGTACCTTCAACTCGTCTCACCTCTCACCTCTCACTGGGAATTTGTGGTTCAGATGGTTTTTTTTGCCCTGCCTCCAACGTTTCTATTTTATTTGAGGAAGATTTGTGCGTGTCTTGCGTGAGCGAAATTTGACTCGCTTCCGGCCGCGGCGCCCGATCGAGCCAGGACCAAGCATAATATTTTTATTCTCGGAAGACCGAGCTGGTGTTCCGATGTTGTCTATTTCAGAGCTACTTGCATCTAGCCGAGGACAAAACCACAGGGTCGAACCGGCATAACGAGAGTGAAACCAAGAACGCGATACAAAATACATAACTCGAGTACACATCCAAAATCTAGGATACTAATTTTAAAGAAAAGATACCCCCTTCTCGTCCTTATCATCCAAATGAAACCACCTCGACCACGCCTTCCGCTCCTCCGCCGTCCCCTCAAACACCCAATTCACCTTCTTAATCTCCGCAAACCCCTCACTCAGCTCGGGTTCTTCAAAGTTGGATTTGAACGTCGTAAATGCTATCTTGGGCAGCATTTCGCGCGGCGGCTGTAGTGCATAGGACGGATGAGTAAATGAAGACATGTGGATCAACTTGACGAACCTCACGAGCAGCGACGGACGGCGGGAGCCCGAGCGAGCGGTACAGATTATTGTGCCATGCAAGCTCGGCGGATCCCGTAAATAGCATACATCTGCGTAGTGGCATGAGCTGAAGCGCGGGAAATTCGATACGAAGGACAAACCGGACAGGAAGCCCGAGTTTCTTCGCCACGTCAATATAATATTTCCGCGTAAACGCGTCTCGGTTCGTGTTATCTTATTCAAGTCCACGTTAGCCTTATCATCGTGCAGCAGCATTGATTGACGGACCAACGACGCATTTCTCGCCGGCGGCAAGTGCTTCCTGGACGGCTTTAACACACTTGTCCCGGGTTTTCAGCGTATCTTGGTTGATGTGCCTATAGCCGGCGGGCTCAAAGTGTTGGCGGTAGAAGGTGGTTTTGCCCAAAGAAGGGTACCCGACGAAAAGTACAAGCTCTTGCTTGGGCGGGCTGGGTAGCAACGGGGTCGAGGAGGGTGTATATAATGGTACTAGAAATATGAATAAGCGCGACCCTGTTCAGTTTGGCCCAGCTCACATTTAGGAAGAGACAAGGCATTAAAGCCCTTTAGGCTGAAATCAGGATCAGGCGCTTTCCCGAGGAAATATTCCTGCCCGACAATGAGTATGAGAGTGGTGCGGACAACTGGAGGAATCACCTCTGGCGTAAAGAACGGAATTTCGACATTCAACGCCCATTTCCGATCAGTCGAAGCAAAGTCCTTCTTCTTGCCCGGGTTCTTGGGATAATCACGACCAGCCGCATCGCCGACGAAAAACGAAGACTTCTTGTCTATTCCAAACGTGAGAGCTTGAGGAAGCAACCAAGTAACGTGCGTACCGATCTGGACGCCATCTTCGGCATATAGTCTTTCCAACTCCTCCCACATCCCAATCATGGGCTTCCGGTAACGATCTTTTGCAGTTGCAGCAAATATTCGAAACGGAAGGTCGGGAAGCTGGATCATGTTGGTACGGGTCTTTACATTTGTACGAGCACGTACTTTTGCTGCAATCAAGCCTATTTTCGTTTTCCAGTCTTTCCTCTTCTTCCCCTCGGATAATCCAGCCTGGTTGGAGATTACGACAATTGCGTAGCTGGCAAACATGATTAAGGAGAGCAAGAGAAGCAAAGTAAGAGTCTTACCCTTCCTTGGCGGCTTCAGCCAGTTTTACGGGAACGCAAGGATTCCACCACCTCCATTCAAGTGGTGGTTTCTTGAATCCGCCCTCGATCACAGTGTCATCGAGATCAAACGCGGCGACTTTTACAGAGCTCGCCGGCGTTAAACTGACGGCATGCAAGCAGGAACCGGAGGGACCAAGTGGCTTTAACCAATTGAGCGAACCGGTTGCTTCCTCGGCAGGCGTCTTGCTGAAGAAAGGGTGAACTAGGATAGCGTCAGCGGTGTTTTACTGAAATTACAGGCTCTACTCGCCCTTGGCGACCTTATTGGACGCCGAACTGGCTCCGGGCTCGAGCTGCGAGGCCGTCCGTTTCTTAGCCGCTTGTGCGCGGTTATGAGCGCAAACGCGGACGAATCATAGAGAAGAGCGCTTACTGGACGCCGAGGCCATTCTGGGATGGTGAAGGCGCGTGTGCCTGGCGCTTAAACGCGTCAAATACGACGCTTCGAGGCGGTAAAGGAGAGACAGGTTTGATGCGGTCGGTGTTTGGCACATCCACTGATGCACTGCCACGAGCAGACAATTTCCTTTCTTGGCATCTGGAGGTTTGAACAAAAAAGGACATCCATTCTATTTCATCCACGGAAAGCGGTTACAGCGGCTACACTATCTGGAGTTACAGCGAGAACACGATACAGGGAAAGCTACAGGCATCCGGTTACATATGACTTTCAGGTTGTACATTTAATCCTCGCTTGATCCTCGCACACATTTTTTGTTCGCAAGGCGGGAGGCCAAAGAGGATGATAAGGCCCGCCCTGGGATAATTTCTGTTATTTTCACTCCGTTTACATTAGTGAGTCTGCGGTTGAGTACTATTGCCAGCCCCCAACAAAATAGTTTCATCCGTCATGATCTTCGAACGAGTCAGTGAAATCTACTTGGTCTCAATGCTAGATCGGATATCCCTCCGCGTCGGACCTGACAAAAGAGGGATTACTCGCGTTCATCGCTGTCTGGAGCAAGTGCCTCAGAATTCGGTCACTGATTGCGCAAAAAGGAATCCAAGGATACCAGGAAATACCCTTGTACATGTATCCCACACTACTCGACACATTCAGTAAACTGTAAGTAAAAGCGATCGCCACTGGGTAAGATCTTTCAAATCATATCAGTCAACAATGTTGGCGTACATGCAGGAGTGACTCACCGAATGAGATAAAGTAGGATACGCCCGAACTTGCGGGATCGCTACGGTAGCGATTCGAAGAATGTCAGATCAAAAAATCGCCCAAGAAATGTGCGGGGTGTGGGGAGCGACGGCGCGGAAGATGATACGTGCACAGCGTAAGAAAGAATCAAAGGGCTTTCTCCGCCCGTTTCCAGATTTTGTGCGAGTTAGAAATATGTGTGCCATTAACAACCTTTGGGGCTCCGCTAACTGAATCATCCCCACGCCGCACCAGATCATACAATGTCCCGATCTCCCTCAAATGCGGAAACATTGCGGAGAGGAAGTTGGCGACGCGGCGAGGGTCGGTAATCGGAGAGAGGGCAACTTCAATACCGACGAGGGAGTGCTGTGTCTTTTGAATAACTCCTATTTGGGAACGGACGTGGCGTCGAACGTCATTGCGAGGTGGCGCAGGAGAGGACAAGATTTCGCAAAGACGCTAAGACCTTGGAGCGTGACGCGGGAAGGCACATGAGCGTAGGATGCTGCTGTGAGGAAGATCCTTTCAATACGGGACCACGCAGCAGCCATATCCCGAATGACGGAGTCGTCTAGGTCAAACCCGACGGGATGGGAGAGCGAGACGGCGACAAGATTAGTGAAAGAAAACAGCGGTCGGAGGATATCCCCTCCGACGGTGTATAGAGTGTACTGATCTGCGCTGAGGGTTCTCGGGAATAAAACATCTGTCTGGGCGACAAGTTCCCGGAGATATGAATGCGAGCAATGACGAGCGAGAGTAGCATAAGAGTGTCGCGTGATGGTCGTGGTGGGTCGAGAACGGATGCCGTACATTGTGATGCAGAGCAGCGAGCATGTTTCCAAGCTGGAGATTATGGTGATTGCATCGTCCATTGAGGGTGTCGTCAGTTTGGTGAGAGAAGGAAAGTAGACCCTTCCCTCAGCAAACGGCAGAGGGGAGATCGGCGCGACATTGCCTCGTAGCTTCAAGTTTTTCAGGTCAGGAAGTGTGGCCGCGTGGATGAAGGCCGTGTCGTCCAGGCCAGGGACTGCGAGGGATTCAAGCCGCGTTGAAGCCTTGACGAAGGCGGATATGGATGGGATCGACAACACCGGCAGGGAAGAATATACGCAAAGCGTCGTTAGGGACGGGCATCGGGCTGCCAGGTCCGAAAAGATGCAATGGTCCGAAATACTTCTGATAGAACCGAGCTCCAGCTCCTTGATCTGTGGTGCGAGGAAAATATGGACGTGATGGAATGCCGTGCCGGGTTCGGGAATCCAGCAGAGTTTTTCAAGATTGGGGAATATGTGTTGCACAGGGAGGCACAAGCTGAGAGCTTCGAAGAACTCCAGATCCTCAAAGCAATCATCAAGCACCGTAAACGACTTGACACGATGGAGGTAGAATAAGGGACGCGCCCAATCTGCGAAAAGTATAATGCGGTTCATATGCTGAAATGAAATAATTTTAGAGCAAACGGAAAAACATTCAGAGATCTACGTACGATAGAGACGACGCGTTCGGGCCATCCGTCCTTGTTTGGACACACACTGATGTCCCATAGATCGGCTGGCATGCATTTCAGCAGGGGAACAATGGTATCCTGGGCTCTCCATAAGATGTTGAGAGCGGGATGGAGAAATGTCTTGGAGGTTCTAGCAAGTGCGGAGAGGTCACGTCGCTGCGAAGCTTTCTCTTCTCCGAGAGCTGATTGGTGGCAATGTGTGCCAACCTGTTCAGCTATCATCTCCGCGATTTCAGGGATCTCCAACCCGCGATGCATGACGGTGTCGAAAGGTATTCAGAGGAAATAGCGGGAGAAAACGGTAGAGCCAGAACTCAGCCGCGTCACACACGTCACGCTATGACAGTGCTGCCAGTGGCAGTGCTTGTGATGGGGTAGATAAGATAATACTTATGCCTTCACTTCGACGGAAAGGGCTACAATTTTTCAGAAACCGCAGTACTAGCTGAGATCCGGAAATGGTCGGTCTTAATAGGGCCCCGCAGAGTTTATTTGTCCCCGAACTTCTACGCCATTGCTGTCCGACGAAGTAAAAGTCGGCCTTGACGGGATCCGAGGGATATAGTTGATACATCTCAGCAACCTGCTGGTATATTAACACTGTTAACACATTGTAGTACCAGATCAGCGTGGACGTCCCAGTTGATTCTTTGGTTTCTTCTTGCTCAAATTTGGACAGCGAGAGCACGGGGAAATAGATTGACCGTACGTGCACGGCGGCCCACGCCCGACTCTCAGTTTGCTTCTGGCGCTTGGGTCTGCTGGACGGTATTGAGAAAGACGAGCAAATGGCGGACCGGAAAACTGAAACAGAGAGAATTCTCGGGCACCCACATCTTGCCAGAGGATCGGAGTAGCGCGCAACGCAATCTGAAAAAGAACTGACATGGGGGAAGAAGAGATGATAGAAAATATACTCTCAAAGAATCATTCGGACGCGGGGAGTCGAGGGGTGAAGCAAATATTTTAATCAACAAAGCACGTACAGCTGCCGCAATTGATTCAAGCTTCGCTTTCCAGCCCGCCCTGATGGGATACGATGACAATTGAGTATCTGAATAATTAACAAGATCAAGAGAGCGAGAAAGAGAAAGAGCAGTCTCAGCCCTCCCTAGCAGCCTCAGCCAATTTCACCGGAACACAAGGGTTCCACGACTTGAATTCCCATTCAGCTTTGTCAAATCCAAACTCGATAAGAGTGCCATCCAGATCGAACGCGGCGACTTTTGTGGAGCTCGTTGGATTCAAGTTGACGGCATGCAAGCAAGAAGCGGTGGACCTGAGCGATGATAGCCAATGGAGGGATGTGACAGGCGTGAAAGGGCGAGCTGGGGGATAGTCTCAGCCGTAGTCCAGACGAGTTATGAGCTCTACTCACTTTTGGGGACCTTTTTTGACTCAAAGCTAGCACACGAATCGAGCTGCGAGGCTGTCCGCTTCTTCAGGTTGGCTGTTTGTGTGCCGGCGGCGGTTAGGAACCGTGAATGCGGAGGAAAGGCGCTTACTCGACGACCAGCCCATCCTGAAATGTTTAAGGCGCGTGTTTCTGGCGCGTAGACGCGCCGTGAACGGTGCTTTGAGACGGTCGAGGAAAGACCCGTTTTGACGCGTTACGCCGTCACGTGTATAGGTACATGGTCGGGAGTCCATCGGACAACAACTCAAAACAACCTCCGAGTACCGAAAATGGAAATTATGGAATTCCTTGGACAGTGTGTGCTGGCCTCCAATGGGACAAGATAGATCCACTGGAGAAGTTCCGACAAGACTGCCGAAATCTAGTATAAACAAAGCCTCTTGAACTTGAAGCGATTTGTGGCAGCGGGGTCAGAACGGGCGCGCGTAAGTAACTGAAGTCATCAAATGATTGAGCTTCAGGGGTTCCCGCACGATTCGGAGGAACGAACGTATGCTTCTTCTGGCTAGTGAGTTGACCATAGTGCGCCGTTTGCTGCGCTTGAGGGACATAGAGAATGGAACGCCGGGCTTCGCCGACTAGGTGCAGCTGACTTGGCGCGGGCACTGTACCTGGTAGTCTGGTAGTAAAGGGAAGGAACGTTATTCTTGATTGAAAAAGCTTATATCAATCAAGCGGGGCCCAGGCTCGAATATTTCGAGGCTTGTTGTGCTATTCGTAGATCGAGGAGATTCCAAGGACCGGCAGTCAAGTCCGTGCGTAGTTGGAACAGAGAAGATTGCCATTTTTTCGAAGATGATGCACCATCGGGATAGATTGTGTTAAGCGGAAGTTGACTGACGCTCGGTCTCAAAATACTTGGTTGGGCTGGCCTAAAAGTGGCTCTCCACCGACCTAGAGAACATATAGGCAAATGCAACTGTTTTAGGACCGGGTGTGATCCGATGACCACACTCCAAGACAGATGACAACCCTCTCGGAGTGGAAGAAGAAGCACTTAATAAACCGAAACTCGCCGAGCTCCAACAGGGCAGGTCTTGGAGAGTCTTGGAGCAACCAAGAAATTGGTGGGTGATCATGCGCAGGGATCCGCCGGGGCGAGTGGACGATGGAAAACGGATTGTCCATTGCCGATACAAAGGATCGCCGCTTAAGGAGATGGAAGAGCGAAGAAAGGCGAATCTGCACGCACGTGGACTGATGGGAAGCTCTGATGCAGCCTTTACCATTCTTATACACCGTCCGCCCAAGATAACGCGTCCCTATCCGCTTCATCGTCTGGGCAGCTATGGAATCTCCATCTTCGCCCTCTCTCACTACTTTCAGCAGCACGAGGTCTCGAAGCAGCACCAAACTGGCCCCAGATGATCTGACCAGTTTGACCTCATTTAACCCTTTCTCTGAAGAGGACGAGAATGACCAGTCTTTCGTCACCTCCATTTTTTCCAGGATGAAAAACACCCTGTCCGCCCCGCTGGCATCAGTGACTGCCAGCGCAGCGTCCAGCAGCGCACCGAACAATGCATCAACCAGCGCCAACGCGACTGCGCCCGCTGCTGAGCCGCGACGCCCGTCTTACGGTGTGAACCATGCCAACTCCAATTTTTCCGCTCGAACCTCCGCGTCCGCCGATCGCCCCACTTCTTTATCTACCGTTCAGGCGGCCGCACCAGCTCCACCCTTGGTTTCGTTGACCCCAGCACAATCGGAGGTGCCAACCTACAGCGTGGAATACGAGAGATCTCCGTCTCGCAATGGCATATTTCCGTCCTACGACTCGCAGGACGGTGGTATCTTCGGGACCTCGATTCCAGGCTTTCCGATCCAGGACGACGCGCGGAGTATCAAAACCACCACAAGCCTCCACAGGTCTAATTCGGTTTCGAGGGTGATCAGGCGAATACGAGGCGAAGGTGCGTCTGCTTCGCATTTACGCTTGCACTAGTATGCTCAATTAATGTCAACCTAGGACTATCACGAGATTATTGGATGGATGACGAAAATTGCAAGGAGTGCTACGATTGTGAAAGCATATTCACTACGTGGAGGCGGAAGCACCACTGTCGGATATGTGGTGCGTGTTGCGCTGTCTTGACGGTTTGCTCGGGTCTGACCGGTTCGAAAGGCCAAATATTCTGTTCGCGTTGTGCGTCGAACATAATCAGAGGCTCCCGATTCGGGCACGACGGAATGATACGCGTCTGCAATCTTTGCCTCGAGAAGCTTGCCAAAGTCGATGAAGACGACGACGACGATCGACGCTCTGTAGTGTCCTCGGTCACGTCGTTTCCCGCTCACCAGCTTGGGATAGACAGTATGGGGCTCGCGCATCATCCGCAGTCTCCATTCGCCGCTTCCCAACTTTTTGGCCGGACCGATGAGCCATTCAACCTGTATTCCATCGCCGAGACAAAGAGACGAATATCGGGGTCCGATGAGAGTGGCTTTGGATCCCGACCAATAACCCCTCCACTTAGAGAACGCGGCGATGGCGTATGGGAGCCACCTAGAGAGAATCCGGCTCCATTCCGTAGAGGATTGTCGGACGACGAAGTCAACGTCCTGGATCCATTCAGCACTGAAGAGTCGCCTACCGTCCCCGGAACCAAGGCTATGTTTGAGTTTCCTGGCGCCATCCCGATCAACGTAGATGCTCCCAGCTCGATACAGTTTCCGAAGGGATCTCCCGACCACCTGGATAGTCCTGGGCCGAGATTGAGATCCAGGTTCAACTCATATGGTGGGGATTTTGAAGTGGCGACGCCGTTCATTCGCAGCCGCGTCCAAAGTAGGCTTGATAGTTTTACTACTGTGGAGCCGGGTTGGCGGACAAGACGAGAGAGCACTGCGTAAGCCTCTTCTGGTCAGTATAAACCAAAAATACTGATGAGTCGAAAGCTACGCCCAGGAACTGAATTTGACTTCCATGCTCCATCTCAAGATAATGCTCCGACAGATGCTTACGAAGGAGCAGATTCCCAATATCAAAGCATGGGAGGAGACTCTGCTCAAGCTTGCGCTTCGGATTGCCCGCGAGTTGACATTCACCGCACTTCCCCATCGCCAGGGAGAAGACATGGATGTTCGACGCTATGTAAAGATCAAGAAGATTCCAGGCGGCATGCCTTCCGATTCAGAGTATGTCGATGGGGCCGTTATAACAAAGAACGTCGCCCATAAACAAATGTCGCGGCTTCAGCGGAATCCCCGCGTCATGCTCGTGACATTCCCCCTCGAATTCTACCGCGTCGAGGGACAGTACATGCATTTTGGGCAGATTGTTCGACAAGAGAAGGAGTATCTGGGCAATTTGGCGACGCGTATAGCTGCGTTGCGCCCGCACGTGGTATTGGTCGAGAAGTCGGTCTCTCGGTTGGCCCTCGATGCCCTCGCGAAGTACAACATAGCGGTCGCGAGGACCGTCAAGCCTTCTGCGATACAGACGGTCGCGCGAATGACCCAGAGTGATGTTTTCTCATCCATGGATAAGTTGGCACTGGAACCTCGGCTAGGACACTGCTCTCGATACCGTATCCAGACGTACGATCACCCACTCATTCCTGGACGTCGTAAAACGTACATGCGATTCGAGGGTTGCTCGCGTGACATGGGCTGCACAATCATTTTGCGAGGCGAGGACATCGACACTCTTCGACGATTGAAGAAGGTCACCCGCTTCCTCACCTTCATCGTCCGCAATTTGAAACTGGAGACCCATCTGTGGAAGGATTCTGTCATCACCCTTCCTTCCTTTAATTCCGACGCATTTCCATCTTCCCCCAGCGGCCGGCATGTCCTCGGCAACCTTTCCGTCTCCTCCATTACCTCCCTCATGTTCCCCTCTTCGCTCTCCACCCCCCGTTTGACCACCCCTACCCCCGGAATGCGCCCCCAGGCAATAATCATGGATGATGCATCCGACGAAGACCTCCCTGACGAGGACGCTGAACAAATCAGACTCTCGCGACGGATAGATCAGGCGCTCGAGCCATATATGCAGACCTTCATCTCCGTCTCCGCTACCTTGCGCTTCCCTCCTCCACAGCCCCTTCGGAGGATGAAGGAGCTCGACAGTGAATTGCTGGAGGCCAAACGGGCGTGGGAGGATGAGGTTATTCGACGGGAAGAACGGGCTCGTCCGCGCATCCAGTTGACCGCAGTCAACACCCCGACAGTCCAATCACTTCCCATCCTACAAGAGCCCGCACCCGACGACATCAGTGCTCAGATCGAGGGCGCTTCCCACCCTCAGCATTCCCGACACCCCCAGCGAGTTCTCTGTCACTCCCCGCCTGCTATCTCCCAGAACCAAGGAGGAAACCACCAGCTATTTTATGCCGAATATCAACGGCAGCGTTGTCTCTGCTGGTTCGGTTGGCGGCTCGTCCATTAGTGGTTCGTCAATTGTCACGACTCCGGGGGAGGAACCTGAGGAAGTTCTCAAAACCGTCGAGGACATCGCACTGGAGAGTAAATATCAAATGGTCAAGTGGCAGCATGAGGAGCAGCGGCGCATATGGGAATGGTATCTCCGGTATGTGGAAAGGCATCCATGTCACGCGTTTTTTCTCATCCTATGTGTAGGAAAAATTCCGACGACTTCGTCGTGGAGAAATATCAATGCATCAGCCTATGGCAATACGTCATCCCTCTTCACGAATTCGGTCTTCGCCGCGCTTGCTTCGCACCGGCCTTGAACTACATCACATTCTACGGGGAAAACGACTGCACGTTGGGGCAATACATCGAAAAGTCTGTGGCCGACACCCTTGTTCAGTTCCTCGACCCCAAAGCCGTATGTACGGGAAAAGGTTGCGATCAACCTCTTGCCCGTCATTGCAAAGTCTATGTGCACAACGAGACTCGCCTCTTCGTCGCGGTGGAGCAATGGGACGGACAGATCATCGGTCGTATGAACTACCTCCCCGCTCCCGATCTCATTACGACTTGGAGTGCATGCCGCGTCTGCGGCTCTGCAACTCCCTTCATTCCCGTCTCCGAGGAGATGCAGAGATACTCATTCGCCAAATTCCTTGAACTACACTTCTACCCGGCGGATGTCAAGCTGGTGCAAGGCGCCGGTTGCCAGCACAATATATACCAGCACCATATCCGGTACTTTGCCACCAAGGGCATGACTGTGCGTTTCCAGGCAGACCCGATCACTTTGCACGAAGTGGTATACCCGCCCTTCCGTGTCAGAGTCCGTCCCGAAACACAGCTGGAACTGAAGAACGACGACTTCGAACGGTTACATCGCCGTAATCTGTTGTGGTACAGTGGCTTGATCGACGACCTCAAGCTGATTAGCATCGATGCAGCGACGGGCGACGAAGAGAATGATGCGCGCCTGCTTGCTGATATCAACAAGTTGATCAGCAGAGCCGAGGTTGAGAAAGACGATATCAGTCGTCTCATTAACCGCATCTATCGCGAATCGGCGCCAGCAGACACTTTTGCTCTGAATCAAGTGCATTCATATCGGCAGGATAAAATTGTGGCATGGCAGCAAGACTTCGATCGGCTTCCCAAACCGAAACCTATGGATCGTAGTAGCAAACGGACGTCTGCCTTCGGGTCCGTTCGGTCGATGTGGCCTCGGCGATACGACCTCATGGGCGCGCTTGATAGTCCGCATCTCCCATCATCAAGCGTTTCGGAAGCGGAAGAAGGGACATTACCTATGAGGAGAGTCACCGGTGATTCCTTCGCATCTACATCTTCCGCTTCAGAAGCAGAATCCGAGCCCAATGTCGAGGAGCCCTCGAAGACAGCCGCCGTTGCCAATGATGGAGTTGTGGATGCATCAACCTCGACCAGCGCGTCGATGATCCTGGATAACGCTCCCAAGTCAGATCCAGAGAGTGATTCCACAATCGGTGCTGGAAGAGATGAGATGTCTGCCGACGGCGTGGAATCGGAATCGCTTCCTCCCAATGTACGTGACTATTTCGTTGCGCAAGTTAATTTCTAACTAAAAATAATTTCAGGCCGAGGCGAATTCCAAGCCTCGACCGCCGCATACATCCAGACTTCCGAGGCGTTCCAACAACCAGCTGAACGTGGCTGAGTTGGTGAAGAAGTACCAGGACTTCTTACCTCCTCAGGGCGTCCACGACTTGGCAAAAACCGCCTTCCCACCTCGTATTGTTGTCTCCGAAAGCGAGCAGGAGTATGCGCCCATTCGACTTGGTCCGAGGAGTAAGAGCCGACATCGTGCGCCCGCGAGGAAACAATCGACATCCGATTTTGAGCAAGGATACGCGGCCAACATTGCTCCCAAGTATCTAACCCACACTCGTCGGCCTCTTCCTCAGGCCACAGGGAGTCGGATTCCCGGTCCAATAGGATCCGCTGCCCAATCTGAGGCATCTTCCCGGCGCCATTCACCTGAAAAACGGACATTCAGCGGCAAAGGGAAGGAAGTACGCTTTGGCAGATCTTCGAGGCCGTCCTCCCCTCCACCGAACGCCAAAGCTAACGCCTCATCCGGTGCCAAGCCCTCCAGAACTAAGGCGTCGAGCCGGACGCGGGAGAAGCCTCCATCCCGTGGTACGGCGAGTACAGGGAACAAATCTACTTTCCGCAAACCACCGAGTGGACCTGGTAGCAAGGTATCAAATATCGCGAAGCATTTCGAGCGACTCGGCCGTGACGCCGAACGTTCCAAATCTCGCTATGCGATCATTCGTGGGCGGCGAGCTCGTCCTGTGGCTTCAGCCCGGGCCAAGGTGGAGGTACTTGACAGTGTCAAGGACGCAATTAAGGATGAGTCAGACAGCTCTGATTCCTCTAGTGAAGCAGATGATGAGGGGGATGGAAATGTCGAAGAAACAAAGACTGTTCCTGAACTAATCCATGAATCTCCCGAGTCCGAACCTCCGATTTCAGCGCCCGAAGTTACCGTGAACACTGACCCTCCCCCGGAACCCTTACCTCCTACCGTCGACGTCGAACCTCCGGTTGCCGCCGAAGATACTGCGGCGCGTTCACCTCGCCCCGGCAAACTGTCGTTGCCGCCGTCGCCATTCTTGTCTTCTTTCAAGGATTATGGCAACATGCTCACTCCTCCTCCTCCCGACCTGGATCTGGCGAACGGAACGGAGCGCAATTCAATCCTGAAGGCAATATCAGGCTTCTGGCAAACGCCAACCTCTCGCAGTCCATTTGAAGGCGACGACCCTATGAACGACCCGGAGCACATTTTCCGTGATTCTTCGATGGTTGTCCGTACAGACGAACCCACATCTATTATCGCACTTGCACTGAAGTGAGTGCACCTATTATTAATGTGACGCATATCCTCATCAACCCTTGCAGCTCCCCTCAGTATCGTGATATGCTGTTGAAATCGCGAGCTGAGAAGCGGACGGCGGTACGGGAGGCGAAGCTCACCACCGATGGCGAAGCCTTCATGCCCGACGACCGGTCTGTTGCCGAGTCTACGTCGACTTGGGGCGTTGTTGACGTCGAAGCCGCTGATTCGGCTGACCCGACCGAAGACCTGAAAGTTGCATCTTCCAAACTTCCGTGGGCCATCTGTAAGATCGTGCTCTTGCATCCGCATCCACTCGAATCTAACCTCGATGTATAGCTTTTGAAAGCGGTGGCTTGACAATCAGCTGCACGGTTCTCTATCCAGAACAATTTGACGCTTTGCGACGCACGTACGATTGTGAAAAGAGCATGATCGAGTCACTGGCTCGTTGTGTTAAATGGGACGCCAGCGGAGGCAAATCGGGTTCGGCCTTCTTGAAAACTCGAGGTTCGTTTCAATTTGCTTGTTTTTCTGGTTGCTTATTCCTGCGGCAGATGATCGCTTCATCGCGAAAGAACTCTCGAGGCCTGAATTACAAACGATGGAAACTTTCGCTCCAGCTTATTTCGATTATATGTCGTCCGCCGTGTCCGCCGATGTTCGTCCGCTTGTTGTATTCTGATGACATCGCTGACCGATGTATACAGCGGCCCACTCTGCTTGCGAAGATTTTCGGCTGCTATAAGCTGACTTTCAAGAAGACCAGCAAGGACCGAGCTCCCTCGGGAAAGTCGAAATCAACTCAAATGAATTTGCTTGTTATGGAGAACTTGTTCTATGACAGACGCTTTTCGAAGGTAATCTCGACCCCTGAAAATCTGAGCAAATACTAAATCTCGGTCCAGTTGTACGACCTGAAGGGTTCGACGCGTAACCGGCATGTTCAGTCCACGGGCCGCGAGAATGAAGTCCTTCTTGACGAGAATCTCGTGCAAAGTGCGACCAAACACTGTTTCATACGATAATAAACTGACTCGACTTTCAGCTGCTCATCTTACACCATTCTATCTGCGAGAACATTCGAAGCGTATCCTTCGTGGTGCTCTTTACAATGATTCCAAGTTCCTGAGCGACGTCAACGTCATGGATTACAGTTTCTTGGTCGGCGTAAGGATATTCTTTCCAAGTAAAACCAAATTCTCATTTCTTTGAATCCTTCCAGGTGGACAGCCAGAACAACGAGCTTGTCGTTGGAATCGTTGGTATGTATTTCTTCCATGCGGTTTTTTTAACATTCTGAACGTTGACTAGACTACATCCGCACTTACACGTGGGACAAGAAACTGGAAAGCTGGGTGAAAGAGTCGGCATTTTTGGGTGGATCTGGCCGAGGAGAGCCTACTATTATCACTCCGAAGCAATATCGCCAGCGATTCCTTGGGGCCATGGAACGCTATTTCCCTCTTGTGTGTCCTCTTCTTGTGGATTTAACTTTGCTGACTCTCCGTCAAGATTCCCGATCGCTGGATGAAGCTCAAGGACAATCCGGAGATTGAAGAGGACTCGCAGTTACTTGAACTGTGGTCGGACTGGTAAAAAAGAAAAAGTCGAAACCTTTTATTCCGTTATTCGCATTCACACATACCCTCGCAAGCATACCATCTGTATCATATAGCATTTTTTTGGAATTTGAAGTATGGGCTTTTGTTATTACACCGTCTCTCGAGTCTCTCCGGTGCCTGGTCTTGGGTCCCCGTGATTCAGATCAAGTATACGAATCAGCGGCTGTGCAGCTTCTTTCCAGACAAAAAACTATCCCGCTCTTCTCATTTTCACGAGTGGGAGGTCCCGTTGGGTCTCTTTGATGTTCTCCTGGCTCTTGTCGCTGTTCTCGGCGCACAAAACCACTCTCCCGCCGGCTGGAGTACGCACCATTCCATGCTCGGCGGTAGACCTATACGCTGCAAGCGGCCTCGTCTTGACCACTGGTCTCGTCATCAACGCGCGATTGGACCCTCAAAGATTGGAAGAGACTCTGGCAAACCTGATTGAACGCAAGTTTCCTCGAGCCGGAAGTAGGCTTGCCTTCAGGAATGGGGTCAGTTGGATTATTGACAGAATCATATTTATTCATTCACACGGTTCAAGATATATGAATTCCAAATCCCCGACACATTCGATGCTGTTAAGACACCGCCAGCCCGCTTCACGGTGGAAAATTACGAAGAGGCATATAACTGTGCCGGACGGCCAGAACTACCGATTGCGCTGACCGGCTGGAAACCCTCTGTCATTCCAGCACCCGAGATGGAGGTGTTTTTCCGGAGCAAAACGTGCCCAAAGTCCCAAGATGACTTCTTAAAGCCTAATGTGCCTCTGCTCCATGTTCATGTTGCTGTGTTTTACGACCTCACGTTCGTGGGCGTGACCTCGCCGCATATCGCCTTCGATGCCCTTGGGACGGCGACGCTCCTTACTGCTTGGACGCGCATGCTCAGCGGTGAGGACGCCGATACTATGCCCGGCATGCAATGGGACGCGGAGCCGTTCGCGTCTTTTGCTCCTGGATCAAGTTCAAGCTCTGTCAAACCCAAAGTCCGACGCGGCTGGTTTGAACTCGGATGGCTTAGCCAGCTCCTCTTCATCCTACGCATGACATCGCGCATTGTACCCGACCCAAACGAAGCCACCTACTTCGTACGCGTGCCCAAGGCATTTCTCAACGAAGAGAAGCAAAAGATCATGGCCGAGCTTAAGATTCAAGAGTCAAGTGAGTACGTTGGAAGCTCCGACGTGCTCATAGCGTGGTGGCTGAAGGTCTGCGTTCCCCTCTCTGTGTATCTTCTCGCCAGTAATAATTTATTTCTTGCATTCTCGCAGACGGTGTACGCCATCCGCGCACCCACCGACCGCACGCCCATCCACCTCCACGTCGTCAACAGCGTGCGCAGCCAGCCCATCTTCGCCCAAGACGCCCCCCTCGCGCACCCATACGTCCAAAACGCCGTCCTATCCATCACCGTCCCGCCTCTCCCGGTACGCGCCTTCCAGACCGAGTCCCTCGGCGCGCTGGCGCTCCGCGTCCGCCGCGCGATCGTCGCCTACAACACCGACCCCGCGGGCGTGCGCGCGGACTTGCGCTGGCTCTGCGCAGGCGCGAACGCAACCAAGACGCTGTTCCCGTGCCCGCCCGGCGCGGAGTTCTCTGTGCAGACGAGCTGGCGCGCGGGGAAGCTTGGGGCGCTCGATTTTTCGGGGGCCGTTGCAGGCGATGAGAAGGCGGCTGCGCGCGTGGTGTTTGTGCACCCGGTCGTCTCGTCGGGCAAGACTGTTCCGATGCGCGGGTCGGGCGCGGTGCTGATGGAGGACGAGGAGGTCGTGTGGATGAGCCAGATCAGAGGGAAGAAGGATTGGGAGAGGATCCGGGAAAGTGGGGAAATCGTGTTCAATTAGATAGACAACTGAACATGGGTAGATTTGTATAAAGACCGTTTGTGCGATCAAGTCCCTTAAGGTCCCAACCGTGCGCGCGCAACTACCCTTTCATCGCTGAGACTTACGTTACTTTGCAATTGCCGTCCTACTCAAAAGCCCTTCACCAAAAAATATGAGACCAGTATCAATTCATCCGAAACCACGACACAGGCAGTAGGCAGTTGTAGTACAGCTGGGCAAGGCTAGGGTAGCGTTTGTACATGTACGGTACGATATCGCAACGCACCCCGCAGCATGATGGTCCGTGGAATGAAAACCATTCTTCGCCCCTCCTCGTCGCAGCGCAGCGCGCGCACCCCCTCCCTTCACACCCACAACCCCCCACATCTCCCGGCGCCCTCTCCGCCCACGAACGCGTGGGGGGAGGACAACAAATGCGATCAGAGAGAGATCGGAGGCCGGAACACAGAACCCAGAGAAAAGCGGCGGTGTCGCGCCCGTCGTATATGTAGTGTGGGACGGCGGCGGTGGGTGAGTGGGGAGGAAGTAGGAAGAACAGAAACAGGAAAAGAAGTGAAGGAGAGTGGGGCTGTATCATATGTATATCGTATCTTGTACAGCGGAAAATCGGGGGGAAGGTGAAGGTCGTTAAGTAATAACACAGCAGGACGATGGTGATGGTAATAATACGAGATGGATGGGTGGAAGTGGGATGGTAGGTAGATAGGTGGTGGGACAGTTAAAGGTTGTAAAAACTGAAGGTTCACAAAGACACGGACACGGGCGCGATATACATATATATGTGGGGCAGGAGGAGTAAAGGCGGCCGCAGCAGCCCCGGTCCCCTACGAAGGGGAGGGAAGGGGCGACTGCGGCGTGAAGGGGAAGAGCGTCCGTGGATAAATATATCTGATCTAGCACCTGGCGGCGGGCGGGATGGGCAGTGGCGGGATGTAATGTAGGATTGGATTGGAGTGGCGCCATATCGCGCGGCGCGGCGGCCTAGGAGGCATGCGATCTGCCTGTCATTAGACAGACCGCAATGCAATAATTAATGAGAGAAGCGCCGCCGCGAGTTGACTGGTTGGTTCCTAGCGGCCTGCGGGAACCGAGCGACGGCGACGGCGAGCGGACACCGAGTGCGTATTGTGTTGTCTGCGTGCATGTCGGCATCGGGATCTGATGGTACGTTCGCCTCCCCTCTCGTGTCGTATCGCCTCCTTCCTAAAATCCACCTACCCACGCTCCCCGACGCGCACACCCCCGGAGACCGACTCCCTCCGTCTCCTGACTGAGCAAAAACCTCTGCACCTTCCCTCCACCCCCAGCTGCTCAGCCACACTCGGGACGCAAAGCCCGCTCACAACCCCTCGGACGAACGATCAAGGAGTCATCTCATTACCAGAGTTCGGTCTCGCGGGGACGGGCGCTCCGTTGCTGGCCGACAGCGCCGGGGGTGCCCTGCTGCGCCTGACGGGTGTGGGAACGGAGCCTAATCCGGAAACGTGTCAACAAAAGCTGTTGAGGATGGGTGAAAAGGAAATGAAAGCTTACATGCGGTCGCTGGCACGGGGGTCTTCTTCCTCCTGAACAACCTTGCGGCGCCCACCGGCAGCAGTCTTGCTCGTGCCGGCGGACCCGTCCTCCTGCGCACCGCGCTGGACGCTCCAATCGAAGACATAGTCGTACTGGTAGCCTTCGCGCACAAATAGGTCGCGGAAGAGCTTGCGTAGATAAGAGTAGTCCGGCTTGTCATCAAATCGGAGGGCGCGGGTGTAGTTGAGGAAAATGCCAAACTCATTAGGGAAACCACGGCATAGGAGGTCCGTGGGAGTCGTCATCTTCTTCTCCATGATGCGGTCGTACTTCTGTTTCTTGGTGGCAGCCTTAAGTCCCTGCCACGGCAGCGCGCCACGCAAAAAGTACATGAGGACATAAGCGAGGGACTCGAGGTCGTCGCGACGAGCCTGCTCGACACCAAGATGGGTGTTGATCGACGTGTAGCGGGCAGTGCCGGTCAAGTTCTTGTTCTCCCTGTAGGGGATGTGGAGGTGGGTCTTGGGGTCGCGGAACTTCTTGGCGAGACCAAAGTCGATGACGTTGACCTGGTTGCCGCGTTTCCCGATGCCCATCACGAAATTGTCGGGCTTGATGTCGCGGTGGATGAAATTGCGAGAATGGACATATTCAATTCTCGAAATCTGACAGGTAAGCCACGAATCAAGTCATAAACGCCGAATTAACTTACCAATTGGTCTGCAAGGAGCAGAACAGTCTTGAGACTGAATTTGCGGTTGCAGAAGTTGAAGAGGTCCTCGAGGGAGGGACCGAGGAGGTCCATGACCATGGCGTTGTAGTCGCACTCGGTGCCGAACCATCTGACAAATGGTACACCGACGCCGCCAGCGAGGGTCTTGTAGACCTTTGACTCATACTCGAGCTGGGGGTGCTTGGCCTTGACGGACTCGAGCTTGATGGCCACCTCCTCGCCAGAAATGATGTTTATTCCGAGGTAAATGTCACCTAGAGGAATGGCGATGAGAATCGGATAGCGAAAACAAGACAACGCACAGACCGAAGGATCCTGAGCCGATCTTTTTGCCCAGTCTGTACTTGCCGCCTACCCGCAGGTCTAGGCGATGTGAGGAGCTGTCCGCCATTCGTAACGCGAGAGATTAGGGTGAAAAACTGAGGAGATGAGGGAGAAAGACAAGGGAGTAGCGGAAGAAGAACAATCGTGGGACTCCTGCGTGGTCATACTGTGGCTGTGGCACTGCCGCCCAACAAGCGCTCAACCGAAACGCCGGTCTTACCTCAAGCTCCTCCTCAAGAATTAGGATATAATTCTAGTCTACGTTCTCTGACTCTCTCTGGTCTTATTGCATCTCAATTTCTCTCCTCAAAATGCCTCTCTGCGCCGCAATTCCGCCACCAATTTCCAGAGATGCTTGCCACCGATCTGATACGCAGTCCGAAGCGAGGCTGCTGGACTAGGCGTGTTCGCAGCAAGGTCTTATCTTCTGAGCACTGCTTGCGGCATCCCTGCATTCGTGGTCTGACTCGAATCGATCATGAATGTGTTCTCCGCGGCGCCTTGCCAACTAATACCAATAAAAGATATTTCAATGTTGCCCCGCTCAGGAAAATCCAGGAGGCAGAGATGCTGGCTCTTTCCTCGCTTACACCCAGCCCTAGCCTCCCTTTGGCCTTGAGGCTTGATCACACCCACCATGCGCAAAAGCACCGGCGGCCGCGCCCCTCGCATAATTGACCCAACGCTCCTCCTCGAGCCGCGTCCCTCCCATTCCGACCCCGCCGTCCCGCTCGTCAGCGTGCACACCCCCGGCATGATTCGTCTCCCAGAAGACGACGACGGCGACCCAATCCCCGCTACCCCGCGCGCGCGCCCCTCGCTCCAGATCTACTACACCGCCGCAGACGCCGCTGACCCCCCCGTCCTCGACGCTGTCGCGCGCACTCTCGAGACGGACGTTCTGTTCACCCGCTGCAATAACTCCGAGTTCTACGACCGGCTTGATGTGTACGGGCTGCCTAGCGCCAGAGACGAGGTGGTCGCACGCTGCATCGCGCACCAGCGCAACTAGATCGCCGCGCGCGCGGGCAAGCAACAGCAAGGAGTGGTATATCCAGCGCTACGACACAGGCGGTCAATGGGTGCGCGCGCTAATCGTACTCGAGCGCCCGCTGGCGGAATGGCAGCAGCCCGACTCGGGGGGCAAGGTCCCGGGGCTCTCCACGGTTATGTTCGAGCCTGTGCCTGTCGTTGCGAACATGGTTGACCCGGACGCGAGCGCGAGCACGGATTCCTTCTGGGTTCGGCCGGCGGAGACTGCCGAGGAGGGGGAGGTCCTTGTGTGCGAGCTCAGACATGAGCTGAACTGGCAGAACAGCAGTGGGCAATTCAAGGATTGATTGAAAGAGCTTGGTGGGGAGACGTGTACTCACGCTCTCTCTTCTTATCTACATCTGGGTTCGGAGAAACGACAACACCTTTGAGGCTCGCTCATCCTCGGTTGAGAGGGCCAATGTCTGTTAGTGAGTTTATATATTGACATACAGACTCACCGCGGGGTCAGATCCTGCGAGCTGGATGTGTGCCGCGTGTCGGTGTTTGCGGCCAGGAGTGCTGTGGTCAATTTACCGGCCAGGACTGCTGCAGTGAGAGTGGCCTTTAAATAATCTTCTTGAAAGGCTTGCTCTTTGAACTGGGTACCCAGCCCTAACCTCCCCTTGGCCTCGAGGCTTGATCACATTCCTCAAGCCCACCATGCGCAAAAGCACTGGCCCTCCCCTCCCCCGCATTATCTACACAAGTCAACCCTCCTCCTCGAGCCGCGTCCCTCCCATTCCGACCCCGCCGTCCCGCTCGTCAGCGTGCACACCCCCGGCAGGGTTTGGCCGCACGAAGACGAGGACGAGGATCCGATCCCCGCTACCCCCGCGCCCGCGCCCCTCGCTCCAGATCTACTACACCGCCCCAGATGCCACCGACCCCGCCGTCCTCGACGCCGTCGCGCGCGCCCTCGAGACGGACGTTCTGTCCTCCCGCTCGAATAACTCCGAGTTCTACGACCGGCTCGACGTGTACGGGCTGTCTAGCGCCAGAGACGAGGTGGTCGCACGCTGCATCGCGCACCAGCGGGGCGAGATCGCCGCGCGCGCGGGCAGCAACAGCAAGGAGTGGTATATCCAGCGCTACGACACAGGCGGTCAATGGGTGCGCGCGCTAATCGTGCTCGAGCGCCCGCTGGCGGAATGGCAGCAGCCCGACTCGGGGGGCAAGGTCCCGGGGCTCTCCATGGTTATGTTCGAGCCTGTGCCTGTCGTTGCGAATGTGGTGGACCCGGACGCGAGCGCGAGCACGGATTCCTTCCGGGTTCGGCCGGCGGAGACTGCCGAGGAGGGGGAAGTCCTTTTGTGCGATCTCAGACATGAGCTGAACTGGCAGCATAGCAGTGGGCAGTTCAAGGATTGATTGAAAGGGCTTGGTAGGGAGACCTGTACTCCCGCTCTCTCTTCTTATCTACATCTGGGTTCGGAGAAACAACAGCACGTCTGAATGTTTGACTCTTGCTATGGTGGGCGAATCTCCTGCTCTCTGGCTTCGTGAATCTGGATCGTGCTACGTTCTAAAAGCTTGACGCTCTCTCAACCCGGATATGACGCGTCTGAGCTTGATCCATCGCGAAATCTTGGAGAAACGCATGGAACTTGATAACAGAAGTCGAAGTGGGCTTGCTGGAACTAGGTTGGTCGGTCGTGGAACCGATATCAAAATACGATCTATAAACATTATTAAAATGCGGTCTATAAACAATATTAACATACAGCCTAAGTTTGTAAAGAGTGTAATGTGTATCATGATACTAAGCACGATTTTTGGCCTTTAACCGCGCCGCCAACTTCGCCATCCCATACATATCCGCCACAATCCAGTCCTAGTGTCGCATCTACAGTCAGTTTTCTGCTCACTCAATAGTAGGGGTTCGCGAACGAGTACCGACCACAATTCTCTTGGGCACGAACGTGTCTAGGAACCAGCCCACGCCCGCTTGACCGCCCGCCCACACTGACGCACGCGGTGTGCTTTTCGTCAGCTCTGCGACGACGGTGCGCGCGTACTCGGCCGTGGGCTGGGCGCCCTCTGAGAAGAATAGATGATTTAGCCGGAGTATGAGAGTCGGAGATACTCGTCGCACGTACGCTCTGTTTTACGGAGTCGTGCCCGGTGGCCTTCTTGCATAGAAGCGTAGAGCGAGCCGTCGGGGAAGGTGTAGGGTTTGAGAATATTGCTCTTCACCGAGCCTGTGATCAGCTTTTAATTGGAGGATTAGATAAAAAAAACGACAGTGGAAAATCAAAATAATTACATTCACGACGCGGACGCTAGACATTGACTGGTCACTATTGCATCTCGCGAGACCGGTAAGAAGGCTGGCTCACTTGAACGGCGCCAGCTCAATACGCAGCGTATTCCCAAACGCAAGGAGCGCAGCTTTGGTCGAATTGTACGTAGAGGCCAGGGGAATCGGTAAAACCCCCATGATGCTTGCGTTATTGACAACGGCTCCCTTGGACGCAATGAGGAGGGGGAGAAACTCTTGGACCATGGCTATGGGGGCAAAAACGTTCGTTTCGAAGAGGCGTCGCACGTCGGAGATTTCCACGTCGGAGACCGCCGCGTCGTGGACTACCATAGAGTGAGATTCAAATATGAAAACCAGAGTCTCAGATCCTCACATAGTCCACTAGCAAAATTTTGGATGAGCTGTATATGGGCGAACCGGGACGGGTCAGCTTACGCGTTATTGATCAGAATATCCAGTCTTCCCCCGGTTCTGGTCGAGATCTCTTCCTTTGTTTTCCTGATGCTCTCGATTTGGGTTACATCCAGCGCGAGGGTCTCGATCCCAATTGCAGCCAAATGTTCCATGGTTTCGAGCCGCCGGGAAACCGCAAACACACGCCAGCCTGGTCAAAAAGAATCAGAAATCCCTGACGCGTGTGGAGCTGAACTGAATGAAGCACACCTTTAGAATGGAACTCCTTTGCCAGTGCGGAACCAATCCCCCCTTCGGTACAACCAGTGATAAGAACCGTTTTCTTCTCAGACATGCTGCTGAACTGTGTTGTTTGTGGTGATGAAGGACACAGAGCTCAGCTTTATAGGTAGGGGCCCGGGTAGGGCGCGTTGGGCGGTTGATCAGCTTCCCGTCTCGTCTCATCCGTGCATCCGTCTTGCATCCGTCTACCCGTACTCGGCGGCCTTACCAACCTCCTCGGCTGCTCAGTCAGAGATACCACTGATGCTTGGCGCATGCATTACATTTCACATCCAACGTGTTCGAGGATCCCAAACGGTTGTTCAAGTGAAGAAAGACGGAAGGAGTAATGACGTGGCTGTGCATAGAAATTTCCTTTTTCGGTCCATGGCGTTTTGCTATTTGTCCGAATTGTCCGATCCCGTACATACGGCGGAGTCACGGGTTCTTGAATTTGAATTGCCACCCAGTTCTACACTGCGATATCCAAAGAGGTGCGTGCGAGGACGGTGTTCTAGAGCTTTCAAGGTCCAAATGAAAAAGATTCGGGAGCATATCTTCGTACAAAGATACATCGACGACTGCCGCCTGTACGTTACAGCATTCAGTCTCCCAAATTGAACTAGATAAATAAAAACTAGTCGTTTCTCGTAAGTACTCGTTCTGGTCCACCGATTTATCCGGTCAGCTTTTTCAGCTGAGCAGAGAACCTGAAGAGGGACGCCGGAATGAATGAATGATGGAGGTAAGAAGAGAGGAGCAGCATACGTGGTGGAAGCAGCAGGGCAGCCCTTGCCAGGTCCGAATAGGTTCTGCAAAGACGAGATGGAGGTCTGCAGCCGTGTGATCTGCGAAGCCTTTGAGTTGTCCGTGGGGAAGGGGGCCGCGATCTCATAAATAACATCTGAGCAATTCATTTCGGCATTCGTACTCTGAACGCTCACCCCAGGGTTGTGGATGTCATGGCCCGCAGCAACGTTGGCAGAGAGCGACTGATAAATGTTTAGTTGTGGACTCGGAGGGAGATTGAAAGAAGGGAGGCTTACTTTAATGAAAGAGTCCCGGCTGGGAGGGCAGGAGCACGGAATCTTGATCTTGTTAATGCCATCGCAGTCACCAGTGCCGGTGGGGTTGACTCCCGCCTTGACACCGAACTGGGGCACGAGCGCGGGGTTGACTCCACGTTTCTCGAGAGGGATAGCAGATACGCCCAGGGCGAGGACGGCGAAAACGAGAGTAGACGTGAACTTCATCGTTGGAGAAAAGACTAGCTTCAAAAATTTAAGAATCGACACAGTCGAGGAAGAAGAAGAATGGGAAGGAAGAATAGAGAAATAGAATGAATCGATATGCTTGACTACCCGTTAATTTATAGCATCCAGCTTTCGCGGGCGTAAGCTGATCATCATAATCCGCGTCTCCGGGTTCCCGACGTCCCGTGGCCGTGTACAGTCAATGTTTCACGTACCTAGTGTTTCCCGCCTGACGGTGACGGCCGTACAGCTCCTAATTGAGTTGTCTTCCCCGTAACTTCAAAGCTCAAACGCTGACCAACCAAAGGATGGCCAGAAAGATAGGTGAATTTATACAGATGGCTGTGGAGGGTGGTCTGCTATGCATAGAATTCGGCTGATCATCAGGTTTTGTGGGAGGTGTTCCCGGGCGTGCATTGGGCTGCCGTCACCGCCGTAAGTACTGCATCAATTTTTGCCGTGACTGTACTCGCATCAGGTACGACTTCCGCGAATCTGCCAGTGGTCAAGACCGAAGAGAACAAATCAGTCGAGACCGACACTACCGTGAGGGTGAGGTCATGCTAGGACCGGGGATTGGAGGAGCGGCTAGGTCGGAAGATTCCCAGGGCATTCCGAGTCTTCGTCCCAAATCGACAGAAACACAGTGGAACCGCATTCATGGCTGAAAGAATGTGGCGGCGGTGCAGCTTGGGTTTAAGGTTCCCCGACCAGATTCGTCGACAAGCGCTGGACCATAGGAGCATGGAATGTATCACAGTTTGAAAATTTAACCAAATCCCGCTCATTGCCAACGTCAGTACTTCTGGACGGTGTTCGCATTGCTCGATCCAAACATTCCCCGAGTTGCGGGAATTATTATCTCCAGTGTCAAAAAGGGAATAGTATCCTTACAATACCAAGGGCCTGGTCCTCTTCCTAGCAGGAACAGTCGCTGAGATGTATCAATTCACGATCGGGACAAACACCCTCAGTAGTATTTTCCTGGAACCTATTCAATCCCTTTGAAGACTGGGTGCAGAGAAGCGAGCATCTACCTCGGTCTGAATGGCCAAGCAGTTTCAACCCAAGTTCAGGCTCATGGAGAGCATAGAATTCCTCCGAGTCAGTGCCCAGCATCCGCTCCCAATGCCAAGTCTCATCCTTTCCTGCGGTCCAGGTTTCCGCTAGCTGTGCAGGCAGGAATCCGTGACCGTCCTCTACCTTGGTCCTCGCCTTCACTAAATGAGGCGCGTTCTCGGGCTGGAGCACCAGAGGAACTGTGGCGATTCGCACGATCCAGGAACGTTGGCCCGGCATCATAACTGAGGCTTCGTCGTAACAGTCGTTGGGGCGACAGACAAAGAGTTGGACCATTTTCGCAAGGTTTCCTCCAGCTGGAGCTACGGAGAGAATTAAGACACGGAAAGCGTCTGGGATGTTGTCGGACGAAGCATCCATCTGAACCAGTGGCACTAGAGGACTTGAGCATGTGTCGCAGGTAGGCCAGATCTCATCCGGATTGAGATACATAACATCGAGTTGTGGTTCAGTTCTTCGCTTTCCTCCGAGCCGTAAACAGGGTAGAAGGAAAGTCTCAATGCTATGGTCATTGTGAAGCACAGAGAGACGGTACCGGTTGTTGCGTATTCCACACTACTAGCCAAAGAAAGCACGCGGTCACGGTGGCGAATATTTCTAAGGACACTGGGTCAAAGTGCTTGGAACGGCAAAGTGGTCGGTTGATTTGAGAGAACGAGAGAGATGTGCCAAAGTTTATTTAAACCGATATCGATGCTACGTTTCCATGCCATCTACCGAATATTCAACTCGCGACCCCTTCCAATAACACAGAATAGACATCATAGAAACTGTTCTCCAACGCCAGATCCGCCGCCGTCCTACCCTCCTTATCCCTCACATCGGCCTTCAACCCCGAGAAGGCCAGCATGTACTTCACTGCCTCCAACCTGCCTCCCTCCGCCGCGAGATGCAGAGGCGTCCTGCCATCCACATCGACCAGCTTCTCAGCGGGCACGAAACTCGAGTCGTAGTAGGAGTAGTCCTCTTTGTCCCACCTCTCATCGGGCCACTTGGACACCGACACGTTGGGCAGGTACAGGCGGTCGAGGTGGACAGCGTCTCCGACCGTCAGCCGGACGCCGTCGTCGTCGACGTCACTGAAGCAGATGTGGTGGGGCATCATGAAAGACGGGACACTGCCGCCGCTCCACTCGTAGGCGGTCTCTTGCTCAGCCATTCTCTCTTCTCTTTTTTTGGCGAGCTCGTGGTCGTGGTCGTGGTCGTGACTGCTGTTATTGCTTTCTGCGTCCTTCTTGATTCCTGTCCCTCGCTGATCGCGACGATCGTGCGTGTCCTGCGCGACGGCCAGCGCGCGCCACTCGTTCATCTCCCGGCAAAAGACCCGCCGGGGCCGGAAGAGCACTTTCAGTGTAGCCAGGTTGCCATTCTCGGCCGCGAGGTGGAGCGCCGTCTTGCCCGCGCCGTCGGCTGCGCCGAGGGCATGCCTGAAGTGCTCCTGCCCCCCGCCGCCGACGCGGTAGAGGATATTCCCGACCAGAACGGTGTTCCCCACCTCGCAGGCCGTCATCAGCGGTGTTCGCCCCCGGTCGTCCACGGCCCAGAGGTCGGCCCCGTGATCGGCCAGTGCTTGGAAGATCTCCTCCTCCTCGAGGCTCTGCTTTATGGCATTCTTCCGGCGCCGAGCGACAAAGCCCAAGGCTACCTGCCCCCGCACGCCATGGTAGTGCGCGCCGTCGGCGTCTCCCTCGAGATCGAGGGCGGTCTGCGCAATGGTGTACTCTCCCGGCTGCTTCCGCGTGAGGTGCTGGAGCGGCGTCAGCCCCTTTGCGTCTTGCAAGTTCGGATCGGCGCCGTGCGCGAGGAGCAGGAGCACGAAGTCCCGGCTGCGATGCTGCACAGCGTGGTGAAGGGGAGACTCCCCGCCTTCTCCCTTGGCGTTGACGTCTAGGGTTCCGCGGCCGAGGAGGGCGGCCATGTCCTCTCGGAATTCATGATCACGGGGCCTATCCGCTTCGCATAGCAAGTGAAGCAAGGTGTTCCGACCAGCTCGTACCGAGGCAGGATTAGCTCCTTTCCTCAGGAGGTAAAAAACGGTGAACTGAGAGCAGTTGTTCCACATAAACCTCTTGCCTTCGCCCGAAGCCACTTGTACAGCAGCATCCAGCTGCCCTTGTCGCTCTTCCACAGGTATCTGTTCAAGCAGTAGATCAAGAATCTTTTCGCTCCAGCCGATTGAGTTCCGTTGGCGTACAGCGGTGAGAAAAGCGGGCGACGACTGCGTTCTTGTATCGTAGACCACGGCACCTCGTTCTATGAGACACTGGACAAGGCGGCCCTTGAGCACAACAACGGAGGGCGTCAGTTCCAGTACCGCCTGCAGGATAGTCTTGCCGTTCCGCCCTCTCTCGTTGGGGTCGACTCCATGATTCAGGAAGAATAGAAATTTCTCGTAGCCGACATCAGTCAACGTGTGTAGGATGGGAAGAACACCTTTTCGTCCACCATTTATGACCTCCGCGCCAAACTGATACAGCAGATTGAGGCCGTCGGTAGATTCATTCATGTATGCCGCAGCGGAAAGGGGGGTTAACCCTCTGACCTCCCAATTTGGAGACACTCCCGCCTCGAGCAGGATTTGCAACACTTCCAAATCGGGCTCTATGGTATTGACTGCATCATATAGGGCACGCGATGTGGCCTGGCCATTTCCCTTTGTGCTGGCGCTGTGAAGTCGTGCATCTTTCCACAGGTCCGCCATCTTCCGAAAAACACTTTTCGAGCATGGGAACTTAACCAAATGAGAAAGGGCATCGCATCCACTCTTATCGACGAGCAAGGGGTTAGCGCCGCCATCTCGCAAGACATTCATCATCCTGTGGCAGTGTGCCCAGTCGTCATCAGCTTTTATCTGGCCGTCGTCCGCCTCTGAGCTGGCGAGTTCCCGAAACTTCGTCGACCGCACAAGCTGCGCAAAAGTGCTGATACTCTCTGGATTATCCAGAGGAAACCAGTTGTGTTGGTTCGTAATCTGTCTGCCTTCGAAAAGTTGGGCAGGCAGTCCATCCAGATTTGCCTCAGGGAAGGCATGTTGAATCGCCTCTGCCTCTGTTGGCCATTTCATAGCACTGGAGGATGGCCACTGGTCAACAAGCACGCCTTCTTCGAGGAGATACTCGGCGAGGTTTGCCCAACACTTGTTTATGGCAACGTCGAGAAGCTTGCGAGCCACCTCGGATCTCTTGTATGGCGGTGAAGCTAAGAGTCCTTCTCGAAGGAGCTTCAAAACCACAGCTTCTGTGACCGAGTTCGAATCGAGGATCGACTGGACGGTTTTCTCGGCCGGGGATCTCCAAGCAGGATCCAGACGATGGGGCATTTCTCCAGTCCAACGTTCCTGACCCGAAGTCCTCTGCCGCACCCGAAGACGATGAAATCCTGCTTTTTTGAGCAGGGTACGCCAAACCGTGATTGTCGCGTCGACGAAGAAGTAAAGGGGGATGGCCACGGCAAGATCTCGAACCAAGCTCGGCACAGGCACGGGAGGCACTGGCAAGACGCGGTGGCGAATGAGGAAGCCGAAAATTTGATGGTAAAGAGCCATGTTCACAAGTGCAGCAGAGTACGTCGAGGGAGTTAACCATCGCTGTCGCAGTTTTCCGCTCGAAACGGGACTGACACTCAAGTACTGCTGTATGAACCACATATAATAGTGGTTCCCATAGAGACGGGCCGTTCGCAGCGAGCCTGGCGGGAGGACAATCACGGCGAGCCGGCACACCACATAAATCGCAAAGGACATTTTTGCAAGCATTGTTGCAAATGGGATGCCTATGAACCGCACAGTTTCCCAAACGCGCACCCAAGCTGGCGGAGCCCTCTGGTCGCTCTCGTGCTGCTCTCTCATGCAGGCTATCGGGCCGCCGTGCAGAAGCAGGTCCAGAATGTCGTCGTTGCCATTGTAAGCGGCGATGGAGAGCGCTGAGTGGTCGGCAAACAACCCAGCGTTCGGATCGGCCCCTCGCACGAGAAGATGCTCGACATCAGTCCTGCGGTTCTCTGCTACTGCTTGTAGCAGCTCGTCTTCAAGGCGAAGGGGCATGACCGAGGCTGAAAAAAAGTTCAAAACAGACAGAGCAGTTGACGAACGGCTTCTCACTTTCGATCTAAATTGTCGAGAACTTGAAGGTAGGTAGGTAAAGATACTCTGTGCAAACAAACTATCAAACTATCAATATCTGCACAGCGGCCCTGAACGCAGTGTATCAAATGTCAGATACCTACCTACTTATAAGTATATCCTCTTTTGGTCGACGGCTGGCTTGTCAAGTTCGCGGGGAGTAAGGCATTCACTCCGCCATGGCGTCCGACTACTTACTGTCAAGCTTATCGGCCTACACCGCTGTGGTAGCAGTGCCCATCGGGCTGGCTGCCCTGGTCCTCACCGAGCAGGGGTGGAGCATGCTGACGTCTATGTCGCGCGGCGCCCGCACGACCATCCGCCCCTCGGAGGGACACTGCCAGCGCCGGCTGTGGGAGGACCTCGCCGTCGGTCCACTGCACGTCTGCACCTCCGTCTGGCCCGCCCGGTGCCATTGCCGACTACCGCACGACAAGGGGCCGCGGTGCTGGGAGGGCACCCTCACCGCCGTCGTCAACCACTGGGCTGCCGCCTCGCTCGGGCACGGACATGGACACGTCGTCGACAAGCCGAAGGCGCTTCCCGTATCGAGAGAGTTCCTCCACGTCGACCTCGAGGTCGTCCTTGCGTTCGTCTTCCTCGCTGTTAAGAAGGACGCCTCACTCCGCCACGACAGCCACAAGCACCAGCGGCCGTCGCGGACGATACGCATCGGCGACAGCGTCCTCCTGGACACGCAGACCGTGAAGCCGGGCCTCGCGGTTATCCACCTCGAGGGGAACTTAGAGCGGACGCTCACGAAAGACTACGTCAACCGCCTCCTGGCGGGTAGCTACCCGCCCCTCTTAGATGATCCACAAAACATGAGCGTGATGCGGCCAGGCGACGAGGCGCGCGGCGGGTGGGTAGCCGCGCTCGGACTGGTGGCCAACTACAGCGAAGAGAACACGTTTCTGCCCGTGTACCTGGACGACGGCGTGCAGTACCGGGACCGGCGGGGCCGCGTGTTCTGGCGCTCGATGGACCGCGTGCGCAACCTGCTGACGGACGTCTGGGCCAGGGCATTCGCCGCGGACCCGGCCGCCAGCCGGGACATCGCAGTCGCCGTGCGCGCGCTGACTTTGATCCACGATCGCGAGACCGAGAGCGGCATCGAACACTTCTTCGACCTGTCCATGCCGAGCAGAGTCCTGTCAGCCCAAGAGCAAAATCAGATCATTCGCCACTTCAACGGCCCGCCGCTGATTGCGGCGAGCCAGGAGCAGCAGTTCAGGCAGGACTGGGAGCCGTTGCTCCACTACGTCCTAGTTGCGGCCGTGCGAGGGTCGGTTAGGTGTATAGCGTATTTCAAGAACCCGGGCCGTGAGCTGGAGAATATCTTGCCTATGGATGTGTTGCGGTCAGCGAGCCTGTATGTAAGGGGGTGCTGACAAATGCAGCGCTCTGTTCTTCGTATGTAGAAGTGCTGGCCGGGGCTAGATTTCGAAGATATCTACAGACAAGAGTTGCATTAGGCTAGGATGTGTATGTAGCCGAACTCGTCGGCTGTCCGTGGGACAGCCGGTTTTCTAAGTATGTTACCCGCAAAGCTGTCTCGGTAACCCAGTCGCTCCGGTGGTGATCTCCGTGATTGACAGTCGGAGAATGAAAACTAGAAAGCGCCGCCCTCGGCGGCACAGCCCTTGCCTGACGGGGTGTCATTTTTTACATACACTGAATTCAATAATGAGCATAGTAATTCTGTAGTACAAGTACATTTGTTAAGGGACTTGTTTCGTGTTTCGTTTTCTCAGCACGGTTACGGGTCAGCGGTCACTGTTTCGTTGAATCATCTTTGGAAGTTTCTCAGAATCATCTTCGAAGTTTTCAGACAGATTCAGAAGACTTGGGTGATGAACGTACCTTGGTTTCAGATGCGGCGTTGTTTCTTGGACGGGCTTCCCGGGTCCGTTTGTGCAATTTTTCGGGCGGCTTTAGGAGAACCGCCAAATTTCGGGGCAGCCACCAAGACGCGCAGGTTCTCGATGTCCGCGGTGTAGGTGTCTCTCCCGTTTACATTGTCTTTCGCAGTAATACTCCAGTGTTTAAGGAGCACTGTGACCCGGACTACCGCACCTTTCAGGGTGTCCCGGTATTGAGTTGGATGAATGAGGTTCCCGTGGATATCATAAGCTGGAAGAGGTATGATGCGGTGGTTCTTTTTCAATTCCGCTGCTGCTTTGCGAGCGTTCTCGTTGTTAATGGGCCAATTCTCGATGCTCTCGATGTCTTCTTCGGCTGTGAATGAAAAAAAGTCGCTGTTAGTTTCTGGAGTATCAGAGGTGGTATGTGCACTTGCTCGGTTTGCCATTGACTTTCTGATTTGATCAGAGTTTTGTTAGTGCTGGAAGAGCATAGTAAGACCAGTGTACCAACCTGGAATAGGACGTGACGCAGTTTGATCGACCGTTTCTGTGTTTCGCTGGCATTGAAGATCCCTTGTTTGGAATATCCTGCCGTTTCAGTCTGCGCCATGAACCACTGAATATTTCCGACAACGTTCGTGAAGTCGTTGACGTAGACTGGGGTTTGGGATGGTACAACTGCGAGGCAGTTCAACTTGACGTCGGTGAAGCTCTGTGCATATTCCGTTGGCCCTTTCCAATTGCCATCGGGCATGAGGAAGCAGCTCTCCGGAGAAATCTGGGCGATGAAAACGAGAGGCGCAGGGGTGAGAAACGTGGTGGGATCCGACTCAGGCTCCGAGTCGACAGTGCTGCCGTCAGAATTATCATCTTCCTTCTTTCCATCGGAGTCGGATTCTGTGGCATGCTTGTCTTCTGCTGCTACAGAATCCTTAGCAACGAGGGTATTTTCTTGTCCCGATTTTTTCCAGATCACTTCGTTGCGAATGTCGGCTGCGCCGAGATAGTGAGAGTTTTCTATAAGCGTGCGTCGTTGCGCCTCTGTGAAAAAGTTCATCGCTGCAAGTGGGTGTTAAGGCAGAGTTATCTGATTTGTTTGAAACAAAACCAGGTTGGGCACCAGTTTTTACCCCGCCGCTGCGCTACACCATAATACTTGAACGGCCAAATGACATGGCACAGTTAGCCGGCGAGGAAGATATTTCGATACTGACTGTCCAAGAACTTCGCCAATTTCTCGGTAGACGCCTGGGTATCCCTCGCGAAGCCAATCAAACAAAGGCGGCACTTCTTGCGCACATTCAGACAAATGCCTCACAGGATGACCTTTGTGTTCTTCGAAACGCTGCGAAAGACAAGAGGATGGAAAAGCAAGGCCGAGCCGAAGAGCGTAGCTGGAAAAGGAAGCAGCCGGTTTCTCTGAGTTCGCGACGAGTTGCTACGAAATTTGAGGAGGAGGAGGCCGATCTGGAAGTGGAAGTTCGTGATATTAACAGGTTATTCTTTGGTTTTGCGTTGAAATCTTTCTGATAGAAGACGGCTTGCACACTAGGTTCTTACTGCTCCCAAATGTGGACGAAAGAAAAGCATTATATCGCCGATTCTATACGGCAACGTCTAATGCAGCGGTCATGGTTGGTGTTTGTGCAGTGTGTGGTCGTGAAGTTGATGTGCATCCAAACAAAATGGCGCACCAGCTCCTGGAGAACATCCCCAATCTGCACCGCTTGGTACCCCAGGTCCCCCATCCAGCATATGATTTGTTTTCCGGAAAATTACTCGAGCCTGCTGGAGTTATGCAGGAAGGCGATGCGGTCAAGGTTAACGTGTGTTCCGAATGTCTCCACAGTTTGCAAGATGGGAAAGATCTCCCTCCCAGACATTCGCTCGCAAACAATTTGTGGATCGGCCGCATTCCTTGGGAGCTCCAGGTTCTGACATTTCCCGAGCAGCTTCTTGTTGCGCTGCTTTATCCCCGTGTATACGTTTTCAAACTGCATCCAAAATGTCGAGGCACCTTCGATCCTTCTCAACTTCAGAGGGGAATGCGAGGTACGGTTACCACGTATGACCTGGATGTCGAAGGAGTATCCGCGATGATTGAGGGAAACCTGATGCCGCGGCCGCCGGAGATATTGGCCTCCGTTATTACGGTTACATACGTTGGGCTTGGAGAACTCCCGAAGAATTGGTTGCACAATACTTTTCGTGTCCGCCGTGCCGTTGTTCGCCGTGCACTTGGTTGGTTAAAGGCTTTCAATCCCAAGTACTATGGCCATATCAAAATTGATGACGGGAGGATCCAGGCGTTACCAGAAGACGATGTGCCGTTAGCAATTACCAGTGTTATACGGCAGTCAACGGATACAGGTATTATCGACCAGGAAAGCGATGGGTATGTTCCTCGGCATGAGGAATCTGAGGTTGAAGTCGGTAAGCTCACGTTAACTGTACATCTAGTCGATATTTATTTCAAATTTCTTTAGGGATCGTTCCCACTCCGAGTGAAGAGGATGGTGGCACTATACCAAGTTTTGCTCCATCTGACTCAGATGGTACAGTAATTTCGCTTTTTAGCAGGGCGGTAAACTAATTTTTTTCCATCAGACCCAGATGTCATTCCATTGACCTTCGCTGGTGTTGTCGATACCGATCTGTCGAAATTGAGCGCCAATGAAATGATGGCCTGGGGGCTCATGAACATGTGGAAAGAAGACAAGGAGGGAGGTTATGCCGTACGACACGGTCGGCGACCTGTCAACGATTTTGGACTGTCACAGGATCCTGAACAAGCACTTGATCCGGATCGACCGAATTTCTTTGAAAAAGCTTTCCCATGTCTGTTTCCGTATGGCAAAGGGGGACTCGAGGCGGACCAACCAGTGAAAGTGAGTTTCAAAGACCACATCAAGTGGGCTTTGCAATATCATGACCGACGTTTCCGTCGACATGAGACATTCCCATTTGTGGTTTTTGGAATCTTGCAACGCCGAGAGGCTCTCATGTCAGCGCGGATTCAGATGCGCCGGAGAAATTTTGAAACCGATGCTCGAATCTTGGCCACTATCACGACAGCAAAGTTGGAGCAGGCTTGTCGAGAGGAAGCACAAAAAGTTCCAATTTCCGATCCAGCTGTCCGCTTGTTACGCCAGCATGTTCATGCAGCTGTCGGCCGAGTCAGTGGGTCGAACCAGTCGCGGAGCCAGTCGCGGAGCCAAATTTGGTCCACCGCAATATTTCTGCAACCTTGGAGCTTGTGGATGACTATCAATCCCACCGATATTCACGATCCTGTTGCCCAAGTCTTTGCCGGCGAGCAAATCGATTTGGATAACTTTGTAGCGTTGATGGGCCCAGATCAAGATAAACGGGCCCAAAATATTGCGGCGGATCCATATGCGGCAGCCAAATTTTTTCATTTCATGATTCGAACTATTTTGGAAACATTATTCGGTGTCGAGAGCACGGCGTTTCAATTCCGCAGTTTGATGGGAATTCTCGGTGAAGTTGCGGCTTATTTTGGGATGTCAGAGGCACAGAACCGAGCTTCCCTCCACTTCCATGTTCTGGTCGCGCTCAAACATACCCCGAATCCGGATCAGATGTTGGAATTGTTGAAGCAGGAGTCTTTCCGTGCTCGAATTGCAGCCTATATCAAAGAAAATCTCAGAGCCTACCTGCCCGGTTTGGAGACGGCGGAGTCTGTAAAGCAGATTCCAGTGGAAAAAACAATTGCATACAGTCGTCCTCCTAACCCTGATGCTGTCGATTATGACACCCAGCTTGGTGATTTTGAATTACGGCTCGCCAGGATGGAACAGACACATAACTGCGAAGTTCGACGTTGCTTGGTTCCCACCAAATCGGGACAGTATCGCTGCAAAAGGAGAGCACCGTTCGTACGTTCGATGGAGGATTCCATCGATGAATCGGGGAAATGGTTTCAAAAACGATTGTACGAATACATGAACGGGTGGAATCCTGGCATTCTAGTCAATGTTCGGTGCAACAACAATATCAAATTGCTCACAAATGGCAGCGATACTCAAAACGTCACGTTTTATATCGCTGGATCCTACGCAGCTAAGCCTCAGCAAAAAGCCTACAACGTATCTGCAGTTCTTGCCAAGGGATATGCGTATCATCTCGCAAATCTCAGCTCTCCAATGGCGAAATATGTGGATGATCTTCGTAACATGCAGCGGCTTCTTTTATTTCGTTTAGTCCATGCCATCAACAAAGAGCAAGAACTGGGTGCACCTATGGTCATTTCCTATCTCATGGACTGGGGTGATGTATATCGGTCCCATCAGTACACTCCTATATACTGGTCGTCCTTTGTTGGGGCTCTGTATAGAGCATTTCCTGATTTGAGAAAGGCGCGGTGTGTATTTTTCTTCTCCGGTTCAATGTTCTGTTTTAATTAACAAAGTTGTATCAGAGGAAATGACAATGCACCTTTGACGCCGGAGACCGAACATAACGCTGATGTATCCGAACAATCTTTCGAACAGACAGAGCAGATTGAGAATCAGGAAGCCGAGGTAAGCCTCTGATTGATTGAATGTGGAATCTAAATTGATAAACAATTAGGACGGCAACGAGATCATAACTCTTGCGGTCAATCCCTCTGGAGGTGTATTTGCTAAAAGTCAAGTTAGCGATTATGCGGCACGCGGTGACGAATTATTTGACTGCAATATTGTCGAATTTTTTGTCAATACTTACGAAGTCGACATCCGCGAACACGTCGTATCAGAAGCGGAGATACACGACGACAACGAAGACGGCCGCCGCCGGCCCAGACGACCAAGAAACGCCCGGGTTCGGTACCAGTCACCGCACCCAGCCCGTCGAAAGAAAGAACGGGCTGTCAGATCACCCGGACACAATACACTTCCAAATTTCATCGGTAGTCCGTTTCCAAGGCGCGACGACCCAGAAATTCACGACTTCTATTGTGCTGCAATGTTAGTCCTGCTTAAACCATGGCGGGATTTACAGGCAGACCTTAAAGATCCCGGTGAAAGTTGGATCCAGGCTTTTGATACATTCGCCGAAACCGCAAACGAACGGGTTCGTGACATCCTTGCAGGGATCACAGTTGCCGGTCCGCAGCGCTTGCGAGCTATGATGCCGATGACAGCGAGGTATCACAGCCAGTAGAAAACCCACAGGAATCGGAAGATCTCGGAGAAGATGTCGAATATTCAACAACAATGCTCAGTGAAGAGGGACTAGCGCAATTAATTGCGTCGCAGATTCCTATACGCGAGGATCTACATGCGCGGATGGCACTCGAGCATGCACGAATAGCCAAGATTTTTGCAAAGGAATCATCAGTTTGGACCGTCGGTACTGTAAACCCAGTCGTAGTCAATGCGACTGGGAATGATCTGTCCAAATTGATGAAATGGCGGAGTCAGTTAGCACAAGATGTTCAAGCACAGAACTCTGTTCCGGAGTTCATCGAGGCTGCGGAATCGCTTCACAGCGGTCCTGATGTGATTCAACTCAATCAGGCCACTGCGGGAGAGGCTGAAGTAACCAGTCTTGCAGTTCCTACTTCGTCGGAAACGGCACTGGCCGCAGCACAGATATCCGAACTTAAACCGGATCAGCTTCGCGCTGTGAGGTCTCTGAGCGTGCTATGCACTGCTCGTCGCCTCATGGCCCCTGCGAACCATCTGCACGAATGACGGACGAGCTCGGACGTACGCGACGGATCTTCCATAACGGGATTCTACGTTACCGGAAGCAGCTTCCGAGCGAGACCAACGCTCTCCCCAATTCCCAAACACCCTCTTGCCTCTCGAACTCGCTTCCGCGCCATCGTCAGCAGGGTACGATGGTTCTCCGGCTTTACTCTCACCTCCTTCCTACGACGCAAGGCCTATACACATCTCCGACGGTCGAGACCGACGCTCTCCTCGACATGGACGATACGCGTCGCCGACACTCCACGATACGACCGGCCCACACCTGTAGCAGAGCGCGTGGCCGACCCCTTCTGTAGCCGTTTCCGTACGACCTCTCGCGCCGGGCGGACCTTGCCCGTGCCTGATGCCGATCCAGCGGACGAGGCAGACCTTATCCCGGCACCACCTCCTCCTCCGCTTCACACGACGCATCGACTAGCCGAGGGAGACCACTCGTCTCTCCCTCTCCCTGAACGCTCGAGCGCCTTCCGAGGCGACCCCCAGGCCGTGCCTGAAGCTCTGGTCGTGTTCTGAGGTTTCTCGGCTTCGTTAGGCCCTTCCCACATCCAAAGACGATTGGTCTCCTCGACAGAGGTGGCCAGCCTCCTGCCATAAATGCACCCCGAAACGCCTCATGACGTCCCTTGGCCCTGAAACCACCTGCGACCCGCATGGCACCTCTGGAAACGTGGGAAGTCGTACAAAGGTATAAAAGGGAGCGCATTTAGAGGAGTAGTCAGTAGTTCCCGGCCTGCAGAAGTAGCTCTTGGGGCGTTTTCCCCACTCTCTGTACCACTCACACTCAATCTAAAGGGGTACTCCCAGCCTTCCCCGACCTCGTACCTCTCGTGCACCCTCCTCCCGTTGTTCACTGCCGGAGGCAGGCCACACATCTTATATTCGCTCGTTCATCGGCGTCTCACCTCTCACACCTCCATCAGCAGGGTCCCTCCTCACCGGACCCGGTGTCATACATCCAGGCTTCCTCGATTAGGATCACCGTTCTCGCGAGCATCGCTCTGTAGAAAAACAGGCCCGGAGAGAAGCCACCAGATTCAAATCGCCGTCCGCACCACCGAGACCGATTGTCTCAACGATCGTCCGAACGACGTCGGTGTCCTCGTCTGTGCGATACCCATCGTACCTCCAGCGCTGGTTCTAAGGGGAAGAGCGCATCAAGGAAAGCAGGCAGGGCAACGCATTTAGGGGTTCCGGTACATTGTACAGGGAACCAGGTTTAGTGCATTCTCTTTTTCTCGCCGTTCGGCTGACAACAGGTCCGCCACACTCGCTCGTACACAGGAGACGAACGGTCTCCACGAATTACCGTTCACACACACACACATATATTCATCGCACACACACCGGATTCGTGCACCGACCTTCCTCGCTATCATCCGACTGTATTTTCCCCTCTAGAGGACGAACGCAGTCGATTCGAATCATATACATTTCGATACCGACACCGCGGTCCTTATCACAGCGCATACGAAATCATTGTATGGCACCTAGATGAAACACTTGCTGGCAGGGAACCACCGCCATTGCGAATGTTGTTGCATGGTGAGGGTGGTACCGGCAAGTCGAAGGTCATTCAAACCGTGACTCAAGCTTTTGTCGAAAGAGGTGTATTGCATTGGTTATTGAAGTCGGCCTACACAGGTATCGCCTGCTCGGTAATAGATGGGAAGACTACCCATGTTATCGGAGCAATATCTGTCAAGGGAGATTCGCTTAGCAACGAAGGCAAAGCAAAATTACAGCGGTTCTGGCAACATTACCGGTATCTCATCCTCGACGAGACATCCATGCTGGCGAAGGCTTTTCTGGCACGTTTGTCTCGAAATATTGGCATTGGTAAAGGCGGATTGTCACCAAACTCGTTTGGCGGAGTCAACGTAATCATCTGCGGAGATTTTCATCAGTTCCCTCCGGTTGCCGTTCGCCCCTCAGAAGCACTCTATTACCCCATTGACGCTATACGCGATTCCCTTGAATCCAAGGTGGGGAGGACAATCTACGAGGAGTTTAGCACAGTGGTCATATTAAAAGAACAAATGCGGGTCACCGATGCAGTATGGCTTGATTTTTTGCGCCACCTCAGAGTAGGTGATGTGCAGCAGCATCATCTTGCAATGCTGCGCACTCTCATTGTCGGAAAAGAACATGCCACGACGTCTGTGGATTTTGGAATTGCCCCGTGGAATAATGTGTCCCTGGTGACGCCACGCCACGCTGTTCGCACACAGTGGAATGAAGCATCTGTTCGCAAGATGTGCCGAGAGACAGGTACTCGGCTCTTCGTATGCTCCGCCGACGACACACACAAAGGGCAATCGTTGAACCTAGCACAGAGGTACACACTGGCTTTACATCTAGGAAGAAGGCAGAACGGAAAGAAACAGATGCAGATGAAAGACTTACCAAACATGATCGAACTTGCCATTGGGATGAAGGTGCTCGTAACCAGCAATATCGAGACGGATCTGGATTTGGCAAATGGTGCCCGCGGAGATATTGTCGATATAATCTTGGATCCGGAGGAACCGCCGCTTGGAGAGGGACCCATCGTGCATTTGCGAAAGCTGCCGGTGTATATTCTTGTCAAATTGGCCCGAACGCGTGCAAGCCGGCTAGAGGGATTGGATGAACGTGTCATTCCACTCGAGCCTGCACAAACAACTTACCATGTTAAATTTGACCTTCCGAACGGTCAGACCACACAGCGCACAATCCGACGTCGCCAATTTCCCATGACTGGTGAGTAATATCAAGATGAATAAAGGATCTTTTCAAACAATTATCGTTAGGCGCATATGCATTTACCGATTACAGATCGCAGGGTCAAACAATACCTTATGTCCTGGTGGACATTGCGTCGCCTCCGACTGGGAAATTGAGCCTCTTCAATTTATATGTGGCACTTTCTCGGAGCTCAGGGCGAGAAACAATTCGTCTGCTACGAGACTTTGATGATCAACTTTTCATGCAAGCCCACGATCCGATGTTGCTTGCGGAAGATGACAGACTAGAAGATTTGAACAAGCTAACAATGAGATGGTGGAGAGAAATGCGCTCGAGCACGGAGATGAATTTGAACATAGCACAGTAATATACAGAAATGTAAAGAATTGTCTGCCAGTGTGACATTAGCCAGACCTGAGATGCTCGGTATTCTTTTACACACCTGGTCTATTGATCTTTGGGCATCTACATTGTCTTGTTAGCAGTAGAGAAGAGATGATACTTTGGATGCTTTGAAAGCGATTGAAGCGGTCTGCGTTGTGGATTGAGAATCGAGAAGATCCTAAAGCTTTGCTGGCGGATGATGCTGTGCTGGCTTCAAATCTGGTTTGCGTCATGGGATGATCGGATCACGTCAAATTCGGGTGTTGGTGATGATGGAATTATGACCTCCCAGAGCCCTTGACAGGCAAGGGAATGTAGTGCAGAGATCACACTGGAACGTCTGGGGCACTTCGTATAGTAACACCTACCATCGAGTCACACTTGTAACAATCAATCACACTTTTCCGTTCCGATCCACCCGAATCCCATCAGCTGTTCTTCAACGCGCCGCCGGGCTGGCACCTTCTGCCCTTTCAGTTTTGACTCTCGTCTGCGAACAGATCCCTGTCGATTGGCGCAATAACAGGGAACGACATGGGAGGATGAAGAGAAAGGGGCAGATGACATCATGATGTGATTGATAACAGAAAAATGAATTGATAGTACAAAAAAAAATCTACACTATAGAAATAGCTACTGAGATTGAAAGGGCTCATCTCTAGAAGTCAGAGAGCATAATAGCTATATGAAACTGAATTTTCTCTGGCCTCGGGAAGTGTTTGTGGCGACTTTTACGGTTCGCGGATCGGCGGTTCCAAATGCGGAAGAGTCACGGTGTGACTCGATGGTAGGTGTTGCTATACGAACTGCCCCAGACGTTCTGGTGACACTTCTGCACTTCTTTTTCAACTCCGACTGTCAATCACGGATCAAGCGGTCCGCTAGGGTCCGCTGTGTTGTGGAAGTGTCACCGAACGTCTGGGTTACCGAGACAGCCCGCAAAGCTGTTTTCTACTTTTCCAGCTATGGCGTCCAAGGTCCTGTGGTTCGAGGACCCCGAACAAGCAAGGCTCTCCAGGAGAGCTGGGTGTTGGTTGATGTCAACAGAGGCTCTTTCGCACCGAGCTCCGTTTACAGACAGGCTCGCTGCGTCGTGTGGACGTCGTCGCACCATGAGGATCGCAGGATTGGCTTCCACAAAACGTTTGGCACTGAGCCTTGGTATATGGAGCCGTGGTCCTCTAAGGAAATTGCGGCCCTCGCATGCGTCTTCAATTTGGAAACAATTCAGAAACCATGACCTTCGAAACAAAGGGAACTACTCGAAATCGATCACGCGACTGTTCTGCAAAAGATAAAAACGGGCGGACCGGTCGCACGAGCCCTCTTCGGTGGCGGCTTCAAGAACACGAACACCGCCATCCGGAATGACTTGAAGAGTCCACCGCGACAGCAGCTTCGCTGATCAAGCTTTTCTCATAGGGCCCCTGGTCCGTGTCAACCCCGAATCAGGACAGCTTTCCCTCCAGCGGACCGACTACCAGGCCGAGCTCCTCGGCAGTTTCATTGCTACCGAAACCATCGACCTCGCAGTCCATAACTTCGATACATTCAAATTAGATCTGGCGAAGCTCTTCGAGGGCCTGATACATCGTGTGTTCAAGCACGGCGGAGAGCTTCCGTCCGGTTTCGGCGGCTGCAGGGTCGCTCAGTATTGTCGACTGCTTGGCAGAGCGGACCAATTCGTCTGCTCGCCTACACCGACTCGGAAGCGTCCGCTGTACCTCCAGCCGCCGCAATGTCCCAGTTTCGCACCTGTTGACGCTATCCTTGTCACACGAAGCGTCCTTGGCTTCATGCAGAGCTCCCCGCCCGAACCGCATTCCGGAGGCTTTGCACGCATGCTTGAGCCTTGGGATCATGTTGAAGTTGACAGGAATTTTGGATTATATCAAGCAGGTGCTATATTGCCTGGTTGGCACCGACGTTGAACGCGTCCAATCGCGTGTGAAGGGGACCCGCCGAATGTTAGTGAAGTTGCAGAAATTGAGCACAGATCAGCTGTGCGACGAGTTGGGACTGCCCATTGCCATCGAGGTCGCTAGTAAGGGACTTCTTCGCAAGTTCAAGGTTGTCGGCTATACCTTTCATCCCGAGTATGGACTCGAGGAGTTCGAGTAGATGTATCGTGTCTCTGTTTACAGTTGCATGTAGTACTTGTCGCATATAACAGACTTTCAATCCTGAGCTTTGCAGAATTGCAGAAATGATTGTGCAACTGAAGAGATGAAAAATCCATAATATAATAATCTACCGTCCCGACAAACAGATTAACCACCAACAGCACTGACAACAAGCTGGCAGACATCCTGCTTTTCTGCGCGTACGCCAAGCTCCAGAGTGACCCCAACGCCCTGAGAGAACGTCATCCGGCACCGGACAAGGACCTTTCCGCCCCCGCCCGTTACGAGCCCCGACAACTGGAGCGTATGCACCGAACTGGATGTCGGAACCTCCGTCCCGCCTAGCGGCTCCATGTTCAGCACCTCGATAATCGAGTCGCACGCAGCTGAGGCAGACGATGAGTAAAGAAAGGGAGACACTAGACAAACGACCCACCCTTCAAGCTCTCCACCGATGCGCCGAGGCCGAACGTCTCGGTCACGCTCGGGCCCGCCTTCAGCCGATCCCACTCGGCGCCAAACGCGGTGTAAGACGGCACGATGTAGTCCCCGCCCGCACTCAGCTCGACCTCCTCGATCTGGTACTCGTCCTCGTAACCCTCGGCCTCGGGTTCCCCAGTCGACGGGTCGAGCTCCTTGCTGACGAACTGGAGCGTGCACTGGAAGGTCGCGGTGGCATAGTCCTCGGGCTCGTCGCGCGTGAAGGAGACGTATGCAATGCCCGGGGAGGAGACCGCCGACAGGCTGGCGATGGGGAGGACAAAGTCCTGCGTCAGCCCAGTATCCTCGGTCTGCATGGCCATCGTGACCTGCTCCAGAACGGTGTCGGGCAGTGTATTCGACACATTGAACTAGATTAGATATCCGCATTAGCATACAGTAAACGAGGATACGAAGCGGGCGCCATACCTGGAATACGATGTGCTCCTTGAAGATGTGCTTGACGCAGGTAACCTGATACTCCGTCTCGCTCTCCGTGAGCGGGAGCGGCTTGGCGCTGCTGTTGAGAATGGGCCCGTAGTTCGCAAATGGCGCGACGCCTGCGAGTTGCTCCGCATATGCAGATTGAGTCTCGGCTGCGGTCGGAGGTGGAGGTGCGGAGGAAGTGCTTTTGGCAGCGGGCACACCGATGGTGTCCAGAGTACTTGGCCCTGCGGACTGATGAGCAAGGACATACGAAATCAACATGATCGCATACGGGCGGATTCCAGAGCAGCCTGGGCGCGGCTGATCTTGGGGATAGCTGAGACGTCGAACGGTTGGGCGGAGGCGGTAGTGTCTTTGACGTAGGATACCAGTTTCGATTCCAAAGCAGCCAATGACAATACCGAGTCTAGAAAAATAACATGAGCATGACATTACAACTCCGACTAAAAAAACCTCACCCTCTTTGATGTAAGGCTCGACCAACGTCTGTGTTTTGAAGACCTTCAGGTACAAGGCCGCGCGGTCGCGAACCTCGTCGTCTACATCGTCCAAACACCTATTCCATGGGTTCACGTGCCGTAATCAAACCCAACAACGGTTCGCCCACCTGTTCAGCAAAACAGCGATGCTATTATTCAGCTTGGCGTCGGTAGAGTTGACGCCGAACTTGGCCATGCTCGCAACAGCCGCCGCCCTTACCGGGGCGTTTTTCTAAGACGACGCGATTGTAGATGAAACGAATGTATTTTGCGGGTTGAGACGATTTGGGGCCCTCGATACCGAGGAGGTGGAGGATGCGCACAGACAGCTTCGTAAACTCGCAGTCTTCGATAAATTCGCAGAGGTGCGAGAGAGCCTGCTCCTTGCACTCGCCGATGAATTTGATCATGTCGAAATAGCCTCGACAACGGCGCGCTTGAAGTCGTACCCGCCCTCGTCGCGGAGGACGCCAGAAAGGAATGTGAGCATCGCGGCATGTTTGGCGGGGAATTTGAGGCACAAAGAGCGGATGGCGTCAACGATGATGACCTTGAACTCGTCACTGATTTCAGACATGAAGCCAGTGATTTGCTTGATCAGTCGATCCACAGAGGCTTCGTTACCGGTCTGCATGAAAATTAGCATGGAAATGAACGGATGCAGGGTAAATTACCTTGAGCAGTGTGGTGATGGCATACGTCGCAACACTTCTGTTGGAGTCCGTGATGAGATTTTCCAGATCGACATTGCAAGCTGCGACGCTTGTTGGGTGCGAGAGGGCGAGCGAGGCGAGCGTCCGGGGTAGCGGCGAACTTGAGGACCGGTTTTGGTGAGGACAGGAAGAGTTGCAGCACTGTTTTTTATGACAATAAGTGCACGAATAGAATGTAATATCGTAGATACCGACCTGCCTATTGATTTTGTCAACTGCGCCGGCGTCACATTTTTCATTTCACAAATGACGCGGGCAGCCTCGAAATTGACCATGTCGCTCTTGTGTCGCAGCCAGCCCTCGAGCAACTCGATCATCTGCCGTTGTACGCTAACAGAGTCAGCATCACCCATTATTTGTTGTAGGTACAACGCACTTGGGGTCCTCCTCCATGACCTTCGCAGCATACCGAATAAGCATGCACAGCGCCATAGCATTCTTGAGCGTCGTGCCGGCGCCAGACTTGCCTCCACCAAGCTGCTGGATCATCTTCGTCACCGCCATGCGGTCCTGCTGCCGAATGAGGTACAGTAGCCCGAGCGCATGGTACTGCGTGATGTTGCTCGACGACGGTATGGTCTGCACGCTACTCTGGTTTCCGCCGCCGAAAAATGAGCTGCTGGTCGAGACGCTGCCAAAGTACCCCTGGGACTTGGCGTTGACGGCTTCCTGGGCCTCGTTCACCCAGCGCTTGACGACGTCCTTGGCCGTGCGGGAAGAGGTGGTATGCAGAGACGAGCGCGGCGGACGCGATCGCCGGGTTCTTGTCCACAATTGCGGCCTTGAAGAAGCGCTCGACACCCTGCGCCATTGACGGCTTGTCTCGCGCATTAGAATTAAAATTACACCAGCCACGAGAGGGAAACACACGTCGATAATGCGGCACAAACGCACGGATAGCGTTGGGCCGGTAGATGACCTCCGAGTTGGGCTGCATGTCCTTCATAATGCTGGCCGTCACCATAATCACGTCCTCCGCCGTCGTCGCGAGTTCTTTGATGGCCAGATACAACCGCCCTGCCGCAACGCGCTCTGAAGACGCAGAATAAATGCATAGACGCATAACACGCTGTCAGCGAAGCAACTAAAGCACCAAGACCACACGCACGTCTTTATGCTGGAACAGTTTTGTCGTGCCAAAGAACAGAGTGGTCGACTCCTGGGTGGAGGAAGGTTCTCGCCGACATGGAGAAGGTACACGATGCGCGTGAGGAGCGCCCGACACTTGCGGGGGCTAATGGGGGACTCGTTGAAGACGCGGGCCCTCCTGGATGATTGTGGTCTTGTTGTTGTAGTACGAGCTCAACCCGCTCTCGTCCTCTTTTTCGAAAACGCCATCGCGAACGACATTTCGGCGGCGGGCGAAATTCCTCGCGAGAGTGGACGTGGTCGATATATGTGGCGGTGTCGTGATTTGTCAGCCTCTGATTCAACTCCAAGTCTTAGATTCGTGTGAAGCGAACGAAAGAATCCTTTGCAGGGTATAAAATACAGAGTAAAGACGGGCATTCAAGATCATAAATAGTTCAGATTTTTTCCACATTAAAAGATTAGCCGTTAGAATCCGAATAGTCGGAAGATGAGATACAAGAAGGATCCAGTGAAGCGGACCGCCGATAGACCAGCTCTGGAGAAAGATGAGGGACTGGGAAGGAACAGAAGAAGCCAACACGTACAAGGCGAAAAACAGGAACTGGAGGTATGGGTTGAACGTCGAGTCCCCGCTCTTCTGCACGTACTGGGCCACAAAGTTGTTGAACGCCGTCGATGTGAATGCTACAATCATCAGCCTGCAAAGCTGTCAGTAACGACACCCTAATAAATGTATGCTGCAACACCCACATGTTTGTTCCGACCCACGCAAGTACGACGTTCGTTCGGCTATTCGGTCGTGGTCAGTCTGCTTCGTCGCCGCATCACGGTGCTCCTTCTGTTCGGGCGGCGGAATGCGCAGCGCGCTGCGCGACGCATTCCACAGCTGATCGACGTCCTCGCGCGCCGTCGGAAGCTCCACCTCCATCATCTCCTTGCCGTCGTCGTTCTTGACCTTCTTCGCGCCGCCCAGATCCTTCGCCGCAACCGTTGTCGCCCCTTGGTTTCCCCACGTAACATCGTGCAAGTTGCACATCGCGTACATCATGAGAATGTTAACGTCTGCGCCATGACAGGTCAGCCCCAGACCAGTAAGAATGTATTACACACTCACAGGACGGCAGGAAGAACATGTACTGGATGAAGCTCGTAAACATGTGCCACGGCTCCATGTGCATGAACGAGCTGATAAAGTACAGCCCGTACGTCGCCATCAGCGAAATCACAATGTCGCGGAACGTCGAGTTCGTCTCAATAACCGTCCCGATGTGCTTCCAGTCGTCCAGCGTGAGGGTCGCGACGGAGAGGTACACGGTATACGCCGCGCACCACAGCGTGATCGCATTGCATAACCCAAAGAGCACGATGGCAGTGATGTAGATGAGCTTTGAACCCTGGGGCCGGTTACCGAGCGAACACACGGTAACGACGAAGAGCAGCGCGATGTAAAGCTTCAAAAATATTTCAAACACGTCTTTACCGGCGCCCTTGCTAAGGAAGTTGAACGCATCCGTCGTGCTGTCCGAAGTCGCGGAGCCGACGAGGAAGAAAAAGGCGAGGTAGAAGTTGGCGAGGGAGGTCCAAGTGAAGATGAGCTGGATGGCATTGTAGATAAACTCGAGCTGGAGGAAAATCTTTCGGAAGAAGTTTTGTCCAGACGTCCAGATGCGGAACCAGAAGACCGTGGCGTGGATAGACGCGAAGAGGGAGCCGTTAAGCCATCGGCGACGTTGAGAGATGAACTCTGCAACCGACGTCGGGACATCTGTCGAGGCCTTCGCGCTCTTGACGTACTTCAGGCTGTATCACTTGATGAGTGCTCGAACTTGAAATTGAAAAAGACAACATACATCCACCCTTCCCTCTTCTTGGTTACAATCTCGAGCACAAAATCCGATCCTCCGCGAGGTACATGTTACGCTCTGGGTTGCGAGACCATGGATGAATGGGACGATCAATGGACAACAAACGCACAACGCACCGAACAGTCCAGCCGACGCTACACCTCCGGCGTGCATCTCTTCGCCCTTGAAGTATGAAGCGAGTGGACCCTTGCCGTCGGGGCCCATTCTGGAGCGCACGGTAGCGATACGCGCTGAACGCACCGGGCAGCACGCTGATGTACCCGAACACGCTCTCGAGCGGCTTGTCGAGCACATTCGACATCTTGTACTCGAAATTCTGCGATGCGGCGAGCGGGGAGGTGAGGAGGAGCGAGCAGCCGCGACCCGTGTCGACACAGATCTCGCCACAAGCACCGCCAACGTTGGAGTGCTTGTCAAAGCACTTCCACAGCTCGTAGATCGAGGTGCTGGTGGGCTTGGTGCCGACATCGAGCAAGATGCACACGTTGGGCTTGATGAGCGGCCCAAATGCGTTGAAGAACCACCGATGGCTGTTAAGCTTCTTCTTGTTCTGCTCCTTGAGACAGAATAGGACTTGGATAGGGCAAGAGCCCTGCGAGACCTCGCCGCTGGCGGTGACGACGGCGGTCGTGGTGTACTAGGAATAACGATGATTATTTGGTGACTACCGCAAAACGACCGAGACAAACCTCGAAAATGTGTGCCGTCACATCCTTGCCTCCGACAGTGTCCTTTGCGATGCCGTCTTGGTAGACACCCATCAGACTGAGGACCTGCAAGGTCCGCTTATTGACCTTGCTCCGGCCGTCGGACACCACGCACACCACGACCTTTTTCCAGCCCTCCGGACCCCAGGTCTTGGAGCGGTCGCGGCTGCACAAATGGGCCACATTCTTGATGACGGCGTTCATCGTCTTGCAGAACAGCACTTCGTCTTCGTTATACCTGTCGACAAGAAAATAGTGAATCAGGCAAAGCAAGGTCAGAATGAATCAAGAGTTATACATTGTCATGACTATAAAGAGCTCCGTCTGGCGGTTGTACAAGAACGGGCGCAGGGAGTATTTAGAGCGCATGAAGTCGTCGGGGTCGCACGTTTGCGGCGGTGTAGCGCATCTTGGAGAACTCCTCGATAGTGCCCTTGCCCGCGGGACGATGTGCGACGGGACAGGCATATCGAGGACTAGGTTGCCCTGAAATAGCTCGACCTGACGCACGGAGCGGCGCTTCATCATTTTCTCGTGGACGGCGCTGTACTGGGAGCCGTATCCAGAGGTGTTCTGGTAGGGCATACCGGGCCGCTGGGGCGGGTAGTTGGACTGGGCGTATGGCATTTGGGGGACGGGCGCGATGGAGGTCTGGCTCATCCCGTAGGGGTCCAGATGGGTCTGAGAGCCAGCGAAGCTTTCCTGGTACTTGCCGTCCCAGGTATTGTCGTGGTTAGAGGAGGCGTAGTCAGTCTGACCGCCTTGGTTGTAGTAGGGGTCAGGCTGCTGGTGAAATTGTTGCTCCTGGGGATACGGTTGCTCCGGCTGGTGAAATTGCTGCTGCGAGGCAGGCTGGAGATATTGCTGCTGCGAAGCAGGCTGCTGGTAAGGTTGGGTGTTCTGGCGCATGGGCTGCTGGGGGGCATCGTTATAGTATTGGTCCTGCTGGTAAGGCTGGAAGCCTGGCGTTGCGGCTGAGAAGCCTGGCGTTGAGGCTGCTGCTGAGCGTAATAAGGATCGTTGTTCTGACGATAAGCCATTGTAAAGAGAGGAGGTGGTCAACCACACAGCAGGACCGAAAGCGAGAGTGAAGATGGTGGTGGGCGGAAAGCAAAAGATTGTAGCGACCAATACTTGATCTCGGCTAATTCGCCCCCCACACTGCCTTTTCGCATGGATTAACGCAGATCTACAGGAAGCCTCCGCATTACTTCTCGTTGCGCACAAACAGTATATTTTATCCTACAATAACGGACAAGAACCGAACAACAAGGGCAAAAGTACGGGGGACCCGAGCGGTGTTAGTGGTGTTCCAAGTCTTTCCAAGTCGGGCGACTGCGGAAAGTTTCGCTTAAATGATGGTTGCGAGAATCGGCCGCTGAAAGTAGGCCGCTATGCCACGCCCGCCTAAAATTCGACGGGAGCAAAGCGGGGACTCCTCGAAGGGCGGATACAGGGGACGCAATAGGGACTCGGAGCTAGCAGAAAACAACACGTCAGGAAGACCTCTGCGTTTTGAAAAGAGCCGTGACTTTTGAGCGCAGGCGTTCGGTGACCAAGTATTCTGCGAATTACGGTCAGCGACTTGTCGGATACAGAGATTCGTCAAAAAAGAGGAGGAATCAGATTTTAACAAATAGTCTCATGCGCCGCAGCGTCGAAGTGAGCTGAGTATTATTCTCGTCATGAAGGACAGAAAAGCAAGGGAATCGGCGCAATGAAGAACGGAGACTAACCCGCTCGTTTCTTGGTCGCTGAGGCTGCGCTTAGGGAAAGGCTTGGCGTTAGTTCGGTGCGCTCTGCGAATGGAGGTGAGCGGGTTGCGGAATACAGAGGATTCAAAGATCGATTGCGAGTCAGATTAAAAACAATTAGTCTCATGCGCCGCAGCGTCGAAGTGAGCTGAGTATTCTTTTCGTCATACAGGAAAGAAAACGAAGGAATCGGTAGCATGACGAACGGAGACTAACCTGCTTGTAGCTTGGTCGCCGAGTTTTTCTGGGCATCAAAAAAGGCCTTGGCGTCAGCTCTAGTCTCAATGAAGCTATGTGCTCTGCAACGGAGGTCAGCGACTTGTACGATACAGAGATTCAGAAGAAGAAAAAGGAGTCAGTTTTGAAAAACAATTAGTCTCATGCGCCGCAGCGTCGAAGTGAGCTGAGTATTCTTTTCGTCATACAGGAAAGAAATGAAGGAATCGGTAGCATGACGAACGGAGACTAACCTGCTTGTATCTTGGTCGCCGAGTTTTTCTGGGCTTCAAAAAAGTCCTTGGCGTCAACGCGTCAACGAAGCTATGTGCTCTGCAACGGAGGTCAGTGACCTGTGCGATACAGAGATTCAGAAGAAGAAAAAGTCAGATTTGAAAAACAACTAGTCTCAAGCGCCGCAGCGTCGAAGTGAGCTGAGTATTCTTTTCGTCATACAGGAAAAAAAGCGAAAGAATCGGTATCATGACGAACGGAGACTAACCTGCCCGTATCTTGGTCGCCGAGTTTTTCTGGGCTCCAAAAAAGTCCTTGGCGTCAACGCATCAACGAAGCTATGTGCACTGCAACGGAGGTCAGCGACTTGTACGATACAGAGATTCAGAAGAAGAGAAAGGTATCAGATTTGAAAAACAATTAGTCTCATGCGCCGCAGCGTCGAAGTGAGCTGAGTATTATTCTCGTCATACAGGAAAAAAAGCGAAAGAATCGGTAGCATGACGAACGGAGACTAACCTGCTTGTATCTCGGTCGCCGAGTTTTTCTGGGCTTCAAAAAAGTCCTTGGCGTCAACGCGTCAACGAAGCTATGTGCTCTGCAACGGAGGTCAGTGACCTGTACGATACAGAGATTCAGAGGAGGAAAAAGTCAGATTTGAAAACAATTAGTCTCATGCGCCGCAGCATCGAAGTGAGCTGAGTATTCTTTTCGTCATAAAGGAAAGAAAACGAAGGAATCGGTGGCATGACGAACGGAGACTAACCTGCTTGTATCTTGGTCGCCAAGTTTTTCTGGGCGTCAAAAAGGGCCTTGGCGGCAGCTTTCAACGAAGCTATGTGCTCTGCAACGGAGGTCAGCGACTTGTACGATACAAAATTGAGAGTGAAAAAATTCAGGAGTCAGATTTAAAAAAAAACAATTAGTCTCATGCGCCACAGCGTCGAAGTGAGCTGAGTATTATTCTCATCACGGAGGGAATAAAGAGAATCACAGCAGCAAAAAAGGGATACTAACCTGTTGCCGCCAGCGCCCTTCATTTCTTTCTTCCTTCTAAATTTGTGCCGGCAGAGTATTATTGTCTTGATGACTTCTTGGACGGATGATCATCGAAGTACAGGCACGGACGCGATGAATGCTGGTAACCAGGTCTTGAAGAAATTAATCGAATAGAAGGACCGATGTCAGTTATTGCGTCGAGGAAGTTCTTCAGCAATCAAACCAAGACAATTACTGCAACGAGGGTCTCGTTGGGTGAGCTCAGGTTTCTCGGAGTCGGTCCGAAGTCCGTTGCATCTGGTCGCCTATTGAGCGTCTTTGGCGTCAAGACCGCCGAGCTCGGAGCTGTCCAGCGCTAAATGGACGCCGACGGGTACCGGGTATCGATGTTCCGCCGACGGTCCTTTCTCGGGACGAGAACGCAATATATCAGATGGTGGGCGAGAGTGGACGTGTTGCAGGTGCGGTAATGTTGCCGTTACACAGTGCAATGCGTTGATTTTCATTTGTTCTGTCCAGTCAGCAAATTGCATTTGTGGCATAGAGGCTATTCCGGGATGAGAGTGGGCCAAACCCAAGCAAGTCGGACACAGTACAGCAGCAGTTCCCAGCAGTTCAAGACGTCAGCAAGGCTTGTTGATCAGAGGAGGAATGATCATCTGCTTGACCTCGCCGATGATTCAGGACCGTTCAGGACGCTGCTGCCACCGGGTAGTAAGGGACAGTGGGTCTCCCGGTGCGAATGACCGAGGTTTTTTTTTTGGGAGGGATGACGGGACAGAACAAGAATGCCGTGGGTGCCGAGATTCAAAGCCCGCTTCCGAGTCGCTTGCCTGTCCTCTCTCCTCCCGCCCCTTTGACCTCCCCTTCCGTCCCTCTCAACGTCTCTTTCTGTATTCCAGTAAGTGTTCTCGTTCATTCTGCTTGCTAGTCTCTTTCGCGCAGCAGCGAGAATCGAACCATCGCAGCGTGGCGGCCTCGTTGGCACCACACCCAAGCGCGGTTCATCAGGCTCATGGCCTCCTGATCCAGCACCAAAGACAGAGGATGGTGCCAGAACGGCCCAGCGAGACACCAGCTGCCGTAACCGCGCCGCTCGTCCGCACCGTTTGCCTTCGTCCCTTCACAGCCCTCGTGGGCAGACCATCCATTGATCCTTCCGTCTCCCTTCTTCGTCCCTCTCTCTCGTTGTCGTTATAACACGCCTAACAGCTTGCTCTCCCTCCAGTTTCATCCTCATAACTTCCTTGCTGTATCAACCACCACATTACCAATGGCCGACACCTCTTCGCACAGACTGGACCTTCGGGTTGGCGGAAAGTACAGACTTGGCAAGAAGATTGGCTCAGGATCCTTTGGTGCGTTTTATCCTTTATTTCCGCCGTTCGATTGGATCCGCTCATCGTGCCACTCCTGTAGGCGACATTTATCTTGGGATAAACATTATTTCTGGCGAAGAGGTCGCCATCAAGCTCGAGTCCGTCAAAGCCAAGCACCCCCAGCTCGAGTACGAGTCCAAGGTCTACAAGACCCTCGCTGGAGGTGTAGGTGTACCATTTGTCAGATGGTTCGGCACCGAGTGCGATTATAACGCCATGGTTCTCGACCTCCTCGGTCCCTCCCTCGAGGACCTTTTCAACTTTTGTAACCGCAAATTCAGTCTCAAGACCGTCCTACTCCTCGCAGACCAACTTGTGAGTCATTTTGACTTGTATTTGTTCTTTGCTTACCACTCTAGCAGATCTCGAGAATTGAATACATCCACTCCCGCAACTTCATCCACCGTGACATCAAGCCCGACAATTTCTTGATGGGCATCGGGAAACGCGGAAACCAGGTCAACGTCATCGACTTTGGTCTCGCAAAGAAGTTCCGCGACCCCAAGACCCACCTTCACATCCCGTACAGGGAGAACAAGAACTTGACCGGCACTGCCCGCTACACGTCGATCAACACCCATCTTGGTGTCGAGCAGGCCCGTCGCGACGACCTCGAGTCGCTTGCCTACGTGCTCATGTACTTTTTACGTGGCGCGCTGCCGTGGCAGGGACTTAAGGCTGCTACCAAGAAGCAGAAGTACGACCGTATCATGGAGAAGAAGATGACGACTCCCACGGACCTTCTATGCCGTGGTTTCCCCAACGAGTTTGGCATCTTTCTCAACTACACCCGGGCCCTCCGTTTTGACGACAAGCCGGACTACTCCTATCTGCGCAAGCTCTTCCGCGACCTCTTTGTGCGCGAAGGCTACCAGTACGACTACGTCTTCGACTGGAGTGTTCAGCGCGGTGCTCAGGATGACGGCTCCGCCGGCACGAGCAAGACTACGCCCGCCCGCCGCAAAGTTGTCCAGGAGGAGGAGGACCCTCGTTCCAGCGACAGAATGTAAGCTTTCATATCCGTTGTCCCTCTTCCACATCTTTTTTTACGTGTTTCTGATTAGGCTTCGGTCCACACTCGTCAGGCGCAGCAAGGTACTCCCGGGGCCGTCGGACAGCAACGCCCGCGTGGTCGTGAAACAGAGCTCTGGTAGATGATCCTTGCGCCGTTCGTTTGCGGAGTGGGTGGGCAGACTCTGCGTCCCAAGTATGGCTGAGCAACTGGGGGTGGAGGGAAGGTGCAGAGGTTTTGCTCGGTCAGGAGAAGGGGTCCCCGGAGTGTGCGTTGGGGAGGTGGATTTTACGACGAAGGAGACGAAGTGACACGAAAGAGCGTACCATCGCCCCCAACGCCTGCATGCACGCGCACAAGACAAACGCGCGCTTGGTGTTCGTTCCCATTTCGCTATCGGGGCCGCTAGGAATCAGTCAGTCAACTCGGCGCGGCGCTTCTCATTAATAATTTGTGGCCTGCTCCCATGGCCGGTCACGCGCCTCCTAGCCGCCGCGCGGCGCGATTATGGCGCCCTCCTTTCCACCCTCATACATTACACGCCGCCGCCAGGTCTATATATTTCCCCACGGACGCCTTTTCCTTTCACGCCGGCAGTCGCCCCTTCCGTAGGGCACGGGGGCCGCTGCTGGCCGCCTTTAATTCCCTTCCATCGCCCATCATGACACAAGCCCATACACCGCGCCCGTGTTGCGTACTCTTAGTATCACCCTTGCTATCACTACTACGTACCATCCTCCCATCTCATATTACCACCATCGACCCTCGTACTAGTAACGACTTCCTCCCTTCCCCCCTGTTTCTATATGATACGATACTACTACAACCCCACACTCCTTCCTTTTTTCTCTGCCTTCCTCATCCCCTCCCACTACCACCACCGCACGCTGTGCTATGACCGTTACGATCTCCGATTCACGCACTGCATTTGTTGTCCTCCCGCCGCGGAGAGGGCGCCCCGGACGATGGGGAGTGGGGGTGGGTTGTGGGGGTTGGGAGTGACGCGAGGACGCAGAGAAGAATGTTCGATTATAATAGAAGGCGGGCCATGGGAGGTGCGGGGTATTGTACGGTTTGCTTCATCCATGCCATACCATGTACGCGCGTTGTCCTGGCTCCCATGGTCCAGAAGAATTCAATTGTATAAATGGTTTTTGAGTCATTCTGTGAAAATGAGTTGACGGTGGAGTCGATTATTTACATATGCAATCGTTCGCCGCGGCGGTTCATGCGGGTATGTAATTTTAGCGCGCGCCTCTTTCTCGACCGTCATGAGCTTGCGACCGTCTTTCATCCCTGTTTACGCCTCGGAGGAAGGCGAAGAACTGAACAACAACTCGATGCTAATTGGAGGCTGTACCATGTATCTCAGTCCGGACGAGGCCTGGCCTATTTGCGACTCATGTTCAAGCCCTTTAGTACCACTTGTGCAGATGAATGTCTCATCTGAGAACACCCCAGACGCTTTCCGTGCCCGATTTCCTTCGGTGCCTTCGGCTGGACGAAACCTCGCCACAATGGTCCAGCTCTTTGTCTGTCGCGATCACGACTGCTTCGACGGGGCCATGATGCAGGAGGAATGCTCTTGGATCTTGCGGCTCGCCACCGTGCCTCTTGTACCCCCACCCAGTAATGCACCTCATTTAGCTGAGGAGAGGACAAAGATAGAGAACGGTGATGGATTTCTGCCTCCGCAGCTTGTAGAAACTTGGACCGCCGGAAAGGATGAGACTATGCATTGGGAGGTGGCCGACGGTGACTACGAGTCGGATGAATTCTATGATCTCCATGAGCCCGAACGTGGGTTGAAGCTACTTGGCCATTCAGAGCGAGGTACATATCGTTACTTCGAGTCTTCGATCGGCTATTGAATAGGTTCCAGGCAAATACCACTATGTGGAAAATTGTGCTGCGGGAGATTGTGTTGCCACGCAGCATGAATTGATACAGCTCGGAGACCAAACCTGCTGGGATGAAGGCGAGGCTTTGGGCATTGTGAGTGTTCCTCTTGAATTATACATATATCGCAAACCACGATTGCAGATGGGGGTGCTCGGGAATATTTGGATCCAGCAATGTGAGACCCACCCAGATCAACTGACATTGGGGATGAGTGGGACTTGGTAATTTTCAAACTCTTATACATGTTCGTGCTTTCGTCCAGCCTTGCTCTCTGCCTACCCATGATTGCGGTTCCACTGTGTTTCTGTTGACCCTTGGGCCGGACAATACCTTTCCGGCTTAATAGCCGCTCCTCGAATCCCGGTCCTGACATGATCTGGGCTTCAATCAATTGTTTTATCCTCTCTTGGCCACTGGCAGATTCGCGGATATTGTACCTGATGCTAGCTGATGCCTCGCGTGTACATATGCACGACCGCCCACAAAACGTGATGATCGGCGGATTTCCATGTCCAACCTATCCACCTCCAGAGCAGCCTGTAAACTTCGGTCTACTTATCGTTCTGGGTATCCTTTGCTTGGGGCTGGTCAGCGTTTGAGCCTTGAAGCTCCTTGAAGTTACGGGGAAGACAACTCAATTCAAAGCAGTACGGCTGCCAAGCAGGAAACGCCAAGCACATGAAACATTCGCTGCACACGGCCACGGGAACACGGAGATGCGGATCACGATGATCAGCTTACGCTCGCGAAACTGGATGGTATAAATTAACGGGCAGCCAAGCATGTGGATTCATTCTCTTTCTCTGTCTGTCCTTCCTTCTCGTTTTCCTTCTTCCTCGACTGTGTCGATTCTTGTTTTTCAGAGCTAGTCTTTCTCCACGATGAAGTTCACATCTACTCTCGTTTCCGCCGTCCTCGCCCTCAGCGTCTCTGCTATCCCTGTCGAGAAACGCGGAGTCAACCCTGCGCTCGTGCCCCAGTTCGGCGTCAATGCAGGAACCAATCCTACCGGCACTGGCGACTGCGACGGCATTAACGGGGTCAAGATCCCGTGCTCTTGCCCTCCCAGCCGCGACTCCTTCATTGCAGTGAGTATTCTTCTCCTTCTTCTTTCACTCCCCTCAAACTCAGCATTTATCAGTCGCTCTCCGCCAACGTTGCCGCGGGGCACGACATCCACAATCCTGGGGTGAGTGTTGCAAAAGCACGGATGGCAAAGGTTGTTGAGCTTCGTTTAGGTGCCTGCTCCTTTCCCTACGGACGGCTCCGTCGCGTCGCAGATTACACGAATGCAAACCTCGATTTCGTCTCTGCAGAACTTGTTTGGACCTGGAAAGGGCTGTCCTGCTGCATCGACGACGTTCAGTGCTCAGCTAGCGTCCCTGATAAATAACGGTCGCCCTCTCCAGGCAGCGGCCGCACCTAAGCCTGCGCCCAAGCCCGCGCCGAAGCCAGCACCTAAACCCGCACCAAAGCCGGCACCCGCTGCGCCCAAGGGTGTCAACCCCGCGCTCGTGCCCCAGTTCGGTGTGAAGGCGGGAACTAACCCTACCGGCACTGGTGACTGCGACGGCATTAACGGGATCAAGATCCCCTGCTCTTGCCCCCCTAGCCGCGACTCCTTCATTGCAGTAAGCTTCTCTTCTTTCAGTCTCCCTCCCAGTCCACAACTAAACATTTGTCAGTCGCTCTCCGCCAACGTTGCCGCGGGACACGACATCCACAATCCTGCGGTGAGTGTTTCAGAATACGAACGTGGAATGAATTGCTGAGACGTTATTTAGGTGGCGGCTCCTTTCCCTACCGACAATTCCAAGGCTTCGCAGATCACACGGCTGCAGACCTCCATCTCGTCCCTGCAAAACCTATTCGGACCTGGCAAGGGCTGCCCTGCTGCTTCTACGACGTAGGCTGCTTCTCTCTTCTTGCCCCCACCGTTTATTCATTCGTTCCTGCGTCCCTCTCCCAGGTTCTCCGCCCAGCTGAAAGCGCTGACCGGGTAAATCGGTGGACCAGAACGAGTACGAGAAACGACTAGTTTTTATTTATTTCTTGGTAATTGGGAAGGTTTAATTGGGGAAAAAAGCTGTCATGTACAAGCGCGTCGTTATCTTTGCACAAATAATTTCTTGGGAAGGTATTGTTTGGTTCGTGTGAGCGGCCGTCTGTGATTGTGGCATCGCTCCGCAGACTTTTTGTCCCCGATCCGTCGCTTAGAAATTGACTCTCTTGCGGCGGAAAACGTAAGATCCCCACCGCTCGGTCTGACCATTTCGCGTCAAATGTGGTGCTACATGAACTGATACGGGATCTGCGACACACTTTTTTTCTATCTGCAATGTTGCCCTCCGCCAAAGTCATCCATGTCGATACTCGCGGGGCAGTCATTCTCTCCGAAGAGTCACCCGAGGCACGCAAACGCATCACAAATGGCGTAACAGTATCTAACTTTGCCTTAGACCAGAGACAGTCGAGGGATCTACCTTCCCAACTACATCGAACCCGTGTCGCATATTGCCGTCGACGTGAGCGTGCAGTTTGCACCAATTATCCCATTCCCATCCCCACATAACAGGTCGGCGGGTCTCTGGCCAAGGTCGTCTATTTTACGCGTTCCCCCGAGCCACCTTCTTCTCCGTCGGTCATAGCGACGCGCGGCAGTGGAACTCCGAGCAACCTCTCCTCGCCAAGATCCCACTCACCGCCGTCAGAACCCGATGCTGCTGCGAGTCTTTTCCCTCCGGCTATTGGGAAGCGCACGACCAATGGCGCATTAACTCCGCTCATTCTCGCGGACCCATACACCCACTCGTACCCGGGGAACATATCTGAGCTGACGGGGCTCGCGAACAGTTCGCTGGTGCGCGACACGATTCTGCGGCGGACTGTGCATCACTTTCCTGGTGGTTCGCTCAACTTCGAGCGGTTTGAGACGGACGCGATCGACGAGTGCGTAGAGTTCATCCAGGGCCTGATAGAGCGGTCGGCGGATGTAAATGGGGTCTCGATCGACGAAATGCGCAAGGGCGTGAAGATCATGGCGACCGGCGGCGGTGCGCATAAATTCTATGAACTCTTCCACAAGACGCTGTGCGTGGAGGTGCGGCGGGAGGACGAGATGGAGTGCTTGATCGAGGGCCTCAAGTTTATTACGCTCATTCCAGACGAGGTATATTACTTCTCTGACGAGCTAATCCAGTCGGTCACGCAATCGGGTCCTTCGGCGGGCCCAAGCACTTTGCCCGCTGCTGCTCCCAATGGGGTGCTGGAGCGCCCGAGTCCGACTCCACCGCAGTCGGTCACGCAATCCGGTCCTTCGGCGGGCCCAAGCACTTTGCCGGTTGTTGCTCCCAATGGAGTGCTGGAACGTCCGAGTCCGAACCCACCGGCGTATGCTGTCACATTCGAGAGCAATCCAACGCCCCAGCTCCCTTGTTTGCTCGTCAATATCGGCTCGGGGGTCTCGATTATCAAAGTGGATGAGGACGGCAAATTCGAGCGCGTCAGCGGCACCAGTCTCGGCGGCGGGACGCTTTGGGGTTTACTCAGTCTTTTAACACCGGCGACAACTTTCGATGGTATGCCCAATATCACCCCAAAACACGTCTTTTGACTAATCCTCGAACAGAAATGTTAGCTTTCTCAGAACAGGGCGACAATGCGACTGTCGACATGCTTGTCGGAGACATCTATGGCCAGGACTACAGTCGACTTGGACTCAAGTCCACCATGATCGCCAGCTCATTCGGAAAGGTGTTCAAGAAAGGCGGCGACAAGCGCCAGTTTTCTCCCGAAGATATCAGCAGGAGTCTGCTTTACGCTGTATCCAACAACATTGGACAAATTGCGTTAGTCCAGCCAGTCCTTCTGTGCATTTAGCTCTACTGATATTTTTGGTCCGCGGTACAGATATATGAACGCTGAAAAATATAACCTGGAGCGAATATATTTCGGCGGGTGCTTTATTCGAGGTGCGCTCAACTTGACCTTGTTTGTGGCCTTGGATTGACTCTTGACTCAGGGCACGCGGCCACCATCGGCACACTTTCATACGCCATTCGGTTCTGGAGCAAGGGCACGAAACGAGCGCTGTTTTTGCGACACGAAGGATTCCTGTGAGTGTTCATACTTATGAATTATCGTCAATTGACTCTGTTCAGCGGATCCATCGGGGCTTGGTTGAAGAATATCGTTGAAGAGGACGACGCTTGATTGCAGGAGAGACACATACTAAAATCCTAAACGCCGCTGGGCACTGAGAGCTACCATATACAACTGTACTACTTAACTTATTTGCGTTTTATCGCTATGTATTGCTTTAGATTTGGCCAAACTTTCAGAATAAATCGCTCACTTGACTCGGAGTAGCTTTCAAACGATTTGTCATCTATGCACAGCCACTTGTCCTCTCCACTTAATGTCGGCTGCAATCTGCTATGTACACGTTTAGCGCCGCCCCGAGAATCCGCAAGGCTTTATTGGTCCCAGCTGGACGTCTCGCGCATGCAACTGCATGGCTCAGACACGATTAGGCTCTCCGGCTGAGCTTGGAGGCGGTCGCCGGTCCCTGGATGCGTAAGCTCAGATCCGATGGTATGATGTTAGTTCAGCCTGAGAATCGATCATACAACGCTAAAGAAGACAGGGCATAGCCCAATAGAACGCCTCCTCGCTGGCACAACGCCCACGCGGCTGAGCGCGGCAGGAAATGCCGATGCAAGGGGATATCTTTATGAGACCTCATATGGACATGATGCTCAATCACTTATTGCCCCACTCCAAGAGGACTTATCGGTGTTAGAACGGGACGATAAAGCAGGACGGTAAAGCAGGACGGTAAAGCAGGGTTGATCGTGTTGGCAACTCTTCTGGCCGTCGCGATGCTATAAAAATGCAGCATCAATTGGTTATTCGTCAGCTGAATTGACATGCCCCGGTGAACAGCAATATACACCTGCCATTCCTGTGAGCGAATTTTGTTTGTCATATGCCAACCTTCCTTTCTCTTACCCTCATGCCGCCTATGAAAGCGTCCCTCGACAAAGTGAAGAAACCTCGCCATCGCCACTCGGCCATCCAGCTAGCTGCTCTGAACGCCCTCTATGAGGAAACAGAGCATCCGTCCCTTGCACAACGCACGTCTTTAGCACAATCTTTGGGCCTGTGCGTTATTGCTGCTGTATCTATTGTCCCATCTCTAACTTCCTCTTTCACAGCGAGACGAAATCGGTCAATGCATTTTTCCAAAATCGTCGCGCTTCACAAAAGAAGCAGCCACGAGGCAGTCCTTACGACGCCCCACAAAGAGCTCCTTCCCAGTCCCATCCTTCTTCTCTTGTCGACGACGACTACTACTATCCGCCCACCGAGCATCAGCATTTTAGATCTGAGGACCCACACGGACGAAATCAATTGTCTTCCCCCATTGATCGCCGCCAATTTCTTTTCCGAACCGGTCATGGACAATGGCGTGCCGTCCCGACTCCAGATAGACGAGCTCCAGAGGATTTATCGCATAAACCCATACCCCACTGTAGAAGAGTCGAGGGTTATAGCCCAGCGGATAGGAATGTCAGTGACAACTTCCGCTTTTGCATCATCGTTGCATCATGAGCGGGCACTGACAATAGTTCTGTAGGCGCTATCAAACGATCGTTGACTGGTTTCGAACACAACGAAATTTATACAGGCGCAGCTTAGATGATGATTATCCCACGACTGCCACTTTAGAATCAATCCCCGAAGCGAGCGACAGGCATTCTCGCATACTCCCAATATTGCCGCCAATATCTACACTCCCCCCGCCGACCTCGCACCCCTCGCTCGTCGGCTTTGACCGTGCACCACGCCTATCAACTGCAGCTGTCCCTGAGGATCAATATTATCCCGCTCATAATAGAACAAGATCTTCGTCTCCCCGCAACGCTACCCCATATAGTTCTAGCAGCACAGCTTTATCCCTCTCTGCTCGCCAGCGTCGGGGACGTCCTGACTCCTTCCAGCTCAACAGCCTACGACGGCTGTTGAGCAAGACACCTACCCCTTCGATCGAAGAGCGGTCAGCTCTGGCGCTCGAAATCGGCATGGACCTGGGCAAGGTGACGAATTGGTTTCGGAACCTGCGACAGTCTGCTCGAAAGCGGGAGAAGAAACATGGTCGTCCTGGCGTCAGCGACGACGACTTTGATTATAACGAGCCCGTATATCTCTCGTCGACGTCGCGATCGCGGTCGGAGACACCGCGGATGTCGTCTGTCGAGCGGGATGCGGACGATGTGCGGGGGCGGCGCAGGAGGCATGCCCCCATGCCTTCGAGCGACGATGAGGAGGATGCGCAGGAAGCGGTGACGCCGTCGTCTTCACCCTCGCCAGAAGGATCCCCTTCTCGTCGGAGGCTCCCGGATTTGGAAGACAAACCCACAGTCATGTCCTCAGTGCCATACGAGGATGCGCTATTACTTCTTTCGTTTCACCGCCGGGCGGGTATGTTCTGAGCACGTTTGCGGGTTGATATATCGATGAAATATTTAAAAGTACCTAATCCACGCTGTTGTACTTTTACCAGCTTTAAAAAAGTTGTTTGCTCTGCCTTGAAGCTTGAAGGATATCTTCGAAGGAATGAGTTAGCAAACGAGCCTGCAGAAGAATACTTATCTTATCTGATGCTATTTGATCGCCTATTTTCAACCATTTGATCAGATGCCTCGTGTTCATCCTGCTCCACGATATCCCTGCTCCGTCCCATAATTTGAGGTCCTCTTCTCTGCTGGACATCGATATTGACTCGGGATACCAATCATGCAAGGGCAAATACATATTTCGTCGCCGCGAGCTCCGCGTTCGTCGCACCACAGATCAGCGTCCACTCGCAGCTCTCCGCGCCAACGAGAGCGTCGTTCGTTCGGTGGCCATCGCCCGAACCAACCCAACTTCGAGGGCTCCCCACATGCTGCGCTCGTGCCGGAAAACTTAGAGGACGATCGCGACACGTTTAATGTCGATCCCACCTCTGGGACCCTCGAGGCCGGTGGCGAAACTTACCAGCCGCCTATTGGACCGGCGGGACGTCGCGGCCTCTTTGGCGGCTTGCGCAAGGCCTGGCAACGGAATCGCGCGCCGGGACCGGAAATTGCGCAACCCGAACCAGCTGTGGTGCATGAGGAGGAAACTCTGTACGCGCCGGTTCCTCGTGCGGAGCCCGAGATGCAGTATTCTTCCCCCGTACCGAATACTCCGTATACCGCCCCATTGTCGGATGGCGGGCGTATCGCGACGCCAGAAGTACATTACGCCGCCTCTGTGCCGCATACTTCTGTGGCGGGAGATGCGGAATATCCTGAATCTGCGGAACGGGAACCTCACCACCGACAGGAATCTTCGTCGTCGGTATCGGAAACCGTTCATGCGACTACCCAGGAGCACTATGAAGGAACGACTGTGGTAAACCACGACATGGTGCTCAGCGAACAGATTGGGAGTCCTCAATTCGTGGAACCCAAGCCGGCTTCAGATTACGCAAAAATGGACTCGCCTGCGCCCTCAGAGGCGTCGTTTGGATTTTACGTGACGCGCCTTCAAAAATTCTTCCAAGCCCTCAACAACTTACCTTGGATAGCATCTGATCGTGTCACCGTCGATTATATCCCGGGAAGAGCGAGGCAAGGCCAGGGTGGTCCTACCTTGCGCTCCCGCCCCGCTCGCAAGGCAGTTATCTCGTGGTACAACTCCAACGTACCACAGGGCTCGATCGATCTTCTCTCCAGTGGGTCGCCGTCTAGCCGCCTTGCCGAGTTCCCGCAGGCGAAGGGAATGGCGACGCCCTCCGCGCAGTACGCGGATGTCGTCTACGCTAATAATCTTCCCGCCCCGGCGTCTTCCGCCGGCCCGCCTCCGATGTCCTCCACGACGCAGGACATGGCAAGCCAGCCAGCGCCAAACCGCCCACGTCGAGTCCCTGCGCCGCAGGTCACGGCGGATCTCGCTGCAGCAGGCGAGGCAGACCCTTTCTACTCCCCGCGATATCCCAACGGCGGATATGTGCCTTACGATCAGCTCCCGCCGCAGCAGGTGGCGGCCTATACGGGGTCGTCTGTCGCCTCGTCTCTTCCACCGCACCAACACCAGGCGTCGGAGGGTGCCATAGTCTGAAGTTGACGGAGCCTTCTTGGATACCGGTATCCATAAACGTCTGGGTATGGTCGATTTTGCGCATGCTAAACTTCTGTATTACTGGTACTTCTCCCACCATGGACCCACATGGCAAACATGGTGGAGGAGTCTTTCTGAATATTATACAAATTTCCACGGCGTTGGCAAATACATCTGGAAGCCACCGCTGATTATAGTGGTTCTTGATTCCCCACGTGCTGCTGCCTTCGCATCCCCGTCCACCAATTCGTTCATTTCCACCCCGTCGTGCCCCGGAACCCACACAAGTCGGATCTGTTTCAAACTCGGCGTGCACCATAATTCGCGGTAGAATCGCTCGACCAAAGATCTGTGCCTCGTCGGCCTCTCGTCGAGAAGCTCGCGAATCGCCTGCTGACAGTCCGAGAGGATCGTCACTCGGGTGAGGGATGGTATTGTTTGGGCAATTTTGAGGGCCAATATTGTCCCCAAAAGCTCTCCCTCGACGGACAGATGGCGATCTGCTGAACCGATATGCTGTGTCATGATAATCGTTCCTGCGGGAGTCCTGATGCGAGCTGCTCCTCCAACCCCTCCATCGATTCCAGCTCCATCTGCAAACACACATACGCCCTCCTTTTCAAGTTGAGCAGCCAATCGTATGCCCTCATCTCTCGTCTTTGATATGTAAGAACATATTCGAGGCTGAATGGTAGGCCGCCTGGAAACATGGCCGCCGAACGCAAGGGTCGGTTTGAGTACAAGTCGCGCGAGGGGTGTTCATGAGTGGGAAGCTTGGATAGTGAGCTCTCTGTGTGGGTTCTTGGCTGGTAGCGTCCAATGGAGACCATCTTGCCGCCTATATACTAGCAAGCACCAAAGCTGCAGTCAAAGCTGCAGTCAAAGCATGTTTGAAGCGAGATGAGCGCAAGTAAAGCAACGGCCTGAGCAATCCGGAGAGAGCATGAGGGCCGGATGAGTCCCGCGCGCACGTTTGATTGGGTGCCCCATTAATGCCTTTTTATCCACGGATGGCTGCTGAACATGGTCCGGACTGGACCGATTCGTCCGTAAGGGACGCTGAAGGGCAGGCGTTCAGGGTGAAACACAGTGCGCATGCTTTGCCGCAGAAATGTGGCCCCGAAACATACGTCGATCGAAACCTCATTTGCCACATCCCCGGTGCTCAATTTCATGGATCAAAGCAAGATTGCCATTTTGGGCGATAAGCGTTTATGTGTTTGTTCTTGTATTCGCTCCGTTTTCATGTCCAGCGAATTTTGAAGCGTGGAGCTTTGTCGAATACAATAGAGACTTGACGTCGAATCTTAATGCTAAGCTCACTAGCGAATCGGAGTGAGTCGGACCCTGGCCGTTTCTTGCAAGTTTCAAGTTGATTTGCAATGCCTCTTGTTTCCTAGAAGAGTTTCTGGCTTTTCGGCCACGGACTGCGACTTATTCGACTCTCTGAGGAGATAGGGTCCGATGAAATCCAATGCGACGTTGCAGCGACTTCGGCTTATTTAAGTCGTGTGGACGCCATACCGTCCCCGGAGTCCTCGATATCTCGATCTTTCAAAGTCCTTCGTGGTTGCGACGGCAGTCAAAGACATAACAACCAATGCTTCGACTTCCTATACCCATCGACGCACTAAAACCTTACATGGATAATGGATACCATCATAATGGAAGACGGTCGACATTGGAAGTTACGAAGATGCATATACATTGGGAACTGTCCCGGGACTCGCTGTGCGTAAAAGATAAAATATAAGACTTTGGGATGATGATACATGAGTTGTTATCGGTAAAAAGACTCAAAAGAGCCTAAGCACTCCCGGCCTGGAATAATAGCACAGAACCGTGAAGAAGAGAGTGAGGAACGAAAGCAAAATGGAAACAACGGCGGTCAGAGGGGCGATGACGGCGTCCAGCATTCGAGCAAGGGTGGTGGCTGAAGCGTCGTCATCAGACACCAAGTGCGTCGAAGGTGTGAGTTCGGATGTGGAAATAAGGGTGGTTGAGCCATGGGGCATTACGCAGCAAGGCTCGTTGTAGTCCGGGCACAAGCCCAAATCCTTCTCGACTCGCTTGAATAGAACTGGAGCAGTCGACCCGCTGCTCGAACGTAGCGGCACAACAAACATGGACGGGCGGTCCCGTCTTGAAAGCAGACCACGGCCGCTGGGAATCGCCTCGCAACCAAATTCCTTCAGAACTTCCGACACTACGTCCCAAATAGCAGAGGACGAGGAGTGGGGGGATAGTCCTCTGAAGCGCAGCGACTTGCGAGAGAGGTAGGCCTCGAGCCAATGGTGTCGGTCCCGAAACTGTTTGGGATTTGGGTGGCGCGTATGGGGAGTGACCGGCATACACGAACACGGGCCGGCTAGACGCCATTTCCAAACGTCCAAGCCATAAACGTACTCGTAAAAAATTCGGCAGTGAGGACATATGAGATGGCGAAGGGAGATTTCGTAGTGTTGCAAGGCCTCGGTCGACATTGCGATAAAGTGGATGATTAAAACAGGAAGCAAGTGGGTTCGAACGATGAGTAGTAGCTCAATCGGCAAGGATGAAAGGGAACACCGAGGCGAGACCGTTCGTCGACGCAGCTTCGCGAACGCGATCAGGTCGAATTCACGCAATTCTGGGGATATTTGGGCGAGTGCTGCGTGCATCAGGGTGGACCGTGTGGAGGTCAATGCCATAGGACCTGAATAAAACATTCAACGCAACAACATGGAGAACGAAATGCTTGCGTACCGGGCCCAGGAGAGAAAAGGGCTTCCTCCTTCCACAGCACATACTTGGTTTATATCAGAGAATTCCCGGTCGAGATGCGACCAAAACCAGCCGCCGGTTGACGTGACGTTTACCTCCGCGTAAAGGCCAGAGCGACCGGTAGTTCCGAGCGACTTCTCAAATTCTAAGGGTTCCAGCTTGACTGACAGACCCCTTGAGAAAAAACGAAGAGCAAACGCCGCATTAAATCGTCAACGATACAAGGGCTTGAATGAGTTTGACCGTTACAGACGACTCTTCGCTTTCATGCCGCTGACGTTCACCTCGTGAACAGCAGAAATGCGACGGGAAAGGAGTCCAGCGAAGATTAGGACGGAGCGCAAAGGTTTAGAGAGCGGCAAGAGGTCAAGTGCTGGTCATGATAGAGTAAAGCCAGAGGCGGGAATGGTCGAATGGAAGAGAAGGTTAGAACCACCATTTCAAACTCAGCCAGGCACACCTTCTGTCATTCAGGACGCGGTCCCTGGTGTGCCTGACGGAAGAAAAACAGCATGGTATTTCTCCAGCCCATTCAAGCGCATTCAAGAAAATACTGTAAATTTACAACGTATTCTATCTATCACCAACGTTCAACCCGCGCGATCCCTGCGTCGAACTCCGTCACCAGGTCCAAGCTTTTCGCGGATGCGCCATAATCATGATTTGATCCTACAAGCACGCCGTATATGTCGTTGCGCCGACTGGATTGGGAATATGCCCGTATACTGGGATTTTGAGCCGCCCACTCCAATATCCTTGAATGGCATAGCAGTCGTTAGCGTCGGTCCAGGGTCTTCAAGCGAATAAACAAAATTTGTGGAGCTTACTTCTGGCGTATCTTGTCCTTTCGGATCGTAAAATGGGAAGCTATCACGTCCTGTTAGAGTTTTTAGAGTTGGATTCATCCCCCAAAAATGGTTGTCAAGTAAACTGGCCTTCCAGATGCCGTTCTTGTAGCTGTCTTTTAGCCACTCGGTCATGGCCCACCTACACGTTTGCTGGGAAATTTCGCGATTGTATTCTATGGAAACCCGGGCTTTGGGGTTCGCTTTTCCGTGTCCAGGTCTATAAAATCAGCGAACACCGGGCAATAAAAAGATAAAAACGCACTCGTTGTAGTAGGGCGTCTCGACAAGGATCATGGACTGTATACTCACGAGAACTTGGAGGAAAGTCGATGACGAGGTCCACTTTTCTTCAGGCCGGCCTTCCCATGTTCCTAACAAAGACAGGCACACCTGGAATCGATGGATAAGTCTATTCTTCGCGTCGAGGTATAAGAGGCCGTACTTTACCACCGTTATACCTGTTAATACAAATGAGATATGATTAAAGACATGTGAGACTCGGACATACAAATTCGGATTGAACCGAACCGTCCCTCCGCCGGTAGTTCGGAGATGCATCAACGGCGGCGTCGCCGGGTACGTCAAAGGCATGAAGCAGTCAAATTCGAATAGTCCGTCGCTGTAAGGAGTGCCGTCTGGACCTGCGATCATGACCTTGCTACAGCAGGGATTCAGCATGATCGCTTTGCTAAACAAATATCGCCTGAAAATGCTTACATTGCGTCGTTTCGAACTTCGTCCACACGTACCCAGATCCCTGGGGGCAGGCTCGTCGCCATCGTCGCCAGTTCTTTGATGAGATGCAGCCGGTTCTTGGGGGTGCGGGTGGCTGATTCTGTTGTCTTCAACTCATTGTGGTAGTTGTACTGTGAGAGGTCTATTTCGATGTGCTTGAACGACAGGTTTTCGCAGGCCTGAGAGTACGCCTTCTCCATGTCGATCGCCGGGTCACGATTCTTACCTTTGCCCTTGCTGGGGGATGCTGGCGCTACGTCTCTTCCAGATTCGCGACCGAGGACAGACATTGCACGCTCCATGTCATCGCGAGCCGCGATAATATCGCCGCATAGAGAGACGGCTCTGATAGTCTCGTCGTCCCCGTCGTCCCCGTCTCCGTCGTCCATCATGTGTTGAGCTCCCGCCATGAAGGCTTCGCATTGTTTGGTGAGTTTCTTGAAATGGTCGTACAAAGGAGGATCCTGTTCAATGACCCCATGTTTGTCCTTCTCCCATGTAATTTCTCCGTCTTCCCACATCCAATCTTCGAGGCCAGAACTCCGTTCCATGCAAAAGCGGGGGGCGATTAGCACCTCGACGGTGAGCTCGCAGTCGGCCATTCTCCGGAGCAGCGCGATCATAGCATAATAAAGTTCGCTTCGGGTGATCCAATCGGTTACAGAGTCGTTTCGCAGGAGGCTGCCAAGGAGCTCCGGGAGTTGCGAAAGGGAAAGCAAGTGGCCGATGGAGGGATGAGGCAGCATGTCGTACACCGCGGCCGAATCCGCGTAGGGAGAGGGAAGAATGGACGTCAGTGTGGTCAAAGCTCTGACGACTATCTCGTCCCAATGCGATTTCAATTCGGCCGTTTTGGAAGATTGGTTTTTGGCGCCGCGACCCCTACCGCGACCCCGACCTCCGCGTCCGCGTCCGTAGCCCCGGTAGCTGCCGCCAGCATCAGTCCCATATCCCGTGCCTGAGTCTATAGTTAGAGTACTGAAGTTTTGGCAGTCGCATTCTCGCACCTCCTGGACCAACGGAACCACTTGTAGGCATCTGCTGCTCAGAAAGAGCGAGGACACGAGATTCAGCCGTGGCCCGCTCACCCAGGAACTGACGGTCGAAACCTCCGAGACATTCAAATATGGCCAGAGCGCGCGCGCCTGAACAGCACGATGCGACGGTGCATTTGGCGTTCTTAGATAGCCCTTTGCAAGATTTCGGACATTCAAGAGGGGCAAAACAACCTCGACAGTGATTTGTGCTGCATCGAAGAGCAGGGAGCATGTAACAGCGTGGTCAAAGACTGGCGGTAGCTCTCCAGTTTTAGTTGGGACGGAAAACATGACCTGTGAGACGTCGTGATAGATTTTGTGAAAGAAAGAAATGCTACGTACGAAGCCCCGAGGAGATTTGACGACCTTTCCACAGTTCGTGCAGTTCCGTTCAGCATTAAAAAACGACCGAAACTGAGCCAATCTTTCGTCTGGGGGAATATTGTCCGCATGCGACGACAATGAACCACCTTTAGTCTTGGAACTACTCGTGCTGGGCTCAGTTTCCCATGCGTCAACGTCCACTATTTCAGGTGTCCTTGCTGCGCGTCTCGACAGGGTCCGGCTCCTGTCGCCCATTCAGCTGCAAGTCGTCTTGCCATAGCAGCATCGTCCTCGAAATCGTCGACGTTGATAACATCCGTACTCTTGGACGACTCTCCCTTTCGTTTCTCAGTTTCCCTCGCTCTCCTTAATCATCGCCAAGATCGTCTCCAAATCGTCTTCGTCGTCGTCGATCGTGATAACGTCTTCATCTTTGGGCTGTACACGGGCGCGCTTGGATCTTTAGGAGAGCCTGGTCTTCGAAGGAGACAAGGGACGTTTGAGGCTAGTACCGGCCATTGTTGTATTCGAGGAGCGCGTCAAGGTTGTTTAGCAATGATCGCGTCAAGATACACCTGCATTGGGAATCGGCTATACTCGGCTTTCGAGTACCGGAACGGTCTTTCCTGCTCATTCCCGGACCCCAACTTACTGCTGGTCTCGGTGACCCGTGGCCATCGCTATTATTCAGACGGTTCAACGTTGAACCTTCTGTGGGTACTTAAACGTGAAATCGGACTATACGCGAACACTTCTCCTCGTCATATGATGCTGTCCCGGAACGCTCTCAAATCGACTGCTGTTCGCGTCGTACGCGCAATGTCTTCTACTGCGTTACCCCTCCAACCCCCCTCTCTGGACGATGAAGCCCGTCAGTTCGAGGAACGTTACCGCAGAAATGGCCGAGTTCTTTGCGCGTCCGCGTTTCAGCCAGACGAAACGACCATATTCCCCGGCAGATGTCGCGTCTAAACAGGGTTCATTGCCTGTACTGCCCCTACCTTCGACGCTGCTCGCGGACAAGTTCTATGGGCTCCTTACCAAGGCCGCAGAAGAAGGGAAGCCGTTACATACGATGGGAGCTATCGATCCAGTTCAAATGACCCAAATGGCTGCGCACCAAGAGGGTCGTATATATCTCTGGGTGGGCTGCTTCGAGCGTTCTGACTACCGGTAACAATGATGTCGGTCCTGACCTTGGGTGAGTAATAGAAATTGGGTGTCCACGTTCCACAGTTGAAGATGCACAGCGATTATCCGTACACAACTGTTCCCAATCAAGTCCATCGTATCTTCCGCGCACAGCAATTGCACGACAAGAAGCACTACGACGAGCGAATCACCGCTACCCCGGAAGCAAGGGCCAAGATGAAATATATCGACTACCTTCGGCCTATAGTAGCTGACGCGGATACTGGGTAATTATGTATTGCATGTGGTTAAACATCTTTTCTCATTTTCAATTAGCCATGGGGGACTCTCAGCTGTTTTGAAGCTTGTCAAGCTCTTCGCCGAGTCTGTGAATCCCACTTTCATAAATTAGTCCGTCAGCACCACTGACCTTTGACGCAGGGCGCCTCAGGAATTCATCTCGAGGACCAACTTCACGGCGGAAAAAAGGTTTGTTTACTAGAATGGTCAACATCTTTAACTGAAGGCTCTTGTAACAGTGCGGACACTTGGGCGGCAAAGTCATCGTCCCCACTTCAACCCACATCTCTCGTTTGGTCACCGCCCGATTCCAGTTGGATCTACTGAAATCGACGATGCTTCTCATTGCCCGGACAGACTCCGAATCTGCCAAACTTCTCTCTTCCTCCGTCGACGCAGAGGATCACGAATTTATACTGGGCACGACGTCCAAGGTAACCAAAGGACTTTCCCAAGTACTGGCGGATGCAGAGGCAAGAGGCGCAACTTGGCGCCGAGGTTGATGCTCTCGAGCAGCATTGGACAGAGGAGCACCCTCTGTGCACCTTCAACCAAGGTGGGCGATATTCCAATTCATCGCTTTTATGGTAACGAATCCTTCCACTAGCTGTTGAGGCAGCTATCGGGAAATCTTCCATCGAGAACAAGGATGCGGCCTATAAATCGTATCTCGCAGCAGTCGAAGGCAAATCCACCTCCGAAGCTCGTGAGGTCGCCACAGATATTCTGGGCGAAGCTGTGTACTGGGACTGCGATCGTGCGTGTTAGCATAAATGTATTACCTCTAGCCCTTACAGGCTTCAGTCCCACGCACACGCGAGGGTTACTACCACGTCACCGGCGGCATTGAGGTACTTCCTTGGTCATTCACGTCTGTCTACGTCTCTGATCTCGCTCGTTCAGCCCGCCATCAAGCGCGCAATCGCCTTTGCACCATACGCCGACCTGATCTGGCTAGAAACCAAAGAGCCCGATCTCGAGCAGGCCAGATATTTTGCGCGCAAGATCCGCGCGAAGTACCCCGGCAAGTAAGTCGCTCTGTCGTGCACAGTCCAGGATAGATCTGACAAGTGTTTCAGATGGTTCGTGTACAACCTGAGTCCCAGCTTCAACTGGAGCAAGCACGGGTTCAGCGGTACGGAGAGCTGCACTCATCCTGTCGCTAGTACTCAAGCAACTCACAGATGCCCAACTCAAGTCGTTCGTCTGGGATCTGGCGAAGGAGGGGTCTGTATTTTACCCCAGAATCTGTTTGCAATGTATCACTGACTGATTTCTTAGCTTCGTCTTCCAACTCATTTCGCTTGCCGGTCTTCATAGCGGCGCCGTCGCGACAGCGGAATTGGCACAACAGTTCAAGGAAGACGGCATGCTCGCGTATGTCAATCTCGTCCAAAAGAAAGAGAAGGAGATTGGCTGCGATGTCCTTACGCACCAGAAGTGGTCAGTCCGGGAATCCTCCAGCCAGCTACCGTTAATGAAGCGTGAATAAATTAGGAGCGGCGCGAACTACATCGACAGGATCCTCCAAAGCGTGTCGTCTGGCTCGTCGAGCACTTCGTCTACTGGAAAGGATTCGACGGAGCATTCGTTCTGAGCCTTGGTTCCTGTGGATCATTAAATTTACATGTCAATTGCGCAACTTCAATATAAATTACAGTAACTACAACGCCCGCGACGTGTGTACATGTGAGGCGAACCTCCGCTAGTGGACCCATCCCGGTACTGAACATTGGATTAATGATTTGTCCTGAGTACGGAGACCGACAACTCACCTCCCCGTATCCTAAGGCTCAATGGGTGGCGCGAAAGGGTCATCAGACTCGTCCATTTGCAGAGGACCGCCAAGCAACGCGTCGGCCTCATCCAGTTGGGTCAAATCGTGGCTGCCCTCTAGCCCCAACCCGTCCGGTTGCAAGCGTCGATATGTCCATGAGCCCTTCGTCCGTGTCCAACCCAACACCGACGCCTTGGTCCATATTCGCCTCCATCGTCTTCAAAGATTCATCCAACGCGCTGTTGCTCTCGGGGTCGTCTAAATCCTCCGGAGGCTGGAGGCCCATCGACAGCTGAGGTTTTGGCGAGGGCGGCTTCGACGGAGGTTCCTCTTCCGGCGCGGGGGCCTCTGTCGTATCAGGAACCGGCGCGACAACAGCAACTTCGTCCTGGTCCTCTTCGTCTCCTTCTACGACCTCGACCTCATCAGGCAGCGGAGCCAGCGGCTCGTCGGCTTCGCCCTCATCGTCACTGAAATGCTGCGCTTGTTAAACTTAATGCAATAGCTGGAGAATGCATTCGCTCACTTGGGTCTTGGAGGTCTTGGTCCATTTAAGCACCCGCAGTGTACCCGCTGGCGCGACGTCAGGAACGACCCAGACTTTCTCCCAGGACTGGACCGGCTGCATGAGCTGCCGACGGGCGGCCTCGGTGGTCGCTGAGCTGACCCCGACTCTGCGTTTCGTGCTCATCGCGTTTTTTTGGTTCAATTACTGGTTTGGGATCGGGAATGGGCGCGGTCACATGAGGTTCGGCGATCACTCCTTCGATCACTCGATCAACACTCGATGCTACATCGCCTGCAGGCTGCAGCCGGTTTAACGCGAGGCAGAGCGAGTCGAGCGACAACTGCAGTACCCGCATTATCGGGAAAGTAAGAGACCATCCCAAAGAGCTCACACGGTCCCCAGGAACTACTCTGGCGATTTGGCCGAATACACCGAACGCGTCCATGCATATATCATATATGCCATCCTGCCTAGGTGGCAGGACATGTATATATGAGCGGCCATTTGTCCCATCATCCGGTAATATTTTTCGCCGTCCTTATGCATTGACATGGTGGCGTATTCCCCTGGTACCTGACGCGCGGTCGAGACTCGATAAGCCCGTGCCCCGGGGCCTTTGATTGTCTCTCCGGGCGCTCCCAGTTAGCGCTCTCCTGGGAAAGAAACTGCCGCACCACAGCAGTTTGACGATCGGAATGACCACAAATGTCTCATCAAAAGCCACTTCATGAAAGGGGTCTTTACTCCAACCCACAACCACCACTATCTTCACACTCCTTCACAGTACGACGCGGTATGCAGCTGCTCGCCCGAAAACGATTCATGCTCTCGATCTTGATCTGGGCTTCCATCTCTTGCGTCCTCCTCTTAACATATGCTTTGCGACACTTTTACCCAAATCTGAATCTGGTCCTATCGACCGAATTCGAGGGATTCCAAGCAAACTTCGATCCACCGCCGGATCTATTGCATCCCTTGGCATCGTTAAACGGACCCCCTACGCGAGCATATAAAGGTAAGTTTCGTGGTTATTCACCTTTAAGGCGTGCGACTCATTGTGTTTTAGACAATCTCCGAAACCAAACGAAGTATATCACTTCGTGGGGCTCGTCAGCAGGGTGGGGTAAGTCATTAGGGTTTCCCTTTAACTTGTTTTCATGATCTAACTCGAGCGGCATAGCGAACGACGTGATAAGCTTTGTACGTCTCTCCTCACCCGGTATCGTTAAATCCCGAGCTCACTTTGTAGCTAAATCTCGTCTATCTTGGTTTAATAACGGACCGAGTGGCCATTCTGCCCGTCTTCACGTCAACACATCTGCCTCCTGATACCCCTCCGCTGCCATTCGGAGAGGTATTCGATCTTCCACGCCTTCGGACCCGCTCTGGGGTTGCCCATTTTGGAGTGGCGAGACGTAAAGGAAAAAGATAGTGAAGTCCTTGAAGATATTGGCTGTTGGAATGTGTGGGAGTCCGTGCAGTTGAACGACAAGGCTCCGCGGCACAGCAGTGTTATCGAGAAGTTGAATCTCGGTATGTGGTGCTGTGATGCTTTATGCTGCTCTGACGCTCTGCAGATATTTCCTACACAAAAACTCCGCAATGGATTAAGATGATTCCCAACTACGAACACGACCAACACAGCACATTTTGGTCACTAGCGTCCCTCGCTTTTTCCGAGGCACGGAACGCCAACCTAGTTCCGCCTCTACCGTCCCCGCAACACCGTGTCTCTCTACCGCCGGACGAACAATTATTGTGCTTCGACTTTCTGTACTACGTCGCTGCACAGGAGGTGAGGATCCATGTGCTTATTTCTTCAGTTGCTCATTTGGGAAATAGCCCAATGAAGTCCGCTTAGATTACAGGCTCGTCCTCTTCCTCTGTCGTGTATCTAGACACTGCTTACAGAATCGTAGTCCGGCTTGGCGGTTTGTCGGGCAGCACATGCGGTGGACTGTCACCCTGGAGAGGTTAACAGATGATACCTCCGGCACACGCTTGGTGTCGGCGCCCATGATCCTATACCCCCCGTATGCGGATCCTGTTCTGGGGCAAGCGGTTGGAATCTAACTTGTACTACTCACAGTTCATATCCGTTCATGCTAGACGTGACGACTTCCAGAATTGGTGCGGTGAATTCACCAAGGAGGAGTGTTTTGCTCCGCTTTCTGTGATCGCCCGCAGGGTCGACGAAGTCAAGGCCGAGGTCTTGCAGCAAAAAGGTGTCGCGGTCAATCACGTTATAATCACGAGCGACGAGAGGGACGAGGCTTGGTGGGATCAGGTCGTAGAAGTGGGCTGGCGGACACCCGACCACGCTGGATTGAAAACGGAGGAAAGATATGGAGTATGGTACGGTACATTTCGCTGCCTTATGTCAAGCTTCGACTAACCGTCCGTTAATAGGTATCCGGTCCTTATCGATGCCGTCATTCATTCGCGGGGAAGTGGATTCGTTGGGACGAGCAGAAGTACTTTCTCTATTTTGGCCGCCAGGAGGGTGTCCTCTTGGAATAATGGACCTGTAAGAATGGTAGAATGGGGCAGCCCTACGGGCGGACTCTCATTTAGAAATGTAGATTAATGTACTGCAATAAACGTTCGAAGAAGATGGCTCAGTATTCTGCAGATATACCTCTCACGTTCGCTCGCACACGCTGACAAACACCCATGAACGTTTGCCCACCGTACGCGTTGAGTCCGGTCCGCAGGGCCGCAGCACGTGGTCGCGAAACGCGCTTTACCCGAGTCGTCACCAATCCGGGGCTCATCCGCTCTGTCAGTGCACCGTTCCCCCTCAACAGTTGTTACTCTAGGCCAACCTATCCGAATCCGAAAATTACAAGGCTCCTTTTCCACTAGGGGCTGAAACCTTCCGTTTAGCTCGACTTGCTTGTGGTATCAGGCAGTATGGTTAGCGCAGAAACTGTCGGGGCGGCCACAGGAAGCCAGCCCATTTCATCTCACCCACTCGTTTCGCTGGTTTCTGCGTGTTTCTGGGTCATATGTGCGTCGACAAGATCCGGTGCATGTTTAAGCTGAAGCGGAATAAACACAGTATGGGCTCTGTCTTGGGCCAAGTGGGTCCTAGCGTTTGTCACGATCACCATTCCGCGATACATTTATGCGATCTTGTCGTACTCAATGACTTTCACTGTATGCCTTTCTTTCTCGTCGAAAACACATATTTATGGATTTTGTCCGTTCAGCTGAATTTCTGGTCGTTTGCGATACTGGGTGTGCTCTCAGCCATTGCATTGAATTATTGGATACGCTTCCGGTACTTGAACGACTACATGAATCTCAAAGAGCCACCCCTGCTCAAGCCCGACGCGAAGGAATTGCACCCTGACGTTAATACTGGTGCGCTATTATATTTCACCGCGAACTATCGTGTTCATGAACATTGCAGACCCTCCCGCAACCTTTCATAACTACCTGGATGAGTTTCTAGCTGCCGTACGGGTACGTCTTTTTTTTCTCCCTCAGAAAGCCCCGACTGAAACTGTCGTCGTAGGTATTCGGATTCGTTCGTACTCTCTCATCTTTAGAAAACTCTCCACTGACCCACCATTCTAGCTCGAGAAGCCCGTGCGAAAATTCAGGAGTCTTAGCAAGATAATACTAACCTTGTACTACAGGTTTTCCATGAACTTGCACGGCATTTGCAAACCCGACGGTTGATCGCTGGGGACAGCATGTCTCTAGATCAAGACAAAAGCTTCTATTGCGTTGTCGATGGGATGGTCCAAGTTTTCGCGCAAACGGGGAAGGAAGCCGAGGACCAAATAGGCACCTTGGAAGATGAAGATATGAACGGGTACCAATTGCTCAACGAAGTGGGCAGTGGAGGTACACTGTCGAGCTTATTCACAATTCTCTCACTTTTCACGGAGGACGTCAAAATGGGCTGGCAGGACGAACCCGAAGAATCCAGTCCTTTTGAGGATGGTATCTCAATGCCTCCGCGCAATCGTCCAGAACGCGCCGACTCGGACGTGCCGCAGTTCGATCTAAGGACTCGTACTCGGCGGTCGTCCACTTCGTCTTCTGCATCAACCGTGCATCCCGAGCTACTACCCCGAACGGGTTCAATGTCGCCCCTGTTTGTGGACGAACCAGAACCAATGGCATCCCCAGATATCCCTCGTCCGCCTTTACCCAGCCGTCCTGCCAGTATATATCGTGGTGTAGTGGCTCGCGCTACCGAAGACACCACACTCGCCGTTATACCTGCTGAAGCTTTCCGCAGGCTAACCAAAAAGTATCCCAAGGCTACCGGACATATTGTGCAGGTCATCATAACTCGTTTCGCGCGGGTCACATTTCATGCTGCACACAAATATCTTGGTCTAACCTCAGAAATTCTTCGCACCGAACTGGCAATGAACGACATTGCTTGCCACCCACTCCCAGCTTCTTTCTATGAAGGTGGTGGTCTGCAACAGCTACGCCAACGCTTCGATGGTGCGAAGAGCACAGACGACGGCGAAAGTTATTTCACTTTTGACGGTTCTCCCCCCGTCAAGTCGCCCATGCCAATGTCCTCCTCCTCCAGTTCTGGAGACTTGCCGAATGTCGCCTCGAATGCCACGTCGAATTCTAAAGTCAAGATTGCGGACACTCCGCACCCTCGACAGTCATCATCTCACTCCGGACCTTTCAGGGTCCAGTCACGCACCGCCGTCAATGCAGGTGATCTGATGACATCCACCAGTCAATTGAACGACCTGTATCCTGGCTTCAAACGAACATACAGCGTCCTTAACACACCTCGTGTGTCGCAGCCTGCGATTCCCGATGCAGTCCATAGCCGTAGATCTGCAAGCATGTCCGGCGAAGACTTCGATTTGCGGGACGAGGTCATGTCCTGCATAGCAAGATCGATAGGTCTGCTTCAACCACCCATAAGTGGCGGAGAGAGCGTCGAGGCCTCTCCTGCCTTTTTGGCGTACGACGCTGTACCTCGGCGCTCGTCGGGCTCCGAGGTGTTTAGCTCGTCGTTTGGATCCTTATCGTTGTTGGACCTTGGAGATGATGCATCCAGTATGACAGGCGGCTCTTCAACCGTCGCGTCCAGCGATGGGTACATGAGTGGTTTGGACAACGAGCTCGAGATATTGTTCTTTGCAGCTGGTTCCACCCTTGCCAAAGCCGGAGAGATGAATACGGGGTTGTTTTATGTTATTGAAGGTGCTTCATTTCCGCTTTTATTCTCGATCGAAGAGGTAACAAACAAATCTGAAGGCGTTCTGGATATTTTACTCCCCGAAGATGAGGGCCATGTGCGCAAGCCAACGCAGAGCGCCACCCCTTCGGTTGCCGATGCGGAGCCTTGGCGGACGCCAGGAGTCAAGAGAGATGCAAAACGACAGAGACTGTTGTTTACTGCTAAACCGGGCGGCATCGCCGGTTATCTTGGTACCTTTCATTTCGCATGGAGTTGCAATCGCGGCTTAATCCCTTTATCTCTAGCTGCACTGTGTAACACCGCATCATACGTTGATATTAAGGCCAAGACCGATGTATATGTTGGTTTTCTGCCATCACATGCTCTCGAGCGCTTGCTCGAAAGGCGCCCGATCGTCCTCCTCACCTTGGCGAAGCGCCTGATTTCTCTGCTGTCTCCGCTATGTAAGGATTTCCCTTCAAATGTTACTCCACATTGACCTCCCACCAGTACTTCACATCGATGCATCTCTGGATTGGATGCAAGTCAACGCCGGCCAAGGTATTTCTATCTTATGCTGGTCTATTTCCCCGTCGCTCATGCCCTTCACAGTTCTCTGGCGGCCCGAAGACCTCAGCGATAGCTTTTATATCGTCATCAACGGTCGGCTACGGGCCATCACAGAAACCGAAGCTGGTGTGGTCACAATTTTAGCGGAGTACGGGCAAGGAGACACAGTCGGGGAACTGGACGTGATTACAAGCTCTCCGAGGCGGAATACAGTTCATGCGATCCGGGATACAGAACTCATTAGGATGCCCCAAACTCTCTTCAACGCTATTTCTGCTCGGTGAGTGCACCGACAACATGTAGCAACAACGACTCACTTGTACCATAGGAATCCGCAAACAACTGCTCAGTAAGTGCATTTGAGGAAATTAGTTTCGCCATTAACCCTTACGCATAGGCTTCTGCGAATGATTGCCTCGCGTGTGAGAGATGAGGTCGATTCCTCTTCTTCTACCCAACCGAGGAAAGCATCAGACAACAACAACCTCAAAACCGTGGCCATCCTTCCGGTGTCTCGACTCGTTCCTGTCGATGCATTCGCTCGTAAATTGCAGGCGGCGCTGGAAGGCATTGGTGCAACAACATCGTACCTCAACCAAGCCTCGATCTCCAGCCACCTTGGTCGGCATGCATTTACGAGGATGGGAAAGCTTAAAGCAGCAGGATGTATGTATTATTTCTCCATCTGGTTGGCGAGGGGCTTGACCGGAATCGTAGGGCTGGCGGATCAAGAACAGAAATTTCGGACGGTTTTGTACGTTGCTGATTCACCTGTAAACAGCTCTTGGACACAAACGTGCATCCGCCAGGTCCGTGAACATTTTTGAACTATAACGCCCTCCCTGACGCGGCACAGGCGGACTGTGTCATGGTTGTCGGTATGGGGGACGATCCGTCAATCGGGGAGTACGAAAGGTTGCTGCTGTCCATGAAGACTACAGCGCGCAAGGAACTCGTACTGCTGCATCCTGACCGTACTGTCGTGCCGGGGTCTACTCGCGAATGGCTCAAAGTGACACAAACTTCCCTTCCCGAATAATATCGACACTCATCCTGTTTCAGAACAGGCCATGGATTCACCAACATATTCACGTGGAACTTGCGGTGTGTGTCGTTCTCCCAAGTCAGCATATCATTGATAATTACCCCACCAGGGTCTGGTCCTGCCTATATCCAAGCCTGCCGCGCCTAAGGATGCGGATGCGGTCATCACGCTGAAGAACCTCAAAGACAAGGTTCAAAGTGAAATCCAGAAATACCGCAAGAGCGGGACTGATCCCCGACCGCAACGTTTACCTCACATCAATGATTTCTCCAGACTGGCTCGCAGAATTTGTGGGAAATCTATCGGACTTGTCCTTGGAGGTGGAGGAGCACGAGGAATATCTCATCTTGTTCGTTGCTTTGTGTCGTCTGTTCGCATTCTCTCACTTCCGACTAGGGTTTAATTCGAGCGCTAGAGGAATATGGTATCCCCATAGATCATATCGGCGGAACCAGCATTGGTGCTCTAATCGGTGGTCTGTATGCTCGTGAAGGCGATATTATTTCGAGTACGGGACGTGCAAAACAATTCAGTGGCAGAATGGGGAACTTTTGGCGGATTTTGTCTGATGTCACTTACCCACTCGTTGCATACACGACGGTATGTGCGCATCTATTTGCAGAATTTCTTGCCATAATATCACCTCCAGGGCCATGAGTTCAATCGATCGATATACAAAGTAATCTTTTGCGCACCTTTGGTTGGTTGTCCAACACTGATTTTGGTTTTGTCCAGGCATTCTACGACCTTCATATCGAGGATATGTGGCTCCCGTTCTTCTGCAATACTACCAACATCCTCACATCACAAATGGAGATCCACGAGAATGGTTATGCTTGGCGTTTTATTCGTCGGTTTTTCTTCTCGCAATTCCTCGGTAAGACATCTCAAAATTGATACAGGCGGTTCCATGACTTTGGTGGGCCTTCTTCCTCCCCTTTGCAACGACGGAGGCATGCTAGTCGATGGAGGATATGGTCAGCGCTTTCCGCAACCGTGTATAGACTGGAATCTGACTGCCTGCTAGTGGACAACTTACCTGTAAAGCAGTTTTGTTTGTGAAATAGCACGCTCACATTCCCGACAGGTGTCCACGATGTTCTCCATGGGTGCAAGCACTGTTTTCGCTTGCGATGTCGCCTCTGTATGCGACTGTGCTTCTGCGGCTGCAAGATTACTGATCTGTCGTTTCCAGCTTGACGACAATACGCCACGAAACTTTGGCGATACCATATCGGGCTGGTGGCTCCTCATAAATAGGTGGAACCCATTCTCCAATGCTCGCCTCGTCCCCCCGATCACCGAGATACAAAGCCGTCTTCAATAGTATGCCAATCTCTATTGATTGGTACTTCTCAATTTGACCTCCTCGGCAGTGTATCCAGCGTCAAGACGCTCGAAGACGCCAAAGTGGCCCGGGGGTGTCTGTATATTTCGATGCCGGTTCAGGATGTAAGTTTTCGTCCGACGCATTCACGGATCGCAATTAATGGGAGGAAAGTACGGTACTCTGCAGTTTGGCAAATTCGAAGAAATTCAGAGAAAGGGGTACGACGCTGCCGTGGCTATACTGGAAAAGCTGGACGAAGAAGGCCGCCTACCATCTGCCTTCATAGACGGTAAACGAGAAGAAAAAGGAAGGAAGAACGGGCGAAGTGCTAGAAGGAATTCAATATAATAAATAATGTATGTGTACAGTCGAGTAGCTTGTTCCGAATTTCTTCCACGGTCGTGATGTTTGAGAGGAGCCTTGCAAAGCGCCCACAAACCGACGACTCAAGATGGCGTCTGATTTACGCGACTTGTATGGGATAACTTCTCAGAGCTGACACAAGCGAAAATTTCGTCGGTGCAGCCATTTGGAAGATCAGAAACGAAGCAGTTTTCTGGGAACGAAGGCGCACAAGGACCCCATTTTTTTCAAGTCCTCTCACCGAAAACCATGAGGCCAAGAACAGCTAGCCATGACATGCGGTCGAACTAGGGTGGAACACCACCTGATCGCCAAATGGTGTCCTCCCTGACCTTGAAGTTGGCAGGGTTCATGGAAGATTTGCGCCACTATGGCACGGGAAAGGGTCGCGCAAGTGCATCCTACTAAAATTGTGCCTGTAATGGAAACGAAGAAAGCCATCGGCATGATCCGAACTCGATCATTGAATTTTTTTTTTTTTTTTTTTTTTTTTTTTTTTTTTGAGGTGTGATAACACAGCGAGTTACCGGTCACAGTTTGCACTGTTACCACCAAGGGCCTTAACCTCATTTTGAGGTAAGGCTCCCCCTTGGGTCTAGGCCTAGGCCCCCTTTTGGGCGGACATTGGTCCGTTGGCTCACTGCCACAAGTAGTCTATCAAGGGACACTTTGACCCAGACGTTGGGAGTGACTACGGCTCCAGGCAGGAATGCATTTACGCAGACCACATTTAGACATATGCCCCTTTTGTAGGTAGCTGCCCAATGATGGTACTGTGGGACTCGGCTGACACGCAATACCCACTAAACCTCCTGATGGTTTGATGCGGGATTTTAACCCGCGGCCGAAGGAAACAGCTTCCGAACGGCGGCCGGCACATTGGCTCGACCGGATCAGCAATCTGGCATATCCACAAAGCCAGCTGATCCCGCTGAAGTGGCGTACTCGGGATTTGAACCCTCGCGGGACCCGGGGCATCTAAAATAAATCGGATGCCGGGGCAGCAGGGCATGACCACTTCGTCATGCTGCCCTTCATTTGAATTCTTTTTGAACTTGAACTTTTCGCCCGCTAAGCGTATATACGGAGTCCTGGACCATCTGAAAGACCAATGCCTGAAATCTCAAGCGCTCAACCCCTCTGTAGTTGCGAGGATATGCGGGCTAAAGCTCAGAGCTGTCTAATAACCCTCAAAAGCCACTAGTACTTCACGCGCTAAATCTCCACCAAGCATAGAAGGTGGAGTCTTGGAGGCACCCCGAACGTTCTGCAACATATGGTTTACTGTTCGGATGCGCTGGGTACAGGTCATTTGATCATTCTCCAGTTCTATCCCTCTTCTCGCGAAGAATGTATATAATCTGTGCTCGCACCAGCTCCTTGACCATTGCAGTTCCTCCCACCTCATCATGGAAACCAATACTCGGCTGACTGAGCACTTTCGTCGGACTGGATGGCTCGCGACTAGCGAGGCGGCCCTCCTACAATGGATCAAGGACGTCGTCTCTGAAGTCCTCACCGGCAAAAGAAAAAACGAACCCCTCCTCCCAGTTATCCGGGAGTTCCAGACACTCATCGAGACCAATAGCGAGTTGTACATGGGCTTCAACCAAATGTTCGAACAGCAGCCACCATCGTCGCTGTTGGCGGCTGTAGGTCTAAATAATTTGCCCTCAAACCATGTAGCTCGCTGATATCACCTCAATTAGATCCCTAATTATCAAACTATGCTGAAGGTTTTCAACAAACTTATCCAGGAAGCACCGTTCTACGGACCCATTGGTAAACTCGCTGTTCAGGCATCCGGGCCACGAGATTCATATCCATCTCCCCAGGTCCTCCGTTCTACATGATTCTAAGTGCGGCAATGAACACACCAGGTGGATGGTCGGCCTTTCTCAACGACCAACTGAATGCCCAGTTCAAACGCATGTTCGATGTGTGGGCGAAATTCCTCGTTTCGCCTAACTCGTGTTACGTCCTCACCTCCGCCCCTGGCGGCTGGTTCAGCTCGCCCGCTCTCACGGCGCTGACTGAAAACTTCGACGGCCTGCGGTTCGAGCAGATCTTCGAAAGCGATCCAAATGCGGAGTACTGGGGCTACAAGTCTTGGGACGACTTCTTCGTGCGCACTTTCCAGCCGGGCGTTCGCACCCTTCAGGCGGCGGACAACCCCAACATAATCAACGCCGCGTGCGAGTCGCAGCTCTATCACATCGCGCGCAACGTGCAGGAGCGGGACACGTTTTGGCTCAAGGGCGAGCCGTACTCGCTACTCAACATGCTCAACCAAGACGAGGCCGCGCCGCAGTTTATCGGCGGGACGGTCTTCCAGGGCTTCCTCTCTGTGACAGGGTATCACCGCTGGCACGCGCCCGTCACAGGAGTCGTGCGGAAGATCGTGCATGTGCCCGGGACGTACTTCGTCCAGTCACCTGCGACGCTCGGGCAGAGCGATAACCCGTACCTGCGCAGCCTTGCGTTCATCACTTCACTCACCACGCGCATGCTCATATTCATCGAGGCGGACGACCCGCGCGTGGGGTTGATGTGCTTCATCGCAGTGGGGATGACAGAGGTTTCCACGTGCGAGGCGACGGTGGCAGAGGGCAAGCGCGTGCAGCGCGGGGACGAGTTGGGAATGTTCCACTTTGGGGGCTCGACGCATGTGCTGGTGTTCCGCCCCCAAACAAACCTCACGTTCTTTGACAACGTGGACACTCCAGGTGATATGGTGGAGGTGAGAGGAGCGCTTGCCGGCGTGTTGGATGTACCGCTCGTGCACGTACAGCAGACATTGCAAAGCCTCAGTGGTTCGCTGTGAAGCGCGATGCGAAGACGAGTCATATGTAGTGAAAAGTAGTTAAGAAAGAAAAAAGTGTACGACCACCTGTACTTACCATGTACCACCAATTCTGGCAGTCTATTTCATTGACGACTGACTCAACTGAGCGACACTCACCCTGAGACAACCGAACGACGAGGCAATTCACTCGAAATGCTCCATGTTGGAGTGGTTGAACGGCGGTCGCAGACATGTACCACGGAGGAGCTGATGAGGAAGGAAGAGGAATGACATTATCGAGCATTATCCAAGTTGAAACTTCGTAGGTTGGCGTAAGTATTGTACATCAATGACCTGAGCTCAGCTCGGGACTGAACGAGAATCTAGAGTCCAGACAGACTAGTACCTCAGAGTGCGGCGACCCTGCGGGAAGGAAATCGTTAAAATCATTGGGAGCGAACGGGCACAACATGTGCAAATTATGAAACGCCATCAACCCAGAAAGGAAATTGCGAAGCGACAGTGTCGGTTTAGCAGAAATCTGCAGAGCGAGGTTGCTTCTCGTACGGTTCCCACAACTCTGCAAGAGATTGCAGATATCCAGGATATTTATTTCAACTTTCAACTCAAAAGAACAGCATATGTACTCGACCGGGCCGAAACTCGAAAAAAAAGGAATTCATAGTTGCGTGTTGTGAGTGTATCACGGGTTTTCGTTGGTTCGATTATCAATCGTAACGTTGTACTCAACCTGATGGTCCATAAACACTTCCATCGTCATTGTCTGAGTTCTCATGAATCTGAAATCACCATTTCTCAAAGAAAAGGCGTACCGCAGGCATGTCGTCACTCGATTTCATCTTGTTGTATGTGGTATCAATCTGAAGTGTATTACGTTTTGCTTGCGGACGGGTTAAACGGATGCCCATCGGCCTGTGCCGGTGACGATACCAGTTTCGAAGGTTTAAACTGATTAGTAGGTATCACGATCGGTAAGGACGGTTCAATAAATATTCTGGAGAGACTTGCGTGATGAGGATAGAGTTCGAGAAGACTAAAGGGAGTTAATATTGTTATCTTGAAAGACCTAAGTCTAACCCACGTTTGGCCACGATGATATAGAATGATATCCAAATGAAATTCCGCGGCATAGTCAGGAACTAGATATCATGAGAAATGCAACAAGAAATAGTGACGCGGCATACACAAGAGTTCAAAATTGTATGGACATTCCAGTTCTGCCGGGCCGAGGGGAATAAAACCGAGGGAGAGAGATGAGTTTAGTGAGTTGCGCTTGACATTGCCAATCCAGCCTTCCACTGTCTAAAACATGTGTGCATTTCAGAGGCTTCGGCCAATCCGGCCATGTGCTGTCAAGCCCAACGTTCAGAGAAGCGGGAGGACAACAGCACTGGGAGCAATAAGTGGCTACCCGTAGGTGGAGCTACTTGATGATTCAGACCCCATACTGCTGCGATATGGAGTCTCCCTCCCGAACTCTGGGAGTGTCAATGTACCTGGGTCATGGGATTATTCTGCGAACCGAACCCGCAATTCGAGGAAGTCGGGTGTGTGCTCCCGATCAAGATGATGAAAGTTGTGTTCGTGGTTAGTTCGTGGCCAGGTCCCACAGGCGCAAAATAAACTCCGTTCCTTTTTGTCAACCTTCGGGCTTCAGATCCGTGCGCAAGGCCGAACCAGTGAGCTGGCAAGGTCCAGTGGCACCGAGCCAGCACCGAGGTTTCGATCCTAGCAGTGACAAGCTACTAGTAAGCACTTCTTGAAGCTGCCGTCTACCGAGAGGCACCCTGAGCGCGTAGATGGCTGCTTGAACTGAGTCTGAATTCAAGCACCGAAAAGAGCCGAAAAGCGAGATGATGGTTTCAACCATACTCACTGCATTCAGGCCCTTAGGCGGCAGAGGGTGTGTCCGCCGCGCCGCGGCAGAGGGGGACAGACCCGAGGTGAGACCTGGCCTGCCGCGATCGGCCTCCCTGCGAACAATCCCCGAGCCCGCTCGGGAACTCAGAATTGTCTTGGAGAATCACATCTGGGTCCTTGCGGCGTGTTGCCGACTGTGTGAAATCATAACGTCATTGCAACACAGCCGACGGCGGCGAGACAGCAGGCAGCGCGGTTGATCAGGATAGATCCTGTGTTGCAACCATGGACCCACCATGAACAACTCGAGCCACTGGTCAGCAAGAGAGAAATACCGACCCAACATGGCCACCTCCGGCCAGTGCACCATTTCAAATAAGCATCGACCACTAGGAAATCAGCTGGTGAGACAATTCTCATGCCAAGAAATAATTCTCATGCGCTTGGGAGCTATATTTTTGGGAGTAGTGGCCAGGAGGCTCAAATGGCGAAGATCCAAGAGTAAATGAATGATGGCAAAGGCGCCGTGGCTGGAAGGAGAGGCGGCCAGTGGGCGGCAGAGGTTGGCCGCCCGCGCCTCGGCCGATGGCGGCAGCGCGCGGCACAGCCTCCGCGGCAGACCCCGTCGCGTAGGGTAGGCACAGCGCGACAGATGGCGGCAAAGCTCGGCAGCCTCTGCCGATCAGGGGCCTGAATGCAGTGACTTAGTCGTCTCATCCCAGTTCGGGTTTCAAAGCTTCAAACATTCATTCACCCGCCGTCTAATACTTAGTACACGGTGTACACCTATACTACGAATGTATACTACTATACTGCCGATCAATAAACAAAATAAGATACCTTCCGTGCGTGCGGGGACAATGAATGAGAGTGCGAGAGGAGAAATTGAGAGACGAAATAGAAATAAATGAGAGTGCGAGAGGAGAAGGAACTAGCTGCGCCGAAACATGCAGATGAGATGCGATCAGACTTGAGGATAAGGAGAGTGGTCGTGCGAGGCGATAAAGACGTGGCCATGACGAGACGGGAAAGCAGGAGTAGGGAGCGTGCGGGGCGCCGAGGCGTGATACGAGACGGAAGTGGTTGTGAGCGGGAAGGGTGGGGAAGTCGTAAAGCGGAGGCGGATCGTGATGCGGACGAAAACGAGGGATCTAGAGGGGCAAGCCAGCGAGATTCGGCGGCGGCCCATGCACCACCCCGCCCTTGATCGCGCCAAACACACGGAACGTCCGGACATGCGTCAGCTCGTGCCGGCCAAACGGATGCGGCTCGTCCCGCGGGCTCTTGGGTTTCGACGCTGCTGCTGGTGTAGTTGGCGTGCGCGGCGGGGGCGGGGGCGGCATGCCGAATTGCATACTCCTCGCAGACATCGGCGTCGGCAGGTCCCCCGCCACATCATCCGCGTCGAGCCGCCCCTCAGCCAGTTCTGGCCAATTGAGCCGCCCGCGTCTAAAGCTGCATCAAAACGCGCATCAGCATCGTGTATCAAACAAACAAGGCTTGGGGATGAGAAAACGGAAAGAGACTAACCACTCATACCCCCACACTGCATCCTCAAACTCCTCCTCGCTCACCACCCGCTCCCCCGTCGCAGGGTCCACGAACCCAGCGACGTACTCCGCCAGCGCAGGCTTGCACCCCAGCAACGTCTGTACGTGCTTCGTCGCGTGCATCTCAAGCTCCTGCGCGCCGAGCGGGAGGAACGTCGCGGGCCACAGGATCAACCCCGGGTGCTGCACGCGCTCTGTACTAAATCGCAGTGGGCCCGGGTCCGACTCTGAGTACGCGCCGGATGAGGCGGTGGAAATAGCCGAGGCCGCAGACGTCGCAGAGGTAGTGGAGACGTTTGAACCACCACGCGTGTGCGTAAGGAGGGTCGGCGTCGGCGGGTTTGAGATCGAGTGCGGGGTCGAGGTCGAGGGGGAGAGCGGGGGTAAAGTCGGGACTGGGTGGATCCCAAGCTGCTTGATAGTCTTCGTACTCGAAGCAGCAGTAATTGTCCGTGAGCTGCTCGCCGCCGTGATCGTCCTATTACTCGCCGCGTGCGAAAGCGTCGGCACCCAGCCTCCGCTCTCACTATTCTCCCTCGACAACCCAGGGCTCGAGGGCGGCGCGGCCCACTCGTCCGGTGCCACCCACGTCGACGAACCGCGCCCGAGCGGCAGCCTTGTCGAGCTCCCATTGGCGCTGGTGCTCCCCGAGCTGACGGGCGACTCCTCCGGATCACTCGTCTCCCCATCCTCCTCATCCTCCTCCTCGCTCCCCTCCGGACTCTCGAAAAGCGTTGTGGGCGGACGCCTCACCGTCTGCGCAACCCCCGCGCTGCTCACCGCAATCCCCAGACGCTCCGCCGCCTTGGCGCTCACGCCCTGCGGGATCGCGGGCTCCTGTAGCCGCAGCTTCGGCTTCTGCCCCTTGCTGCGCCGTGTGCCCTCCTTTCCCCCCTCATGCTCAACCGAATTCATCCACGCTCGCACGCTCTTCCCATCCCGCCCACTCGTGCTCTCCCCCCTCTCCCTCATCGACACCCCAAACTCCCCCAGGTCCCCGTCTGCTCCCCTTACACTTGCAGCGTCCCGCACAACAACAACATCCGCCCTCTCCTCCACCCCCACCGGCGCCAGCTTCAAATGCATGCTCGCCGGCCGCTCCACCCTCCCCCGCTTCTCCTTCTTCTCCTCTTTGCCCGCTCCTTGGCCCGCGCCACAAAACACCCTTGCCAACACCGGCACCAGCAGATCCGCCGGCCGGGTATGCAGTCCGTACCGCGTCGCCAACATGCGCTCAAACACGCGCTCCATGTCGCGCGCGGCAGCGCGCTGGGTACTCCACGGCCCGGATGATGTTTCAGGCGCGAGGGTCGCGAGGGGGTCGAATGCAGATTGCTCGTCGTACTCAGAGTCGGGCTCGGATTCGGAGGTGGATGATGTCGAAGTGGATGATGTCGAAGTGGAGTTGGATGAGGCGGATGTGGAGGAGTGGGAGGCGGGACGGGAGGCAGAGGCGGAGGCTGATGTGGGGTGCGGCGTAGTGGGCGCGGAGCTCGACGTGGGTGGGGAGTTTGTAGTGGATATCGTAAGCGCGGGCACGGGTGCGGAGAAGCGTGGGTGGAGCGTGGACGTAGAGTCCGCGGACGTCGGCGTCGGCGTCGGCAGCGAGCGCGACTGCGCCACCGGAATCGGCGGCAGCGGACGCACCGGCACCGGCGTCGGGGGCATCTCACCGTCATCGACAGTGACGTCGACGACGGCGGGCGGGTTGGGAGGCGGGATCGATATCACGAGGTGCTCGACGCCGCTGAACGGCCGTCCGATATGCACGGGCTCAAAATCGAGCTGCGGCGCCCCCGCCAGAGTCATGGACAGCTTTTTGAGCTCGAGGCTCCCACGCTCGGAGCCAACAAGCGTCGAAGCGGCGTCGGTGAAGTCGGACGATGAGTGTTCTGATGCTGAGTCAGTCGCGGGGTCCGAATCGCTGCTTGGCGGGACGATGTCATCCTCCTCGTCGTCGGACGAGTCGAAAAATGCGGATGACTCGGGGTCGGGTGTGGGTGGCGGGGCTCGGGGAGCGGGGGTCGGTGTGCTGGGCGACAAGGTAGGATGTGCCGTCGGTGTGGGCGACAACAGTCCCGTGTCCATATCCACCTCGACCTCCGTCGCCTCCTCGAGCGGCGCGTCGCCATACGGAAAGAACGTCTGGTCGTCAACGAGCTCGAGCCTCCCCCCGGGCGCGAGCACGCGCGCCGCCTCCTTGAGCACTCCTTCCCACTTGAGCAGCGGTATGCACAGGCCGAGATTCGCCATGCGCACGAGCTCGAACGTGCGGTCGGGGAATGGGAGCGCGAACTTGAGGAAGTCCCCGCGGACCATCCGGACGTTCGCAGCGTCGGCGAGGGCGGGGAGGGCGACATCGACGAGGTCGAAGCCGATGAACTGGGTGGTGGGCCATGTGCGGGCGGCGTCGAAGAGCCAGACGCCCGCGCCGCAGCCAAGGTCAAGGACGCTGGCGGGCGGGGTGCCGTGGTAGTCGTAGAAGGTGGGGGAGCCTCTGGGAGAAAGGCGGCGGAGGAGATGGGTTGTGTAGCGTTCGCTGTATCGTGTTTAATGAAAGGACTGAAGAGGGAGAGAAACACACACTTTTCAAGCACGACAGGATCGTAGGCCTGCATGTACGGGACGTCGGGGTACGGGTGGAGCTTCATCCTGTGGCGGGTGCGCCAGGCGGTCTTTTTGACGAAGCGGTCTGGGGCGTGAACGTCCTCGTCTGCGTCGCTGTCTTCCGAGTCGTACTCGTCGGCAATTGGCGAGATTTCCTCGATGGGTGTCACAATCGTCGGCAGCACCACGCTTGAGGTCGACGAGGAGCGCGACGCGCTGTCATCTGAGCTCGGCGTCTGCGAGGTCCTGAGAGACGCCAGAGACACCTTTTTGCGCAGAGTAAACGCAAAACGACTCGCGGGCCGTTCCTCGGGATCCTTTTCCTTCTCCTTCTTAAAACCAAAAGTCATGCCTGCAGAAACAGAGCGAGAAATGCGGGATGGGGCGCGCAGGGATGCGCTGCTGGATGTGTTTAGTCTAGATAGTCTGTAATGTGGCTCGGGGCTGGCTGCTTTTTTCCGCGGGTCGTCTGTCGTGGTGGCAAAGTCCGGCTGGAGAGAAAGCGAGCGGGCAAAGTCCATTGTGGCCATTTAAGTATGGCGGGGTGGGACTGGCCACCGAGTGAGTAGAATAGCAATAGCTTTGAGGGAGACAATGGTGGATTCAGTCAAAGAGACGGGACGCTTTGAGACTCTCGCTAAATCCGCTCCTAACGGCAATCATATGCACTGATCGGACAAATTAGGCATAAGGCCTTAAGGTACGTAGATGAGCGCTGAGCTTCTAGTCCAGGCTATCCGTGGACTGGTTTTTCAGGGGCAAATAAGTCACTTATTTGCTCTAAAAAATCAGGAAAGAACTATCAACAAATGCCGCCCACTGGCGCACTTCTGTACACCAAGCGCGACCATCCGTCTTTGCAACATTCGGCGTCTTGGCTTCCACAGAACAGGCGGAATGTACGTAGTCGCAGGAATTCGTTTTCCCCGCTTCTCAATATTAGTAGCCGGGAGCCAGGTCAACGTCGGGTGTGAGATCAACGTGGTGCTGATGCGTAACCACAGAGAACCACAGTCGCTGGACGCCTGCGTAACCGATCAGAAACTCCCCAGGACAGGACCGCATGCCCTAGCGCTTCGTCGACGTTAACTGCGAGCCAGACGCCAAGGCACTCGCTCGTGCCGGTGTACCCGTGCACTGGTAGTACGACAGACGCATTAGACCAAATTCATGCGAAGGCGCGAACAAGTGCTGCGGAAGGGGTACGGTGCTCCAGCTGTGCGTTGGCAGCAAGTTGGGGGTATACCGCAGCGCGGAAGACACCACACCATAAGGCTTTAGTTACAGCGTCTGCGATAATGAATCGGCGCGATGCACCATTGAGTTAAGGACGAGACGCGGGAGCGTGCTTATTTTGCTTTGGATGCCGGCAAGATGCCGGCCCAATCAATCGCCTCCAAGCAACCTCCAATCTCGCGCTCATCTCCGATACTCCCCCGACCGAGTTATATTGCGAGCACTGGCTGTCCACACCGCCTTGCCGCTCAATTCACCGACAACTATACCCTACTAGATGCCAGCGAAAACTACAGCGCATGCTTAGTGCGCATTCAAATTTCATTCCGCATTGAACCGCAAACTTGAAGCTCGGGCCAACCTCGCTGTAGTCCGACTACTTGCGACCAGTACCTTTCTCTAATACTACTTAGTCCCTCTTCGCGTCAACCTTAGCGCGGATACCGTGGTCATGGAATATGTCCATTCTCGACTCGGAGTCCGTATATCCGCTTGCGTCCGGGTCCCCTCCGACTCCGCCTCGCTGTTATTTGTTCTTATCTCACCCGCCTTGGCTAATTTTGCCTTGCTAATGATCAACGGCAGGTAATTATACTGTACGGCACGGTCCCCCTTCGGAATGGCGAATCTTACGATATCTTCAACATGAGTGGAAGACATTCGGCGATCGCAGATGACGAGCTTTGTATCCACAAACTCTGAAAACACCACTCTTCTGAGCCTGGGTCTTGCTACTGGACAGTGATTGTGCCCGCCCGGCAATTCCAACAGGCGCCCTCATTTTCATGCATAAAAGATTCAAAAAAACCGTATAACTCTGGGCTCAATAATTTGACTTCGCTGCCCAGAACTTTAAACATGTGGGTAGTATATAGCGTATAGACCTTCGCCCGCACCCTGACGGGGCTAGTCTCAGGCACCATATAATTCTGGAGCCATAGACTTTCTCTGATAACTGCTCTGCTGCCTCTGGGAGACCGTCTGAAATATTAAAAACGACCCTCTCGGGTCTCCTCCGCTGGGCTCCACTTGGTTTGATTCAACGTCACTGCCCCAATTAAAAAACCAAATATCAGGGACTTGCACAATACAATACGGGTAAAAATAATGTCCTCGGTGATCTGAATTCATGCTACGACCCCCAACTTTTCCCATTCGCAGGGAAATATATTGCGGCATTGAATAAGTTCAACAAATTTTGGAGTCGGAGGGAACTTTACTGCTTCCAACATTGTTATTCTCCCGCGTTACTTCCCTGAAAGATGGGCTTAACCGTGGGACATGGCTAAAGCCAAGCCAGTGTGGAATGAAAATACATGGAGGGCATTGATGTCAAGCGCAAGTACTTTGCATAGAGGTAGGGGGTATTAGAGGCACTCAAACTCATCTCCTTGTCATCGTACACAGAAAATCTTTTCGTCTATTTTTGGACTCACAACCCAGTCCCTCACAACTGTCCCCCAGTTCCATGTACTTGGATTATCTTCTGGATGATGATCAGGTATCCGACCTTTTTAGGGCGGGTGTTGTGTTCTGCGACTCTATAAATCCAGGCGGCTCCCTGTTTTTTCGCTCTCCCAACAACTCGAGATGGCAGAAGTTGAAGGACTCGACCGCGTATCGTTGACCTTAGGTGCATTCATTATCGGGGGCTTCATCTCTGTCGCGTAAGAAACCGTGTACAGGCCCTTCCTGCCAAGTTCCTAACTTTCCGAAGACTGTCCGCGGTAGTGGGCTTCCAGACATTTCTCTACTTTCAGATATTCCCGATGGACACGCTGCCATACAAGTTCTTGGTGCATCTCTTCTCGCCTTCTTAAACTATGATCTCTGGCTGCTGACTACACTCCTTTGCCCCAGGTCGCTTGGATTTGGTGCGTAGTCGTTCGAACACGCAGCATAACTAAAAGTCGTCCTCAGGCTTATTGATACTGGACCACACGGCCTCGGTCTGCGCCACCATCTGGCAGTACGCTGTCCTCAACTTCAACAATCCCGCGATATTGCTCGAGATTGTCTCGTACGTGTAGGCCATTTAAAAACGCGGAAGTAGTCGCTCACAAAGCATAAACAGTGCATTTCCGGTACTGACGATTGTCTCTATGAAAACCTATCGCCTCTAAAGACACGTTTCGCGGCCAGGTCGCCATAGCATTTACGTTGATTTCCACGCTGAATGCGAATCTGTATGTTTTGCGGAACTATCCCGCCTACCTCCTCGGCTAAATGGAATGTTCAGCTTCTACACGTGGAGGATACACAAGGGTTGGCAGTCGTATTCTATTTTATTCACTTCATTGACATTTGAACCTAGTGAGCAAGTACAACTGGTGGCTCACCGGACCTATCGTAGGCTTTCACTTCAAATCTTTCCGCCCGTGACAAGTGATTCAGTAATAACAGGGAACGCTGTGTATAGCGAGGACAGGCATGTCCAGATCTATCGTTATCAGTATGGCTTGGCTAACCCTTCCCAAATCGCAGGACTGGGATTCTGTATGTTGAATTTCCCAACGTCATACTAGTTGTGTCGGCTAAGCCAAGACATGTACAGTCGCAGGTGTTGAAGCGTATGCCCCATGCTACCCAGGATACTCCGTAGCTGATTGAAGTTGACGCTTTCCAGGGCACTATCCAAACACTGGGGCACTTTGGCTGCGAATTACAAAGTCTGCATCTACAAGAGAGATATCGAACCAGCACATATCACTCATTAATTTGGCCAGGGCTGGGTTGTGGCTGGGATGGCTGTTTCAGCGGCCACGGATATCGTGATATCTGCGGCGCGATATTACTACCTCCGCGACCTCAAGCAAGGGTATATGGCGTACGTACTAATTTCTGGCAATGTTTTCTTGAATCTGGTCTCATTCTGAGGTGTCATCTCGTGCTTAGAACGCCAGAGATGGTAGACGCCGTTGTAATATTTACTATAAACGACGGTGTCAGCTGCACCGATTCGTATGTATTGTATTAACCCCAAGCGCTCAATGTCTTGTCTTAGGCGCCACCCTCATTGCATCTATTGCCTGTGTAGTTGTGCTGCTTTTTCTTGTCATATTTCTCATGATATCTAGTTCGTCGGCATGCCGAAGAATTTCATTTGGCTAGGCCTCTACATAACTGTTGCCAAACGTGGGACCAAGTCCAACCCTTCCATGTAATGATGCTAATTTCTTCCCCGCGCTAGTCTTCTCCAACTCGATCCTCACCACGTAAGTTTCACTCAGATTTCCGCCGAACCCTGACGTTCTGACCCACACCCACGATTCAGCCTGAACCTCCGGAACTGGTCCCGCCACCGGCACAGGCCGATGGGCATCCGCTTAACCCGCCAAACACAAGCCAACCGAAATACACTCCAGATCAGCACCACATCCACCAAGATTCAATCGGGCGACGGAATGCCGGCGGTATGCCTTTTCTTCTTTGTTTTGTGAAATGGTTTGAGTCTGAATTGACGACGAGTTCGCGCGCAGGCGATGGAAGTGTTTATGGACCAGCAGGTCGAATACAATACCCCGGCGCAGAAGTACAGGAACGAGAATCGCGATAGACATTCACAACCGTGAATTCCAGGTTTTTTTTACCCAGAGTTTTGCATATATATGCTGTTCTTTGCGTTGAAGTTCAAAATCGATTTCCTAGCCTGTTGCAGATTTATCAACGTTTCTGCACATGTATTACGAGAGCCCAGTTTTTTTTTCGAAGCAATTCTATCCACTCATCTCGTCAACTGAAAGTCAAGACAAGAAAAGCGGTAAAAGTGGACCATGAACTTGGAAAGAGATGTTACCATTATAAGACAACACGAAGAAAGTATACCGAGTAAGCCCCGAAATAATCTTCAAAAATTATTGGGCTTGTGTGCGACCCAAAACTCGGCGCGATAAATCCAGCGCATCATCGCTTGCGGGTCCCCAGTATACTCGCATTCCACCGTACTGCTCCTTTGCCCGTCCTCCCCGCGGATCGATGATGAAACCGAGTTCCTCGACCGCGTGTAGCACCTCGTCGAGGCTGAGCTCGAGCTTCGCCTGCCCGCCTGAGGTCCACAACAGCGGACCAAGGTTGATCCACGTCCCGCCCGGCCGCAGGAGGGTGTAGATCTGCTCGAGGGTGGCGAGAACGTTGAGCGACGTGTCGATGAAGAAGAGGGTGACGATGTAGTCGTAGCCACCGATTTGGGGGAGAGTGGGACTGGGGGCGGGCGGGGGCCGCAGGGTGAAGAAATCTTCTTCGACGAGTTTGAATCGCGAAGAGAGCCGCGGTACAACGTCGGGAAAATGGATGGAGCGGAAAAGGGATTCGGACGATCTTTGGTGCGAGAACCAGTGGGCGTACGGGTGAATCGCGTGCTCGTCGACCGTGGAGGTCGTCGTGGGGTCTAGAAGGAAGCGGAAGGATAGATTCATGAAGAAGGAGAGCTCATTCGCGGTGGTTTCCAAGAAGCCTGCACGAGATTGAATAGCGTAGCGATACAGAACACGAACGTGCATACCAAGTTCAGAAATCTCCCAAGCAAGCCTTCCCAGCCCCGAACCGGGCACAAGCACGCGTTTGTCCGCCCGACCGTCGACATCCACCATCCGAAGTACGTCCAGAATAGGTGTAAATATTTTTTCGCGCTCTCGGAGGCCATCAGAGCTCCAGTCGCGGATGAAGTGCTTGAGTGACTCCCGCACGCGCATTAGATCCATTGACGTTCCTCCCCGTGGGGGGAGGTCAATATCAAACTGGCGCTCAGCAAGCCTGGCGATCGCATCCGTGATCCTGCTGTTCGCATTCGTGACCTCTGCGAGTTTGCTGAGCTTTGCAGGGTAGCCGAGGGTGTACCCGATGCGTTTATGCGCACGACTGGTACGAGAATACGCCCCCTGAAGGATGGACGCTTCGGCCACCGATAGGTGCCGATACCGCGCGTATGCGTTGCGAGCTCGGTCCAAAGAGAAGGGACCAGATTCTGAAGGATCCAGAGATTTTAGCGAGACGAGGTCGCGCAGTTCAGACCAAGTTCGAGGAAATGAGAGCGAAGATGAGTATCTCCAGCCGAAAAAAGTTATGGCGAAGGGAAGCAGAAGCGCCAACCATACGTCCGACGTCCATGGAATGAGCATGCAGGAGCATGTATGCACATTTCAGATCAATGCCCAAGCCAGCGCAAACAACCGCTTGAGGCCAAAAATGGTAATCTTAGAGCAACTCAGGTGGCCGCATTTTCCTTTTAAGCACTTCGCACCCATGTAGTATTCATGTTTTGTCACCACAGGGTCTTTTCGGACCTTCGGTATTCTCTTCGTAGTCTCAAGAATCGGGAAGTGGACTTCGGAGACTACTGTGCGCATAGCGCAGACCGCATGAATTCACCCGGGAGTGGTCGTTTTCTCCGGTTTTAAGTTGCCAATGAGGTTCCAAGTGGCTGACCGACCAGGGCGTTGCATTGCGTGAAGGCCGCAGGCGTTACATTGAGTGTGAATGTTTCCAGCGTTTACCGCTTTGTAAACAAAGTACTCTAATCCTCGTCTTTCCGCGGAGGAGGTCCACACGGCTGAAGCATTTTCTGCGAAAGTGTCTAGTCTGGTTGTCACTGCAAAAGAAAAGAAAATCACCTCCGTCATCTCAAATTTGACCCGGCCCTTAGACTCCCCGTCCGCAATAGCCAGGAACGAAGTCAGCGTCGGGTGCCCCACGATCGACGCGAGCGTGTCGCGGTGCTGATGCGTAACCCAGTCACTACATGCGTGCCTTTCGTTCATATGTCCGAACCTGAAGCACACCAAAACTAGAAACTCACTACTTGGACAGGTCCGCGTGTCCTAGCGTTGCATTAGCTATGGGCCAGAAACCACCAATGAACCCGAATGCACTCACCCGTGCCGGTGTACCTGGCGTGCACTGTACCACATTAGTCGAAATTTATGGCAAGCAATCCTGCATGGGAACGCACGGTGCTCCAACTGAGTGTTTGCGGTGTACCGTAGCTCGGAAGACTACGAATCCCGTAGGCTGGCTTCAGTAACAGTTATTGCAATACCGAATCGGCGCGACGCACCATGAGAGTTACGGATGAGACGACGGCCGGATCAGGTTTGAATGCCGGCTGATGACAAAGCATCGCCTTTTCTCTCCGCAACCAAGTTGCGAGCATGCTCCTCAATCATCGGTCTGATCCATCCACCGAGTACTCCGTCTCGGGCGGCAAAAGACGTTACACCTTCGACTGTAAGTTCTTGATGCCGCACAACTAGCCGTGTACCTTTAAGTTTTCTGTCGTGGGGCCGCGCCGCGCGCCAACGCGCAAACTTAGCGCAGATCCATCATAGATCCGTTCCCGAGTCGCCTCTCTGCTCTGAATTTGTCTTGCCAATCTCGCCTGCCTTCGCCTCGCTAATGACGGAATCTGACTTGAATCTGACGATGTCTACCTCAATGAACTTCACATAGCCGCCGGAGTTGAGGACATTCGGAGGAATTGTCACCCTACGCTGACGACAATTTTCGAGCTAATTTGGGATCTTAATGCAAAACTGGGCGTGCAAACTCCACTGTTCTTGGTTTCGGTCTTGCCCCTGGTATCTATGGTATATATTGAAGCCCGAAGATTGACAAACTGAACGAAATTTATTTGGTGACTGTTCCCGGCAGATTAATGCACCCAGTCCTGATCCAACAATCACCCTCACGACTGAAGAACCGAATATCTCGCCCAAGGGTGCAAGTAGGCAAAAATAAGAGGTGCGTAGCGATCTTGCCCGAGTCACTTAATAGCTACCGCCAAGTTTGCCCACTGGTCGTTGTTGAATGGAAGCCGGTCGAACACGAGGATGTGTCGAATGTAGGACGCGCTAGCGCCTCAAGCCGCGTTCGCTCCTCTTGACAGTATCACACATAATTTTTAATACTAGCCAGAAATACCAAATACATCCCGGATCGCCCCGTTCTTGAGGTAAAGGTAAATGTATCGCGGTAGTCAACAAATCCAACAAATATTGAAGCCACTTCGCAATTAACTGCTCCCAGTTGTTATCCTCCCGCGTCGCTTCTCTGATCTGTGATTCACAACAGTATGGCACGGCCAGATTTCAAAGCCTCTCCGTGGATGACGAGTTTGGCACCGGCGTCAAGCGCAAGCGCTCCGTGCAGAAGTTTCCGTGGTGGGAGGCATCAGAGACTCGTCTCCACTTCGTTTATGTTCACCGGAAACACTGGAACCGCATCTTTCATCTAATCTTGGACTCAGTTCAATTACATCTGTCGATGATGATCGGCCATTCATCATTCTTAAGATGACTACTCTCCGACTCTATAAATTCAGGTGGTTCTCTGCTTCTTCCGTCTCCCCAACTTACCACTCAAGATGTTGGAAAGTGAAGCACTCAACGCCTTCGGCGGCCTAACCGTGACTCTAGGTGCATTCCTTGTGGGATGCATGATCTCTGTCGCGTGAGGCACTGTCTCCAGGTCTTCCCCGCCAAGTTCCTGATGTTCCGAAGTCTTTCAGCGATAGTGGGATTCCAGACATTCCTTTACTTTCAAATATTTCCGACGGACACGCTTCCATACAAATTCTTGGTGTGTCACTCCCCGTACATGCTATAATCTTTAAATATTAACGTACTTATTTTGCGCGACCATTCCATAGGTCGCTTGGATTTGGTGCGTACTTTCCTAGGCGTACGAAAGCGCAGCATAAACTAAAGCTGTCCTGAGGTTTATCGATACTGGACACACTGTTCTGCTCTGCACAACGATATGGCAGTATGCAGTTCTCAACTTCGCCCGTCCAGAGATAATGCTCGATATTGTTTCGTACGTGCTATGCTTTTGAAAACGGGATGAAGCAGTCGCTTATGGAGTGTGGGCAGGGCATTCCCGGTACCGATCTTCACGCTCGATTGGAACCTATCGGCGCTAACAAAACATTATCAGGTCAGCGTACTATTCACGTTGATTGCCACGTTAAATGCGAATATGTATGTTTTGCGCAATAATCCCGCTTACCTCCTCTAATACATTGGCCATCCAGCTTCTATGCATGGAGGATACACCAGAGTTCGCAGCTCGATTACGTTGGATTCACCTCACTAAAATTGAAGCGCTAGTGAGCAAGTACAACTGGTGGCTCACCGGACCCATTGTACGCTTTCGCTCTCTATCAGTTATCCCCAAAAAAAACTTCTGGTAGGGACTGCTATGTATGACGAGGACAGGCATGTGTATCGTCATCACCCCGACTTCGCTAACTCTCTCCAAATCGCAGGACTGGGATTATGTGCGTGCTGAAACCCTAAGGGCCATAATTGTGTTCGCTAAGCCGAGACATCTGCAGTCACAGCTGTTGAAATGTGTGTCCTATGCTACCTCGGATACAGATTGCATAGCTGATTTTTGGGATCCAGGATGATAACCAGAAATTGGCTCGTTATGGCTGCGCATTTCAAAGTTTGTGTTGTATAGGAATCGAATACCAAAGCACTCATGGAATCACCAGGGCCCTATTATAGGCGGGATGGCTGTTTCGGTCGCCACAGATATTGTAATATCTGCGGCGCGATATTATTATCTCCACGACCTCAAGCAAGGGTATATGGCGTACGTAGCGTGTTTCTGGTAATCTTTTCCGGTCTGATTCCCAAGTGTCCCGTGTTTAGGACGCAAGAGATGGTAGACGCTGTTGTCATCTTTACCATAAACGACGGCATCCTAACTTGTGAGTTGCAACCGAGTTGCATTGAATAAGTGCTAACCATTCTGTGTTCAAAGGCGTCACCCTTATCGCCTCGATCACATGTGTATGCCATGTCACTCTTTCTTGTTGCATTTCTCATGATATCTAGTTCCTGGCTATGCCGACGAATTTCATTTGGATATCATTCTACGTCATTGCTCCTAAATGTGGGTTAGGTTAGACTAACCCTCCAGGATGATAATGCTGATTTCGTCCGTAGTCTTCGCCAACTCGATCCTCGCTACGTAAGTTTCCCAGGATATTTATTGAATCGCCCTGATGCCTACCTACGATTTAGTTTAAACCTTCGAAACTGGTATCGTCACCGCCACAAGCCAATGGGGATCAATTTAGGCCGTACACAAGCGAACCGCAATACGCTCCAGATTGCCACCACATCCAACAAGATGCATTCGAGCGACGGCATACCGACGGTTTGCCCTTACCTTGTCAGCTGGATATTTCAATTGACGAGAAATCAGACAGTGGAAGTATTTATGGATCAGCAGGTCGAGTACAACGCCCCAGCGCAGAAATACATCAACGACAACGGCGATACACATTCGACACATTCATGACCTTGAATTCCCAGTGTTTTTTTTTTTCAAAGTTTCGTGTCTGTTCTTTGTGTTGACGCAAACCAAGTTTCCTGTGTTGGGCGGCCCTCTGTCGGAAGTGTGTTTCGGAATCGTGGATATGTGATATTTGTACATTCTGGAACGGATGAGAATAAAGACATCCTTTAAAGAAACATCAACCAAGCGCTCCTGTCTCTCTGCAGACTCTTGAGCGAGGACCAGCGAGAGGTGTCATGTGCTCAGAATCTCCTTTTTTGGTTGATGGCGTTTCGTTATTTGCGCACGTTGTGTCCGCAGATTTCTTTTCGCGCCACACATAAGTAATTAACGGGCGCTGGGTTTTCCATCAGGATGCGCCTTGCAAGTCAAATCCGTTGCAGGTCGTCAGTGACCTCTTACAAGATGACACTAGTCCCGCGTTGTCACACACTCTCGGACAAACTTCGCTGGACCCCAAACCGCGCCGTGAATGTTTTAGGAAATCTCGCGAGCGGGAACTATGTAGCAAGGCTACAAAGCGTCCTTGATGCGACCAAGGAAACTGAAATCTATATCGACGATACCAGCATCATTATCTTTGATGTTTCCGAAATATAGCACCGGGACGAGACGACCTGACGAAAAGATTGGAAGTGGTTTTAATTATTGTTATTAAGTCTCGACTGCTGGTAGTTTTGAATGATCATCTACCAGCTATGCTGAGCTTCAGCCTACGCCTACCTTGTGATGATCAAATTTGAAAAGTGCGACGGTGAGGACGCCTTTCCAGATGATCGGAAATCGGCACAGATTCCCCAGGAATCGGATGCCCCGTCGCCAAAACTTCGCCCACGAGGGGCGCTTCCAGATTGTGGGGATGCCGAGTTCCCGCGCCGCGGCGCAGGCCCTAGATCGCGGAGCAGACTATTCGAGGCAGCGCTGCTTCAGCTCCGTTGAACAGGGGCGAAGCGTAGCGAACGAGGATGCCCAGTCTTCAGCTGCTGGGAGGCCTAAACGTGTCGAGATGTCGGCGTGTGCTTCCGCCACGAGGGTAAAAATTGGCCTGGCCTGCTCTTGACGCTGAAGCTGGTCCAGCGCGAACTGTCGTCAAGAAATACCGTCGCCTTCCTGTGCCGCTTTATACCAGCCAGTCACCGAGGGGGCATAACGTCGGCGTCCGTCTCCGTCACCGATTCAGAGTGCGACGCAGCATGCGCTGCTTCACCACCATGAAGTAAAACGGAAGAGCTTCCCGTCGCTCTAATTAATCCAGAGACCGAGACAGTAGAGGCCGCAGAGCGTCGAACATCCCCGACAACTTGTCCTGTTTCTGGGGCCCGTTATACAGCTTCGTACCAGCAAAGCGCCTTTCCCAATTCACGTCGCATGATTCGTTGGCGGAACTGAGACAACTCAGCATGAGGTGCCGCGGAGTAATTGTCTCGGGGTCGTCTCTGGTGGCGCGGAATACGAATATTTGGCCTGTGTTTATCGGTGTTGGGATTGCCACGGATTTTGCCACGATCAATGCCACGATCAATGCCACCGGCAGACGGCACACTTCCGCTGCCATCACTCCATCAAGCCATCAATTTCTCTGCCGCCTCTTCTCTTCCGCCTCCTTTGCTGCCTCCGCAATTTTTTGTGTGCTGCCTGAATCAATGCAGGCTGCAATAATATCACCTGATCACTGCCACCGAGGCTTTCGGCGCCGCCCTGCACCCGCGACCTCAAGACTGTCCTTGGGCTTTAGAAAAACAAACACTTTGGCTCATTCTACAAGTACAGCTGTGTTGCGCCACTGTCGAACACACCAAATAATTGTAGCTGGACCCGCCACCTTCCGCCCTGCCGCCCCCGGCGTGTCTCAGGTCATGGAACAGGGGATGCCGCCTCTGAAGTCCACCGCTGCTTTTCCATCAACCTCCAATATTTTCTGTAACGATAATGTAAACAATGTGATCATATTTAATTCCACACTGCTCTGGCCTTTCACGGTATCAGGGTGAGCACACAAAAAACACAATTAGTGCAGTCTCAAGATGCCGTTGATGGCACTTTGATGGCCTTAGATGATTTGTTTGGCGAAATGCCACGATCAATGCCACCGATCATGCCACGGTTCCCATCAATCCCATTTCCCGGATGCTCTCCTGTTTATGACAGTCTTCGAAAGAACTCGAGCACCAGTCTCGATCTTGCAGAGGGAAATGGTGATAAATACACCCAGAAGTGGCTGAAAGGATGCGGGTAGACTGGGTACACCACAGAAGGTCGGTCCGCTCTTCGTCACGGTCGGAAATGGCCGTCAGATATTTGCCACGCAATGCGTTGACAGGCGCAGTAGGGTGGGCAGACCAGAAATTTGGGGCGGACTCTCAGAAGCTAACGAGACAAAAAAAGACGCCTATGAATTCCGGTGGACTGGGTCATACGAGGAGATATTGAGAGCCAGCAATATGGCTAAGCGAGTTCAAGCTACAGACGTTAATACAGATGACGATCAGGACGTATCCGTATAGGAGTTCTAGCCAGTATCGGCAAATGCCGAATGGAATTCCCACCATCTGAACTTTGTCCACACGACTCACCTTAGGTGCGCAATTTTTTTTTCTACCCGTCCTTTTTCTAACAGGACTTGTCTAGTCACCTTCTGACTCATTTCCCAATACCAACAATGAGTTACGTCGCTAAGGGTGAAAAAGAATACGACGCGACGGGTGCCCCAGTCCCCGGCGTGAAAATCCACAAAATCCGTATCACGCTCACCAGTAGCAACGTCAAGAACCTCGAGAAGTGTAGGGCTTGCCCTGTCTCGTTGTGAAAACCAGCTAACGAGCAGCACCAGTCTCGGCCGACCTCATCAACCGGGCCAAGGACAAGCAGCTCCGCGTCAAGGGCCCTGTGCGTCTCCCCACCAAGGTTCTCCGCATCACCACCCGCAAGACTGTGCGTTTTTTTGAGCTGGATCCCTCTACTTTGAGTTCGCTGACGGCCCTCCCAGCCTTGTGGTGAGGGATCGAAGACCTGGGACCGTTACGAGCTCAAGGTGCACAAGCGTCTCATCGACCTGCACTCGTCCAGCGAGATTGTCAAGCAGATTGTAAGAACTTCCCGACCCTTGCCCCCGCGCTGGTCGCTCATTTTTTTTTTCAGACCAGCATCAGCTTGGAGCCCGGTGTCGAGGTCGAGGTCACCATCTCTGCTTAAATCTACGTCCTTACGTTCTATGGTGTACTCATGATATACATATCTACATATGCATCTGCGGGGCATGCTATTTCTTCGGTGGTTTCTCAAGTTCGACGACGTTGGACGCTTTATTTCCACCCACCGCGTTACGCTTTCGTGGCCTCTGCTCGCCAAACTTGTTTCAACCCTCTGAATGTGTTCAAACGGGAGACATGAACGCCCGAATGAAAGCTGTCGACCGTAAAGGGCATAAAGAGCAGGGTGCAAAGAATGCATTAGGCGACGCTCTCGCCAGGATGAACAAAGATTTAACCGTTCACATACTCTCCTTCCCTTCCCTCCCACCACCTCGCAATCCTCAACTTGAGTTCGGGATCCTGGACAAGAGGCTCGAGGGTTTTCACAACTTCCCAGTAATTTTTCTTCATCGCATAATCCACAGGCGTGTCCCCATTTCTCTCGGCTTTTTCGACCGTCTTCGCTCCGAACTGAAGTAGGAGCTCAACGCGTGCCTTTGCATCATCGGCACCCTTCTCGGATAAACAAGCACTGTGAAGGGGTGTCCATCCGAAATTATCGGCGTGATCCGGGTCTACTCCGCGTTCGAGGAAGAAGCGGAGGATCTCGGTATTGTCGATGAATGCAAGGTTCCGGGATTCCTTGGTCGAAATCGTGCCACAAACATCCGCACCTCCAGCGACTAGTGCCCGCACAATATCGATGTTGGCAGCGACGAAGAGAGGGATAAGTCCATAAGCGATATGCAGATTTGGGTCAGCGCCAGAGGCGAGCAGCAACTGCACGAATTGAACATTATCGATTCGTGCGGCAAAAACCAGTGGGGTGACAGCACTCTGACCGAGGCCATCCAGGAAATTTACGTCGGCTCCCTCGGATACAGGTATTGGGAGATTTCCAGGTTCCCGACTCATCACCGACTTGTGGAGGGCACGGCCCAGATACTGTCCATGCGGCTCGGAGAGGACCAACGGGACGTCATTGCGAATGGGAGCGAGGATTCGGACAATCTCCAGGTGACCCTGGCGTACTGCAAAATCCAAGGCCGTTTTCGCCAACAGGTTACGCCGGTTGACGCTGTGGGTGTGCACCCCCACTGGCAGCCCAATCCGCAGCAATTTGATGACCATGGTTCGAAGTCCCATGTGTGCGGCGATGTGGAGAGGGAGCATCATGTAATCGAAGTCAAACTCGGTGTCGAGACTAATTCCAGCCAATACGAGTTTGTCGAGCGTGCTTTCCAACTCGTGTTGGACGGCAAAGAGGAGGGCAAGCTTGCCGAGAACATCGACGCTTGCACAGAGGTTGTAAAGTGCCTGGTTTAGAGTGTGATGGAAAACTGTGTTGATCTGAGAGAGGGCGTTTATGGAAGGGAGGTCGGGAACGAGCTGCGCCGTTGGCGCACGAAGCCTAAATGGTGTTTGGGTCAAGACGTATCACCCGAGTCAGAAGAGAGATAATGCGGTGAACCAGCTCCGGGGGAGGTCAGAAAGAACCGCCATCGCGGCTGTCGACGTTAAAATCAAGAATCAAGAAATCCTGAGCGTGAGAAATCCCGTTCTTGAGCACGAAAGCCGGCCAGTCTGTAAGTCGAATCTCGAAAAACACCTGGCATTCCCAGTCTTCACACCAATATTGTTAAATGTAACTACGCCTCCTCAGGCTCCTCTCCAAACATAATCTTCAAGTTCTCGATGCTCTCTGGATCTGTCCCGCCAGACCCGCCCCCACGGAAGGCCTCTTTCACAATAGCCGTCTTCCGTTTCTGGATCCGCAGAATTCGACCCTCGATAGTGTCCGACACCTGTGGCCGTCAACACAACGTCGCAAAGGATGCTATGGTCTTACAATGAAATGTTTCACGTAAACTGTTTTCTCTTGGCCAATTCGGTGCACTCGGTCTATGGCTGGATTTTGGACCAGGTCAGCGTCGGGTCGTGCAGGCGACCTCCGAGGGCCCGTCGCCAGATCAGAAGAACCATGGCCATAAATTCTGCCGACGGACCCCGCGAACACAGCGAATCCAAAAATTACAGCTTACCTTGGTTTTCGGTTGCGGCATTCCACCAGCAGTCCATCTTGGGATGGGTCAGCAGATATAAAGCATGTAAGTGAAGCAGCGGTACCATAAATACATGATTGGCTGTCGTCAGCTAAGTTGGCATGCATCCTAAGCTGCTGAAGCGAAAGTCGTCCAATGGGACTCACGTTTAAGCCAACCCCACCCGCTTTGAGACTAACCACCAGGACCTTAGGTTTCCGCGTCGGAGCTCTGAATTCTTCCAGGGCCACGCCCCTCTTCTTGACATCCATAGAGCCATCGAATCGATACTGCTCGAAACGCTCCCGCTTCAGTACGACCTGAATAAGATCCAAAAAGGATGTGAACTGGGAGAACACGACGGCGCGGAAACAGGGATCTTGTTCGCGGAGTTTTCCTAAACAAGATTAAGACATGGTCTCCGGCATTGAGGATCGCCTACGGAGATTTTGCACCAGGGCGTCGAGCTTTGTCGAAGAGTGAAAATCATTCTTTCTCAGAATCACTTGGGGTTCTGGATCCTGAGAGCTCTTCGGCGGTCGGAAGACCTCAATGAGGTCGCTTTCCTTGAAGGGCCCACGCAAACAGGTGGGACAGCGAAGTTCCTTCTCCGCGTTCCTCGACATTGGCGCAATACGTGGCAATGCAGTCCTTACAGCTAATGGATACGTTTAACGACGGATCTTACGGCGGTGCAAAACTCGCTCACCATCGGTGCATGCACTGCGGGATAACCATTGGCGATTGCATAACATCCATGCACATAGGGCACTCGGCATCCGCTTCATCGATTTGGATGTCATTAAGGGCGTTCTGAGCAAAGACATTGACGCCGCTTCCTTCCCCTTGTTCATCGTTAGCGAACCGCTTGATCAGTTCGTTCACATCGACAGTCCCCTCAGCATCTTCGGGGAGGGAACGTTCGTCGTTAGAGGAGAGCACAAGGTTCGGATGAAGCACGGCGCGCCGCAGTCTATCGAATCGTCAACATCACCAGCACGCCGATAGGAAAGCAACATACCGCATGAGCATCGCCAAGATATGGGTGTAAGTTTTTGCCAATTAGGCCTTTCGCATCTAATTGTTGAAAGTCTCGTTTGGCGGAATTAAACAAGCTGCTGTAAATCTTTCTCTCCAAGGATGAAAACTCAAGATACTCGACGGTAACCTGAAAAGGAATTCAGCCTTAAGTAGTGGCCGTATGGGAGAATCAAGCATACGTACCTCTTTCTGGGGCAGCTCGACTATCCGTTTACCGTTCGTGTCAAGCATGGTTTTCTCTCGTCTCAAGAGGATCGACTCGAGGATGACCTGGACTATTTCTATCGCCTTGGGATCCCGAGCCAAGAACGGCAAGGTGATAAACCTACGAAGTCGGTAAGCGGTTGTGAATCAAGACAAAAGCCGACCTACGAGCGGAAGAAAGAAAAGTCGGACCACGGCTGAAAGTTGAGAAATTTCCTACGGCCTCGTCAGAAAGACGTGGAGGTGTGCGGGAAGTACACCGACAGCAGAGAGTACAAATCTTCTAATTTGTTGACAATCGGCGTTCCTGACGGGATGTGAATTGGCCGTATTCTGCGTCTATAAACGAAATACCTGTGACAGCCCACCGCCTCCGAGCATTGAGCGCATAAACCGCTTTCGCAGTCTTGCTGGAACGCGATTTGCACGAATGGGCCTCGTCGAGCACAACGCGAAGCCATTCGACTGGAAGCGATTCAGTGCTAATTTCTTGTAGATTTTCGGTACTCACCCTCGAAGACAGGACATTTTGAGCTCGATTTCGCGGATTTGGCGTGTTCCGAGGCTAGCACGCCGTAAGAGGTGATTACCACGTTGATCACCGCGTCCCCATCATCGTCGTCTTCGAGGACGTCGTCCAGATCGAGTCGGTTCTGGCCGTGCCATAAAGTAACCTTCAGCGTCCCGGGCTTACTGCAACGCTTCAATTCGCTCTCCCACTGACTCAACAACGAGGTGGGAGCGACGATCAGCGTTGCGGACGGAGCTGGTTGTTTTTTTCGACGAGACACCTTCTTGAATGCATTGTTCAATTTCAGTTGGCGCTGTTTAGTCCCGACTACGGCATCCTCCGCCGGGCGCTCAGTATCAGGGACGCAATTAGTATGGATGAGTGCAGCGAGTTCGATGGTCTTCCCCACTAACGAACATGTCAACTTCCAAAAGTGCAGCGTAGGAAAGACATGTAGGAAAGACACGTACTTCCCATCTCTGTCATAAATGAAGACTATCAGGATAAAGAACAGAATATGACAAGGACTTCACCGTCACTAGGACAAGAATTAGACAGGTGAGGGGACACATTAAAAGGACAACGAACGCGAGAATTCCACCCCTTCCCTTTCTCTCCGCTTTCGGAAAGTCCAAAGTGAGTTCACCAGAGTATGGATTAAAATAAAACGGTTTTTCGTCTGCAGGTTAAATCGATAACGCCGCCGTCACTGAGGGAGTGGGAACGCGTATCTGCAGCGAGGATGAAACTATGCAAGCCCACGAAGGGTCGACTGCTTACCGGCTCCACAGCGGATGCATGGATGCAGCTTCACGCGCATCCATTTTCCCTAATTCAAGCGAATGCATCCACCTGTAACCGGGTCAGCCACCGACCTAAACCTGCAGGAATCCGACAGACAAGAGGGCTTGTTTCTGGTATCCACGAAGCGTGAACTGTGAATGTGCTCGGGGGGTCCATCTCTCCCATGGTGCGGTCGCTTTTCTGGGCTTTCTTGTAGATCATATCGAGATCATTTTCCGAAAGCTCTTCTCCGTCGTCCACCTCGATCTCCTCGCCGTCGCCCACGATCTCTGTGACCTTCTTCGACTTGCGCTTGCGCTATTTCCTTCATCGCCTCCTCGTGGATCTCCTCGTCGGTTTTGCGTCCACTAAAGTTGGCGCCGGCTTGGGGTCGGAGGTTGAGAACATCAAACAGTTTAAGAATCGATGTTTTTCGTTCGCGCAGCATTTGTTCAGTCGAGCGTTTCCACGCCTTCGGAGAACATTACGGTGGGTGTGTCATCCGATTCAAGCTTTGTAGCCTTGAAGGCGGTCGGTAGCATGTAGACATCTGCTGTAATAATGAGGGTTGCCCCGGTCGACAATTTCTCTGGACAGTCCATCATTTTGCCCCGAAATTCGACGATACCTACACGACGTCAGACGGTGGCACGCAATTGTTTCCTTCACCGTACCGAGATCAAGAAGTTTAGCCATCCAGGACGACACATCTTGAGGCAGGCGCCCGAATTCTTGACAATTATGAGCAAACGAATGACATATTGCAAGTTAGAATAACGGACCAAATCCGCGCGCGTTATAAAGCCGCACGATGGTATCGGTCTTATTATTCTTGGGAGTCTTTGATGGTTGCTTCAGCATCGCTGTGAGCGACATCTGTTTCTTGCCATCTCCCGTTTTCTTCTTCATCTCAGCCTTGCTACTTCCACTTTTGTTCGGTTCCTGCGGTTCCCGCATAATTTTAACTTCATCGCCGATTTTGATATAACCCTTTCCAGAGACGTTGCTCCACGCATGCGCAAAGACCGTTTCACCAATGAATATTGGGGGAGAATCCGGCAGAGTGGGAGATGATATGCGGCGCTTTTTAGCCGGCGGAGCAGAGATTTTGGTAGAGATTTTATGGGATGGCCCGGCTTTGGACGCGGATGGAGACGTGTTCTCCGCCTTGACCGTGGTTCGGGGTGGCACGCTTCGGATTTCGGTATCAGAGTCATCGTCAATGGAAATGGGTCGCTTCTGAGTGCCGCCTGCCGTCTCCTCCTGGACGTCAGCCTTTTCGTCGTCAGTGTCGTCCAAGAAGAGGCGCGACGACGCTCTGGACGACGCTCGAGAGCTGGAGGGCGCCGCGTCCAATTCTAATTCCATGGGAACAGTCCTCGTTTTCATCCTCGTCGTCTGAGCCGGCGAAAAACAAGGGAGGGCGTTCGTCACCAGTCATTGAGGCGTCGGACATGGTGGACGCGCCGAAATGAGGTGTGACTCGACGTCACATCACGTGTATTTGTAACGTGAATGATCCAATCAATTTCAATAAAGGGCGACGCGTCCAACGTCGCTTACACATCTCTCTTTTCATTCACGAGGAACGCACAAATATCGAGCTGAAAGCTCAAAATCTCAAATTCTGTCTAGATTTGGACCATGTCCACCGACTCTTTCGTTAGATCATTTACCGTTTTGAAGGGGCGGCCCAAGGAGGAACACTGCTCTTCCGATGCTCCAGCGTGTCGCGTCACTCGTCAAACCGATCATGAGGAAGCACGGACTGGGTGCTCCCAGTTCTGGCAGAATTTTTTCCCTGCGCAAGACAGCCTCATTGGTTTGAGTGAGCATCACATCTTTACCTCTCCATAGGTGCATCAAATAACTTTGCAGATGTAAATGCTGGTCAAAAGATCCTACTACGGCTCCGCCCAGCCCATGCGCCCGACACGTTCTTTGAAGAGGACGAGGTTATTCAGACCATGTTGCATGAGGCAAGTGTACTCGAAAGACACTCTTGCATGTCTTCCTGATCAGCGACGGGTAGCTGACGCACAACGTGCACGGTCCTCACGACGAGAAGTTTTACAAGTTTCTTTCTGGTCTCCAAGAAGAATATGATGCTCTCCAGCGGTCTGGATACGCAGGAGAAGGGTTCTTCAGCAAAGGCCAGAGAGTCGGTACTGGCGTCTCCCACGATCTCCCGCCACACCTAGCCCGTGCCAAAGCTCTTGAGGCAGCGGAGAAACGGCGAAAGACTGGGACTCTTAATTGGCAACGGAGGCCGCTTGGGTGGGCGGATTGATGCCACCAATCTAACTCCAAGAGAGCTGGCTGCACGGGTTAGTTGTTTTGCTTGTTATCTTTTCTTATTACGGTCGTTGACGATTTTGCCATAATAGGCTGCTGAGCGGCGCGCTCGAGACGAGAAGGCATGTGGATCCGGAGACCTGGCCCAGTTGGAGGCGGACAAGGCGGCGAATGAAAGTATAACCCATGACGCTATAGACCTCACCCTGGACTCGGACGATGATTCTGAAGATTCCGATGTTATCGTCGTATATGCCCCCCCTACCGCTCCGGGCCCGTCCAAGCTCGCGATACCACAATCCAAGAAGGCCGCCGCTTCGACTGCGGCTCGTCCGACTCCCGCGGCAATACCTGCGGCCAGCATTGCTGGCACGCATAAACCCAAGGGCGCGCGCGCTCGCCCAGCCGCAAACCCCCCTCCTGCCAAGAAATCTCGCTCTGAGTGGACTTGTCGGACGTGTACCCTTATCAACTCCGCTATAGCTTTACAGTGCGACGCGTGTCTCGCTGAACGCCCACCAGACGAATCGATTGGATGGGCTTGCTATACCTGCGGCCAAGCGGGAATACCTCACGACTTCTGGACTTGTACCTCTTGCGGTACGGTCAAGCTAACTTCGTGAACTCCTTGCAATCCTCGCTGTATTTCTTGCTCACTTGTGGTTTTCTTGCCCCTCACTTGTAGATTTCTTGTACAGCACCTGTACATATACTCATTACTGTAGTTTACTACTAATTCTAAAGATATTGACCCCGCTGTTCGCGTCGCCTCCACGCTCCAAGGACTCCATGAACATAATGTCCTCCTGAAATTCCACTTTCCCTAATACGAGACCGCTGTCTGCAGAGAAAATCAGTTTGAGAGCCAGGACATGGGGAAGCGACGTGCCTCGAACGGCGTCTGTGAATTTTGCCATGGTTGTGGGATTCCTGGTGGTCAGCGCAATGAGTGCGCTTCTTGGACGAGAGTTGGCCCGAAGAGCCAGACGCAGGACCGCGACTAGAGGTGGTATCAAATCTGGGTCAAAGACCTGGAAGCACGGTTGGCCGTCGCGATGCGCAAAGAAAGAGATGCGTGGACTCACGATGTCTGCGCCGATTATGAGATCGGCATCGATCTCGTCGTTCAAGAGAGAGGTCAGTGGCGCGATGCCATCTGCATCGAGTGCAGCGGACCAGTCGAGAAAGCAGCAGCTCATATCGGGATGGGACGAAGACAAGTCTGCGCAGTCGGTTGGTCGCTATACCGCCCACAATATCTCAACTCACTGCACGGCAGATTGACATTATCACTGCAGCGCGAAAGGACGGCGTCGTTGATGTCCGACATCCGTAACGTCCCAAGGCTTGAGCCATCTGAGGGCCGCTCCAACAACTGTAAGGAGGCCACAACGCTGCCCAGAAAGCCCACTCCAGCGCCAAGTTCAAGTATTCTCTTGCGCCGGACAAGAACTAATGACCAGCCAAACCATGGCCGCAAGTCAACAATGCCTCCGAATTTCAGAAGGGACATTTGCACCTGGATTGAGAATCAGGTATTGGGCGAGGATAAAACTGGCAAGCCATGTCCGCAGGCCGGTTGTGCCGCTCTCTATCATCGTCCGTGATTCAAGCAGGGTTGTTGTTTGATAATCGTCGAGGTCAACCGCGTTCGGAAGCCCATTGTCCTGGTCCAGTCTCCAGAAATGGGTAACATATGCCAGAGAGGGTGGCCTTTGACCTGTCAACCCCGGGGTAGCTCCAGCACCAGTAGAGCTGAAGAATCAGACAAGATAAATTCGCCGAGGGACTTGGGGCACGGACGAGGTTAATAGTTCCATATAGTGATCGTATATGCGGGAGTCCACTTCCATTTCAGACTGAGGACGGGTAAATTAAACCGCAGTATGGACGGGAGAGAACGACCAACATTGTTGGCCATCCTCTGTTCCAATTGAGATATAATCCATTTCCAAAAAGACCTTTGGTATTCTGGGGACGGAGGATATTTTTGAAAGTGTGCATTCAAGAGGATTTGGTCCACCAGAAAGTCGTGGATAATTTGCGTTTGAGGGTGGGCCGGAAATTGCAGACGGTTGGGCGGTACAAGCGAGGCATATCCGCGTAAAATCTGGAATAGGTCGGGATGGATAGAAACCATTTGGGAAAGTCCACTGCAGTGGTGGTCGAGAAAAGAGAAGCGGCAAACGCCGAGCCGCCAATGTCCAGGTTGAGAACCACCTCTGCCAACTTCGCCGAGAATTTCGCCCGACCACTCTCTGGTTTACCGACAGGCTCTTCAACCGCATCGGATGGCCCCCCAGTGGTGTCAGAGTCAACGGAAACCTTGCGGTCTCTTCTGGGGTCCTTGAAACCTCCAGTGTCTCAATCCTCGGTTGACGAAGCCTTGAAATATCTCGCTCGAGAAGACCGCAATGCTCTTGTTATCACAGAGGATGCGCCAGAGCAAGAAAAGGCCCTGAAAGAGGCGGTAGTCGGCCAAGTCGCTGTGGGATTGTACGCGAGGAGCCTCGACATCTATTTGAACGAAGCGATGGACATCGAGGCCGAAGCTGAATGGTGGGCTAATGTCGGGCGCTCTAGCATCAGCGTCGCGTGGTTCCTACTTCAAAGTACGCGTTCTTTCTCGCTTTTGGGCCGTCGTTAAACCATGGTGTTGTAGCATTACCAGCCAGGTTGGCACGAGTGCTCCGTACTATTCTCGATGCCCTCCGAGCCCATCGTCTGCCTTTACGGCTATCTTCGTTCCGACCGTCCACGCTTTTCCGCCTACTACCCCCCACTGCACTTCGACCGTCTGCATTGACTAGTTCTTTCTTCCCTCATTTAGAGCACGAACAAAGTCTGACGTCTCTTGCCTGGACGCGCCTATCTCTTCGCCCTGAACAATGCCTCCAATCGATATGGTCCGCTATATTTTTACCTCTCGATCTCGTACGCGAAGAATGCCGGTATAAACGAAGAGAGCTCGAAAAGCTGAGAAATGAGCGGGCAGAACAGCTGGGACACCTCGCTCAACTTCGGCTTGCCACGACCTCTGGCGAGGCATTTCCTAGTCGGCTCATGGCCTGCATTGGCGGAGGGCCACTTCTGGCTCGAGATAACGCAGAGCATGTACAACACATCTCATCTTCGCTCCTCCCGGCGCACATTGCCGGGCACGACAACGCCGTTCAACAATTTCGCCGGCCGTCTCGTCTGTCTCTGTTATGGCCCAAACTGCTCCTTCTCCCACCCTTGACCTTATACACCTTGCGGTCGTTATATGCCTCTCGAGCCTCCATCATGGAGATGGCGCTGGAGGCCAAGGAAACAGTGGAGGGCTTCATAAAGAACTCTTTGATCGAGCCGCTGAAAGAGATACTGAAGACCGTTCGGACGGGAGGGGAAGACGGTGTTATCGTCCGGAAAGAAGGCGTTGCCGCTGACTTGGAGGTGAATTCATTATTCCTGCTGTCTCTCTCGTTCTAATGCTCGCGGACAAAGTCCCTCGAACGCATGACGCTCTCGCTTGCTCGAGATGAGTTGCATTACGATTCCGCGCAGCTCGCGGCGCTTTCTAAACAAATCCGAGTCGGTGATCTCACGCCGGTCCTCCAACTATACGAGGAAGATATCAAGAAACCAGTCAAGTCAGCCCTCACTGGCACCTTGCTCAGATCCATGTTCATTCAAGTTCAAAAAGCCAAGGTCTGCCGCTCCTCGTCGACCATAAAGCATAATTAATTCCTGTTTAGGTTGACATCGACCAAACTCTAGCTGGGATCGACAAGCTTCTCAAATCGCAGGAATTGACTTTTGCTTTCGTCGGTCTGGCTCCCGCACTTGTAATCGTCACGCTTCTCGGAAGCTACATCTCGCACCTGTGGCGCGGAGCCCAGGGCGGCGGACGATTCGGTGGCCGGATCAGGCATCGTACCATGGCGTGGGCCGCAATGCGGTAAGTTCGACGTCCCCATATACCCGCACACGCATTTCCTTACGCGTTCAAGACGCATCGAACGCCTCTTGGTGTCCCAGCCTCGAGTGGGCAGCCCCACGGCGAACTCGCTCTCCTCACTGACGACGGGCCTGCTGCTGATATCTGTGGCGCGCTTGCGGGCATTTGCCGAGAGTCACCTGGCCACCGGGTCGCGCTTGCGTGAGGGATTTCTTGAGGATGTGGGGGATTTGGAGGATCCGGCGATGCCGCGGGAGGAGAAATTGCGTGTGGTAGAACGAATGTGGAGAAGCTGGGGTGGTGTGCTTGGATGGCACTCCATTGCGACTGAGAGAGTGTAGAAACACGTTCGGGACACGTATTTCGTGTATTCTATATGTTGGCACCGCACAGCTTTGACTTTCTTCACCTTTGATGGCGTTCGAGGCGTCAGGCTTCATTTCAACTGCATCCTCCACCAAGCTCTGTTTTGAGCAGCCAGCTGGGTAATCATACAACGCCGTCTCAGACATGATTTGTGAGTAGATTTTTCGAACGACCTTGGGAATTTAGCATTTAGAGCTCGCAGCTCCCAAGATATACAGTGTTTTATTCTTAGCGCTGGCTGTGAATCTAGGCCAGGCGAACTTGCTAGATTCATGTTCTCCAGCGCCTGAATGTAACGCAACCACTCCTGTTGCTTGCCGAGCGACGAGCTGCCCCAATCACACGTTCTTCTCCCCCGCCAATAGCGAGCTTTCCGAAGGGACGTACATCGCAGCAAGTCTCGCCGGCGCGCTTCAGCTTATGAGCTATCTCGACGCCCATCCCACCATCAACGTTACAAATCTGCTTATCTCTGACTCGACTATTGAAGACCTAGCCACAGATTTCGGGTATGGGGAGACGAGATACGAGTTTCTCGATCGGGACAAAAAGACTGGAAAGCCGAAGGTGGACAACCGCCCCATTAACCGGAACATCTCGCGAACTCTCAGGCAAACCATATTGGATCTCGATGCGGTTTCCTCCCGCATCATGGATCGCGTTGCGCCTTCGCTCGAGAGCCTCGCCTATTTGAATTATATCAGAATTTGGGATGAATTTAGGGCGTGCGGAGACCCCAGATAATCGCATTCGAAACGTGCTCGATCGTGACTTTCCGCGCCTCACCCACCTAACATTGCGGGATCGCGAGTGGAGTTTCCAGAATCTCCCTGGGCGACGGACATTCCTCCGTTCCGTTCCCTCCCTCACCCATCTCCACGTGGTTTCCAATCCCTACCCACGGACGGAAACCCTTTTGCCCGTCGTACGCCAATCTGTACCGAATGCGACCCACATTCGGTTTTCCGGTAATTTTCCCAAGGAATTTTCCAAAACGCCCATGTTCCTGGTTCAATGGGCAAGAGCTCTTGTTGACGGATTCGCCAGAAGGTATGCCCGCATTTGTCTGGAACAACTTCCTGTGACCATATATCTGCAGTACTCCGCCTATCGTCATAGTGCAGCCTGACTTCAGCCCCGACTTGCACCGCGGGAGGAAGTGCGGGAACCCTGGTATTGAATATGATTGCCTACTGTCCCGTCTTGCTCGCAACAACGATATGCACCTTGGCCTTCCTCCTCCGGAGGATTTCGGGAAATACGGTGACACCTATGAATCGTCTCGTCTCTTTCCTCTCAGTCGAGCGATTGCGGAGTTCGAAGATCGACTTCTGGGCGGTGAAGGAGAGTGGGCTGTTCCGTCAAAGAACGACACTCTCGAATACGCGCAGAGTTCCTTGAGGTATTGCTCGGGTTACTGAAGCCAATGTTTATTGTACAATAGTGTTATTAATCTAGCTATTCGTCCGTGGTGCTCATCTATGAGAATGAGGGATCTGCATGTGGAAAGGAAGGATCGTTCGACGCATCTCAGGATGCGGAAAGCGGCCGACTGACTCGACACTGTCGAGGCAATCAGTCAAAGAAACACGTCTGCTGCTTCACAATGCCTCCGCCCCACAACATGGCGCCAAAAACGAAGACGAGGATGAGCTGCCCCGTGCCCCACGTTGTGAATCCGTAGCGGTACTTGTGTCTGGCGGTGTTGAGGGTTGCGAGCTCCGCGGCGAAGGTGCTGACTGTGGTAAGGCAGCCACAATAGCCATCCGCTAGACCCTGTATCAGGGTACAGCTCGCAACGGAAAGTGGGTGGCTCGCTGATTGCAAGACATGGAAGGTGCCCAGCAGAGCGGTGCCGAATAAGTTGGCGGCAAAGGTGCCGAGCGGGAAGGATGGGATCAGGGTGTTGAGCTGCACAGAGAGGAGGTACCTCGTGAGTGTGCCTGGGAACGAGAAGAGGAGCGCTGCGGTGGCCTGGTGGCGATAGTTGCGCGGGAGGAAAAGGTATGCTGGAATGGTCGCTGCGTAGATACACACCGAGAATACGGTGACGGTCATGCGGAAGAATTTGCCTGGGGGCGGCGCTGCACGGAAGTAGGGTGATACCAGGTTCGCAGTGTGCATGCCGAAGAATAAGGAGGCCATCGAGAGGGAGATGGTGAACACCGATTTACACAGGCCATCTAACACCTTTCAAGCTATTAGAAAAAGGGCGATATGATGAAGGCGCGCAACCTACACGATCCAGGACGGACCAAGAGGCTTCGTCGGCGTTCAACCACGACTTGAATATATCAAGCTGCCAGCCAGAGAAAGTGGTCAAAGAGCCACAAAAGCCCGTGGTTAGTGCTGTATATGCTGGCGGATACCATCGGCTAAAAGGCTCTTTCAGCGCCAGGCAAAAGCCCATGATGAAGCAGCCGGCAGCTTGGGAATAAGAAAGGGGGAAAATGCTTTGGCGATTATAAGTTGCTAGAGCAGACAAGCCGAGGCGAGCCAGTACCCCGAAAACAGAAAACGCCATAAGGAGGCCGAGGGTATGGATGGAGAGAGGGTGGTAAGATTTTGGTTGTTTTGTGTCGCTCTTGACGGACAGAGTCGGAGCCCCGGATGAGCTTCCAACTATGCCAATTCCACGCAACCCAAATAACGCGAACCCGAAACACACGACGGCGGCCGCGAAACATGTCCAACCGGCAGCACGGAACCCTGCCATCAATACCTCGGGAGAATCCAGGCCGAGTTCAGGGTGAGCGCGCTGATACTTCTGAGATGTCGCGGTTGCAACGCTGGAGCTTACTGCAAGTCCAAGTGATGTGCCCATCTATAAAGTTGCCTGTTAGATAAAATGAAGATTCTCCTGATACAGGACGTACACGGCTCGCAACATTAAAAAGTCCCCCAGCCAAAGATTGCGAGTCCTCGTCGAAGACCGAGGCCAAGTGCAAATTTCCCACAGGGTAAACAACATCGGCACCGACTGAATATAGGAATGTCAGTAGCTTGGCTTGGTTCGAATGACGGCGAACCAATAAATAGCATGACAAGGAATGCCGTGCTCCAATACGACCCGTGGGGATCCATCACAACGAATATCAAAGGAGCAATCTGCGAAAGGTTAATACTCGGCAATAACGCGATTTGAGATCATACAATGCTGCCGAGGACACCAACCAGCATCAGCGGTTGGCCTGGAACTTTATTCATGACATATCCGGTCACAACGTTGACTAGGACGCCAGCGATGGTCATTGGAACAAATCGAACTTGTATCGTTATGAGAATCGTGATCGGAAGAAACAACTGGATAGTTCTCACGAGCAGTCTGCAGGGGATCCAGCTGGTTCACTTGCTGATAGCTGCGCACAAGAGTTAGAGAAAACGCTGAATGAAGAAATGATGGCGTACTATAATGTCATGAAGTAAGAGAGGGTGTTGAAGCCTACAAAACTCCCCATCAGTCAAACGCGACGAAACCTACAGTGTCACTTACTCCACCAAACAAAGAACTGGATCGCAATGATACTGGTCATCTTCGCCGCCGGCTGTTTCCAGATTTTTATCGGCAGCAATACCGACCGGCCACGGGCTTCTCTGTGCCGTTCATAGAATATGAAGATCGTCAAAATTACGATCGACGCCGCAAATAGACTAGGAATCTGTGGAGTCGACCATCCCTTTGGTGCCGTTGTAGAATCACTATGTGAGAGGAACAGTCAGGTAAACCTCAAAATGACATAGAGATCTTACGCCAAGCTATAAGTCAGAAGGCCAATTCCTGCGGCGCTGAGAAGCGCTCCTCCCCAGTCCAAACCCTTGGTGTACCGCTGAGTAGAAGGCTGCTTGACCAAAAACAAAAACCCCAGTACAACGAAGAAGACCCCGAGTCCCGACTGGATGTAAAAAACGGCCCTCCACGTTGCTTTGCTTTCCGCGAGGATACCACCTACACATGTGAATGAAGTCATCGTTCTTCGCCGAAAGTCCCTCCAAATTTACCCAAAATGAGCCCGAGAATGAACCCGAGCGGTTGTCCAGCTCCTAATACGCCATACGCCTTGTTCCGCTTTGGACCTAATGCGCATGATCAAGATATTTCATGATTAGATTATTTATTCGGCCGACCTGGAGGGAAAAAAGCGGAAAAAAGTCCAAGGCCACTGGGAGTATTGGCGGCGGCGCCAAGTCCCATCGCAGCAACGAAAGCAATGAATGCCCCAGAGCTCGGGGCAAATGCAGTTGCTAGACTCCTGCTTGCTGTGTTATTAAGCACGCACGAGGAGACGTCGCGGAACAAACCAGAGAGAAAACCAAATAGAGCCGACTAGAAACATGAGTCGGCCTCCGATAATATCCCCCAGCCGCCCGAAGAAAAGCAGGAAACATCCGTAAGAAAGACTGCAGGGAGTTTATCAGGGCTTGAGGGGAGGGAGAGCTATAGAATGACTTGCGCGTAAACATTGAGAGGCCACTGCAAATCCGACTGCTTGAAATGCAGGTCTTTCCCAATGGTTGGAAGTGCGACCGTGAGTGCACCGGAGAGAAACACCTAACAGCGTCAGCTGCTCGCTGGTAATGATGGAAAATAGGTAGATACATTGAGAGTAGTCACTCCAGAGACGGACACGATAAGAACGAGATCGCTCAGCTCCAGAGTGTCGGACGACGACGAAGTCATGGTAGCTGGCGAGGTCGAAAATATACACAGATTGCTGCTTCATTTCATTCTTAACGACAGTGCTTTCTCCCCAAGGGCCTATGCCCATCTATAAAGTGGGGTAAAGCATTTTGCAATGAATTAACACAAGCAAAAAGCTAAATTATCGCTTGATGAATTGGAATGTACTTAATCGGATATTTCAAGAGCCCGAGGTAATGACGAAAGGCGCAGCGGGTAGACATCGAAGCGTTCAATATGGCTTGTATGCGCCGAACTCCATGCGTGATTCCGCCAGACCGTCTAATAGAGCTTTAGTCTCCAAATTCACGTCAACCGGGCCCACGTTCATAACGACGAACTCGGAGTCGGCTGCTATTAACTCAGACGAAACGTTGCTTGCGAAAGGAGTAAAGATTCGGAAGTGGCATGAATTAAGGCGACAGAGGTGAGCGCTGGATGAGTTCGGAAAGGAGTTTTACGTATTCGGCAGTTTCCGGACGAGCATCTACAAACTCAGAACTGGCACTGGTCCACCTCCAAGTCCAAGAAATAATATTGCAGCCTATGACCTCAGGCCTCAGCGCTCAGCCCGATGATCTTCCCTTCTTCCCTTGAGAACGATTGTGGAAAAACGTCCGGTTAACGGCTCGAGCTGGTTGACTCAAACCCACAGATTTGATTCTAGCACCAAACAGATTCCTGAGTCAACTGTGGAGATTGGGTGTAAATTGGACTGCGTCAGGCTCACCCCGCCTTTCGATGGAACCCGAAAATATCATTGTCAAATCCTCGTCGGATTTTACTCGCCTCTTGACTCCCAGAGATCTCAAGATTCTCAACACCCAAGGCCGCCTGGGGAGCATCCAAGAACTCTTTCTGGGTATCATTCCTTCCCGGTCTGCGTTTACCTCTTCATAGTGACGATCTTGACCATTTTAAATCCGCAACATCGAAACAACACTCGGTGTCGCCTTTCCGTAAGGTCTAGATGGCGCAATATATTAGAGAAATGTGCGTTCTTTACTCGATCTTTGGTGCTGTGTGTTTATGCGGAAATGGTATAGCTTGAAGAGACCATGGTTATTTTTACGCAATTCCACATGGGTCAGCACGAGCGCCTTGCTGCGGTTCAAGATTATCCTGAGTTTTATCCACGCAGGAGGTCCAACAAGGCACCGCAAGACGCCGCAATATATCGCATATACTCACCGAGTCTCCCCGAGTGGCGCACCCTACATCCTCGTATTACACCGAAGGTTTGATTCGAATTTAAGAAAACCATAAACAGCACACATATTCACAGGTCTTACCACAGTTTTCTCAAGATGACAGCTTGAAACAGACCCGAGGTTGCAGTTACGAATGTTTTTTTCCGTCGGAAGACCGTCTCTGACTCACGTTTGTAAGTAAATCTTGATGAAACTCCAGTTTTTCGATGCGTGTCGTTCCCTTAAACAGAATTTTTCTGGCACGTCAACAGCGCCTGACGACGACGGTTAACAAACATGGAAGGGTTGGATGGAGCACCAGATTCCATATGTCATAGGTAATATCATTTCTAATAAGGGTTCCATTGCTAGGAGCATATATCCATCTGGCTTCACTGTGCAGAGTCCAATCCATTTAAACGGCCCCTTCTCAGGAATAGTACCCATGGATATGAACGCGTCCCCTGCACCAAAGGCCGTGGTCGTCGGTGCTGGCCCTGTTGGCTGTCTCTCTGCGATCGCGTTAGCGAACCTTGGCTGGCATGTAACGGTCTACGAGCGACGCTCAGGTACCCTCCCACTCCTCGTCTTTGAGCCTCAGTAATGACCTTCCTTCGACGACAGATTTGAGAGCAGGTACCCACCACCTCCTGGCTCCCAACACCGAGAACAATCCCCGCCAACGGTCTATTAATCTCACTCTTTCCGCTCGAGGGATTGCTGCCGTCCAAGCCATTGACAGTGCTCTCGTCGAACGTCTTTTACACAACGCTGTTCCTCTCCGAGGGAGGTCCGTGCCTCTTTTTTTGTTTGCATAACTGCCCAGAAGTTCCTTCCAGGATGGTCCATCATCTCGAAGGAAATACTACTCGCCAGCAGTACGACAGAGGAGGACATGTAGGTGTTCCGAGTTGATGTGCATATGACCAGAGCCGCTAATATGATTCAGTGCCTGTACTCGATCGAACGTGGGCTTTTGAATCTTATACTGCTAAAAGCAGCAGCAGTGGTGAAAAATATCGACATCCAGTTTCGCCACAAGGTCCAATCCGTCGACTTCAACAAGAACACTCTGCATTTATGCAACCTGGTCTCGGGACAAGAATTAGATGATCATTTCGACCTGTGCATCGGGGCCGACGGAAGCCATTCCGTTATTCGACACCACCTAATGCTAGCAACGCAGTACTGTTAATTCTTCGATCCCAGCGGACTGACGCTAACAATTCCGAATTAGAATGGAATACAGTCAACATTATCTCTCTCACGAATACGTCGAAATTAGATTGCCCCAGGGAGTGGATAGCTCGGGCCATGAGGCATATCTCCTCGATCCGGACCATCTGCATGTTTGGCCTCGGGGCAGTTTCACCGTCGTGGCAATGCCTAATAAGGTGAATTATTCAGATTATTGAATTTGCCTCCTTCGGCTTGCTAATTCCCTGAAGAATAAAACCTTCACATCCGCTTTATTCGCACCGAAATCCCTCTTCGACACTTTGCAGTATCCTGACACGCTCATTCCGTTTTTCAAAACGCACTTTCCCGATCTCTTGTCGTTGCTGGGCGAAAAACGTCTGGTTCTAGAGCTTCAGAGCAATCCCCGCAGCCAGTTGATTACGACCAAAGTAATTGCTTCCGATTTCGTCTTGCGACAACACCTGATATCATTGCAGGCCAATCCATACCACAAGGGCGCTGTTATTATCATTGGTAATGAACCATTTTTATTTCTCCCCACATGGCTAAATATAGATATATTCGAAGGGGATGCAGCGCACTCCATGGTGCCCTTTTATGGCCAAGGACTCAACTGCGCGCTCGAGGACGTCCGTATCCTGTCCATCCTTCTTCGTAAAGAGAAGGACGGTCACGACCCTTCGGTGATTCGCCGGGTCCTCAATCACTACTCTGAAACCAGGCATGAGGACCTTGTGGCAATTTGTGATCTCGCAATGGACAGCCAGTACGTTCTAACCTTGATCTTATTTTCCGCCACTCACGGCCTCAAATCACAGCCTCAAAATGCGGCACAGTGTAGCCACTTGGTCCTACATGATCCGGGCATTCATCGACAATATTCTCTACGCAATATCGGAGTCGCCGTCTCTCGTGGACCTATCGGAGACAATCTTTGGCCCGCAGGTGCCGTCCTGGAGCTGGGTGCCCCTCTACAGTATGGTGTCCTTCAGGCCCGACATAAGTTATTCCGCCGCCAAGAAGAAGGCGGAACGCCAGGAGCGCCTCATAGATTCTCTGGGGGTAGTCGTGGGCACTCTTGGCCTTGGATACATCATTTATTCCTTCATCAACCTAAATAGGCTTTTCTAGTGCCATTCGTGTAAATTCTTCCTTGTTTGGTATGGATCGATAATCCTCGCTTTGATTTTTAGCCCTTGGGGATGTTTTGCTGTACAAATATTGTATTCGGTGGGAATCTTTCAGAATGTAATCAGTCGTCGAACGTGGAACACTTTGGCTAAGTTCGGATTCAATTCGCCTCACACAGCCCAGGAGTTTGAAGAAAAGAACATTCGAACTTGAAGCAATGTTTCCGATTTCGGAAAGTAGCTGGCGGAGACGGACGAGGTCGGATCTCCCGAACCCTACCCGACCCGACCCGACCGTGGCATGGGAACAGTCGAATATTTACCCGATTTGGTCTGATAACTCTCGCTTTGACTTTTCCCACGAAACTAAATTTATTCGATTATGTCATTGATTGAGCTGTCGAGCAAGACACAGCGCATTTAGCTTTACAATCTACAGGAGAGAAGAGCACAGTACTACACGTATACACCACGTATACAAACCCAATGAGTAGGTTAGGTCGATAGATCGTACAGGTCATTAGAGATCCAAAAGAAAAATACAACAGAAGATTCATCCTCTTCAAACCCACCTTCTTACATTATGGTACATCCTTCGTTGCTTTCCGGGACCGCAGGAGGGGAGCTAGCCCCCGACCTGCGCCCACCGGGCGACCACCACCGCGTCCCGCGGCCGACTCCATCGTCCATGTCGCTGCTCCCCGCCGACTCGTTCGCCGCCCTGCGCGTCTTCGCCTTCCGCCGCTTCTCGCGCCCCGCCTGCACCGCGTCCACCGTCTGCCACCCATAAAACGTCTTCACCACCACCCTCCCCGGGTCGCACTCGTCCTGCCCGAGCTTAAAGTCCTCGACCGACCCGTCCCGGGCGTCAAGGTACCCCAGCGCCCGCGCGCCGAACGCGCGCCACCCCAGCCGCGGACGCGTGTGCAGCGCGAGGTCCTTGAGCAGCGTCTCGCCGAAGCCGCGACAGTCGATCGCGACGATCTTGGCGTCCGTGCGCGCGCGGCGGCGCGCAGGTGCGGACGAAGGATTTGAGGACGACGGGGCCCATCCGCGTGTTGTCGGCCTCGAGCACCCGGAGGCGGGCGCAGCCGCGGATGAGGGCGAGGAGCGCGTCATCCGAGACCTCCAGCGCGCCGGAGATGACGAGGTGCTCGAGGGGCGACTCGGGCGGCAGGGGCGCGTCGTCGGCTTCGTCCTCGGGAGGCACGGGTGTGAGGGTGGCAAGGATGGCGTCAGTGATGCTAGATGCATCCTCGAGGTCAAGGCGTTTCAGCAGTGGCGTTGTGTTGAGGAGCCGAATCAGCCCGTCGTCTTCGAGGCTGCTCCCGATGCCCGCCAGCTCTAGGTATTCCAGCACGGGGACGGAGTGTGCTAGATGCGAGCACGCTGTATCCGTGAGCAGGAGGCACGACGACAGCGAGAGGTGGCGCAGTCTCGTCACTCTACGGCGGTACGTGTTTGACTCATCGATGTTCCGCCCCGCCTCACGCGCATTCAGACATACAATCCTCAGCCCGTTCTCCTCGTCTTCCTCGTCGTCATCGGCGCACGCCACGAACGCCTCCACGGCCGTATTATGCAGCTGCCGCACATAGCTCAGATCCAGCACCTCGAGATACGGCGCCGCCCGCCCCAGCGCCGCCATCATGTAGTCATCGACATGCTTCAGGCCGGAAAGCCGCAGCTCCTTCAGCGTGAGGTACTCCCCTCGCGAGGCCGCCGTCATCGCGAGGCTCCGGATCCCCCCCGCATCGAGGTTCGTGCATCGCCCGAGGTCAAGCACGACGAGGCGCGTGCAGTACACCGCGATGATGTCGCAAGTCGTGTTCGTCACCGCGCTCAGCCCCTTAAGGCACAAGCGCTCCAGGGAGCGGGACTGGATAAGGAGATGGTGTAACGATCGGGTCGAGATGGCGGAGCAGCCGCGCAGATTGATGCCGGTGAGATGCGTGAACGGAAGCGATCCCGTGCTGACTGATGACGCGGAAAGACAGTCGGTCACCTCGATGAGGGTGCCGGAACGGAGGTTGACATGCCCTGCGACGTTGATGGCGTGGACGAAGCTGCCGGCAGCGCACGCGATGCGCAGCAGGAGGGACTTGGGCAGAAGCGGGAACGCGCGCATGTCGAGGTTGGCCCAAATCTGGCCGTCGAAAAACGAGCTTTTGCCAGGATTTCGAGACCTACAACGGAGCGTCAGCCGGATGGATACAGCAAAGCAATGAAGGAAGGAACCAACTCGGCTAAACCGCACAAGCTCGCGGAGAGCCTTATCTCGTCCCACCCATTTGTTCTTCGACGACGACGCCTTGTTCACCGTCCATTGGCCGTCCCGGAGAGCGCGCGCATGATCCGCCTCGTGCACCGTAATGAGCGAGCGCAAGATGTAGACGCGTAGCTCCCTTGGCAACACGTCGTCAAAGTAGTTGAGGACAAATAGCGGGATCGGGTCAAACACATCCCCTGTGGAGACTGGGATGAGGTCGAGGGCGGAGATAGGGAACGGCGAGGAGTGTGCTCGGCCTTTGAGCGCGGGAAGGGACTGGTACTCGAGCGCGAGAGCAGAGTCGTTCCGCCAGGGTGCGAAGCAATTGCCCGCGCCGAGGTCTAGGTCCAACTCGCGACCGTCGGTCGGGGACGAGGGAGGCGTGGGGCAGGCGTCTCCGTCGTATTTCCTGAAGAGCAGTCGGCGCGCGAGGGTGCTCGGTGTCTTGAGCCGGAACTTGGACTTGGCATTCGGGGAGGTGGCGAGGCTGGGTAGGGAGCGCTGGCGCGAAAGCGGACGGGCTGCGGTGGGGGGCGTCCTGAGAACTGGAGGTGGAGGATTAGGCGATGAGATTAAATCAAGAGGTGCAAGTGAGCTGTAGGAAGATGGCCCCGTCGCGTGCGAGCCATAGGAAGATGGACCAGCGGCGGGGGTAGCGACCACCACGGGGAGGGCCAATTAGTGTGAAGCGTATCCAAATTCCGTCGGGGAAAAGGTGAGAGGAGGAAGAGTGGGTGGTTGCTCCTTCTCCTTGCCTTTTCCTTTGCCTGCGGGCTCGGAGGAGTCATCATGTTCCATCGAGGTAGAGGGCTGCTCGATGGAATCAATGGGACTGGTACACACGGGAGAGAAACGGGAGGAAAAGGACGGGAAAGCGCGGCTGGAGGACGCCTCGCTCATATCAAAGATATTGGTTGGATCGTGCATCGAGGCGACATCCTTTCCCTTCCAGCTCGAAGCCGGGCCCGACTCGTCTTCTGGGCTGACACATGTGATGGAAGACGAGGGGGAGAAGGCAGAAGACACAGAGTAGAATTCGCGACTTGAAGAAGCGCCGCCGACGTCGAAGAGATCGTGGGGATCGCCTGCGGATGCAGCAGGAATAGGAACGGGTCTCGAGACACCCTTTCCCTTCCATGAGGCGTCCTGGCTCTCAAAATCGTCCGCCAACGACTGGGAGTCGGTGTCTGCTATCCGCTGCATCGTAGCCAGCAAGCGGCAGAGGGTTTACAGTGTCAGAGTAGGGGTCAAAGCCGTCGTTATCTAGGTCGAACATCATTAGAGCAAGTGCAGTGTGTTAGTGGAGCCCAGGATGCCGTGAATGTGCAGGAGAGGCCGTAACGCTAAAAGCAAGACGAGAGACAGGCTAGATGAGGGTACAGGGCAAAAGAAGGAGGCCGAAGACCTTCCGAGACGGCCATAAAACAGATTGAGAGAGATAAGAGCAGGGAAAGCCTCGGGTCGCAGATGCCTTAAATTGGCTCAAATGACCGCAACCGGTAGCCGGCGTGCAGACTCACATGACGCTGAGTATTTCATTCCACAACGCCGATGTCGTTTTGCTGGTCAATTTGAAGTTTCACCGCCAGAGCCTGGACTAGCCTGGAGTAAGGGCTTTGCAAGGAGGCGAACAAAGAAAAAGGGACGCGAACGAGACAGACTCGGAGCAATACATCTTGGGTTTGACTTCGTGCCATTCGAACGCGTTTATCGATTATCCGTCACAAACTCATGAAGAGAAGTTACGACAACCCGCGTGCAGCCGCGCGCACATGAATTATCATTCCCAGTTCAGCGATGTGTACAGGCATAGTACATGTGTATGTATTCTTCGTGATTGCTGACGTTATTCTTCAGCGTTCCTCGCCTCTTGCAGCCAGATTTCACCACTTCTTTTCCCAGTGGTTGATGCTGCTGAAATCTGGACACATCGGTCGGTCGAGTTTGTTTCTGAACCTGAAATTCCAACGAACACATGCCACTGCAGCACTGGCAGTGAATCCAGAGTGAATCCGTAACATTCGGTGACAGACTTACCATTGGGTGAAATTAATCATTTACTCCCTGTGAGCCACGAGGACCTGAGCTCGAAAGTTTGACCTGGAACGGCTATGCGGTCAATCGAGTGGCGGTGTTGGAGAGATCGTCGCTGGCCTCCTTCCAACCCAAATCCGTCGTATCGCTCGTCTTTTCCCAACGCAAGAGCCTCCGTCTCGCGACGCGGCCCGACGATGCCCCACCCAAATCTCCCTCCTATAGGCGAAAGCTGACCTTTGGCGGCTATCAAAGACATACATAGGATTATGCCCGAACGGCTGCAGCGCCTGGTGCCTTCTTACCTCAGCTGAGAAAACCGCCACCGCACGACCCGGGCCCTCTGCGAGATACAACGACGCGGTCACGGCGGTTCGGCTCATGGGTTGGTTTCTGAAAGACACCTGGGATCACGGCAAAACTACACCGTACAACCCCGTCACCCATGTCGGACGAGTGTCGGCGCTCCGCGGGGGGGCCTTCACTGGCCAGGTCGCGGTCTCGGATGTGAGCCACAAGCCTGTTCAGGGTCAACGACCCGATACGAGGCAGACATGGTGAGTTTTGCAAAGAGTGGAGTACAAGAAAGAAAGAAATGCAAACGAGACAGCAATCACATCTTTCGGTTTGATTTCGCGCCATTCATGGCCTCGACGCGTTTATCAATTATCTCGAGCAGCAGAGCTCACAAACACGAAGAGAAGTCGCGACAACGCGCGCGCACGAATTATTATTCTCAGCCCAGCAGAGTTCAGCAATGTACAAGCACAGTACATATGTATAAGTACGATATCTTCAGAGTCCGTGTCCTCGAGCAGTAAAGTAACAGTCTAACAGTCTAGTCTAGCAGTAGCAGAGCACGTATCGTATCAAGTAGTCGAAGTCGAGTCGAGTATAATACAGTACAGAGAATTACGCAGCAGCAGCGAATACGCGACTCAGGGCTGACGAGGAAGAGGAGGACTTGGTCGCGTGCCAGTTCCGCAGCGCCGTCTTTTTCCTGCGTAGTCGTCAACTAAGTGGCACAGAGAGTGGAAGAAGGAAGAAGAAAAGACAGTACCGTTCCGCAGCGTCATCCACGCCCGTGCCCTTCAGACGCTCGATCTCCTCCGACTGAAATCGGGCGCGTCAGTGAACGTTGACGAAGAGAAGAGAAGGAAAGAGACGCACCATGAACTTGTTGTAGGCGGAAGGCTTCTTCTTCTTGAGGCCGCCGGAGGAGCGCTCTGGACATCGGTCAGGACGAGAACGATGAAGGAGAAACAGGAAGAGAACGAGGAAGAACGAGGAACAAGAAAGAAAGAAAGAAACACGAACTCTTCGTGGGGACGGCGATCGGGGACGTCTTTTTGGTCGGCGCCATTGGAAGGGAGTTGAGAAGGTGGGTGGGTGGAGGTCGTGCTGGAAGAAAGAGAGGATGAGAAGACGCGTGCGTGCATCAATGAAAGACAACGAACCGGGGACGATGATGAGCGTGCAACGACGCGCGAAATTTAAAGGGCGGTGAGTGAGAGAAGGGAGAAAACACGCGAGATGGTGGTGGTTAAGGAAAGAAAGAGGCTCAGGGTGTGGCCTGGTATTTATACGGATCCCTTGACAGCACGCCAAATAGAGGTTTTACGTCGATTTATGTAACACCACTTTCACCTGCATTGCGCAACCAGAACGCGCCAAAGAATCGCAATAAATTGTTTTGGACACCCAGTTTGCGATTTCTTTATTGAATCATGATAGAGGGATTCAGTCGTCGAAACAGCCATGTAATTGGGACTCAACGCGCTGAGACGCGTCTACGTCACGGTCATGTGCGCTGTGACGCGACGTGCCGTCCACCAAGCAAAAATCGAATTGTCCACACGTCCGGCCAAAACCGCGCCCAGTACATGCGATAAAGCTACTCAGATCGCAACATCCTTCGGCCCAGTCGCAGCCGCAGTCGCCTTCGGCGCGCCACCAGAAATGCTCTCGAAAATGCTGTTTCCGTTGATGATGCCCGTCGTGGCGATGAGGAACTTTCGGCCTGGAAGAAATCTCAGTGAGAACGACGGTGACGGCTAGACGGGAAACCAGCCCACCGCGGTTCTGCCGCCCGACCCACCGCAGGGCGGCGATCTCCGTGTACGTGCACCCGCCCAAAAAGAACACGACCGTCGTCGTGGGCTTCTGCATCGGCCGGACTGCAACGAACATCAGCCGTCAGTCCTGAGCACCAAAACATCCCAACCGAAGACATACGAAGAGACGCCATCGGCGTGTTGACCGCCCCACTCTGCCCCCTCTGCACGACATCCACGGTCTCCCCCGGGATCGTCGCCAGTATAGTCCTCAAACCCGCGCCACCCCGCAATCGGGTGCGCCTGCGCCTTGACCTGCGCCGGCCTCCCCCCCTCGCCCCCGGCCCCGGCCCCGCCCGCGGCTAGCACTAGCCACCCGCTCCTTCTCCTTCTCCTTCTCGGCCGGATTACTCAGCACGCCCCCCTTCTGCGCGACGCACTGCACGAGCCGCACGCTGATGGGCGCGTACCCCGAGTACACGAAGCTGATGTCGTTCTCCACCTCGTCCAGCGCCTCGGGGCTGTCGTCGATCAGCAGCCGGAGCGACTTGCGCAGCCCGACGAAGGGGTACTTCGACGCGGCCAGCGCTGGCGGGAGCGGGTTCGGCAGCAGTACCCCGAGGGGCGGGGACGCGAGGGAGAGGAGGAGCGGGAGGTAGTTGTAGCCGTAAGCCTGGCGAATTTTGTTAGGGATGAATGAATAACCGACCCGATGATGGTAGGGAGACAGACCTGCAGGATCTCGCGCTTGAGATTTTCGAGGTTTTTGGCTTTGATGCCCCCGGCTGTGATGCTAGGCGAGACAGAGCAGTCGCAGGACGGTCTGCATGTCTGCGCCCTGCGCAATCAGATCTTCGATGGCCGTTACCTGCGCGGGGATCTCGTAGGACGCGAGGAGGTCTGAAGGAGAGGTGAGAATAATTAAAAGAAGATCGCCCCGATGCCTACTCTGCTGGATCTCGAGCGTCTTGTTGAACGTATCCGTTCGAGTCAGAGGCACGAGGAGTTCCGAAAGTCCAGTATCTGGCGAGGGCGTCAATAAATCACCACGGACACCGCAAAGAAACTAACGCAGCCGCAACGACTGGTGGTCCGTCTGCAAGCCACCCAGCTTCCCGACGAAATCGCGCAGCTGCGCAACAGTCTTCGCTTGGTGCCGACCCTGTTTAGCATGCATGGGTTTCTGTTTCTCCTCTCGCTTGATATCATCGAGCTTGCTTGCCTTGTAATCCTCCTCCAACCGCCGCGCAACTTTATTGAGCCTCTTCCCGACCGCGGAGAAATTGAGGTCGCGCAGCTCAGCAAAGAGCGGGTCCGTAGCCGTCGTCAGGTGGTGTTTCTTCTTCGCCTCGACCTTCTTCAGAGACGCTGTTGCTGGCGGTGCTGGTGCGGCCGCGGAGGTGCCGGCTGCTCCCGCGGGGGCGGGTGGTGTCAGAAGGGACACGGGGAGCTCGACGTGGGCTGCACGAGTCAGCGTTAGCGTGCTGGAAGGAAGAGTGGAGGAGGCCGACGCACAGTTCTTCACGCCGACGAGCTCGTCAATAAGGCCCTCGTACGTGAGCTGGGTGAGCAGCGGCGTGATCATGTCTACGCGGCGGTCTAACACGATTAGAGAGTCGATTTGTTCTGACTGCTCCAGGAGGGTATCGGGCGTTGTGAAGTCGGATGGTAGGTGTCGCGTTAGGAGGGTAGCCAGCCGCTGGTGAGGCGTCGTCAGAGTCGAATAAAGAAAAGAGAGGGAAGTGAATGTAATGTATGTACCGCGGCTGAGTCGCCCTTGCCGACTATTCGCGGGAATAACCCGTACAGCTTTTCTAGCGTCAAGAGCGCTTGCGCCGAATCGTAAATGACGGTCTCGTCTCCGTCCTGGGATTCATGAGCGTTTGTTGCGATAATACATAGACCTTTGGACGCACCACCCAAATCTCCTTGAACGCATTGTCGTTCTCGAGCGATATCACGTCGTCCGCGATGGGGATGAATTGGAGGTTGTACGAGGATATCCGCACGTCTGCCCAAGACACCCTCCTCTTCCAGAATCCGCGACACGAGCGTCGATATTCGGGGAACCAGGAGGAGGGTGTACGTGTGGTTCTGCGACTCCTTCGCGTGCCGCTTGATTTGGTCTGCAAATGGCTCCGTTAAATATACTATACTGTACTTGCAAGAACCCACCCGCTATTATCTTGACGTATTTGATCATCGGGCGGCAGAGGTACACGATGTTCGTCGTGGTGGATTTTAGCGCGCCGGACTCGAGCCAGAACATCTTGTCGACGCCAGTGATGCTGTTCGCTGCATTAGCAAACTTACGAGTCGGAAGCGCGTTGGAAACCTTCAGCAGAGAAACCTCTATAACGAGACCGAGCGGGCCAGCCAGGGAGGCATCCAGGACGAGGGTTTTTGCGCCGTTCACCTTCGCGGCCTCAGTTTGCAAACGAGCGCTTCAAACGGCACCACCCACAGAGTTCAGCGCATCGACGAGTGCTTTCTTGCCAATTTCCTTTAGCAGGTTGACGTCGAGGTTGGCATCCGAGGTTTCGTCTGGTGGTGTGTTGGTGACAGATGTTGAGGTCGCCATTGCGAGTTCAGAAGGAGGAGCTTGCGAAAGGAAGCTCGCAAGGTACTAAACCTTGGGGTTGCGGCGCAGTAGACGACAAGCTGAAGTGTAGATTAGATGGCGCATCTAATCTGCATCACCTCTTTTGGCAGGAGCCTTCACCAGCCTCAAATTTTCTGCGCCTTCCGATATTATTTGAACCTCAATGACCACCGAAACGACGAAACTAAAAGCCAAACTGGCCTCCCTCACCTCCTCTCTCGACGGCCTCGAAGCGACCCTCGCCCCGCTCTTCGCGCAGACCCTCCCCGAAACGACCCTCGCGCTCGCACCGATCGAGCAGGCGAAGCTGCAGACGCTCCTCCCGTATATCGTGTATGATCTTGTGTTCAGTGGGTATTCATTCCAACGCCGACTGCGGACGAATGTAAGATGAATCGAATAATTGTGCAGTTTACTTGAAGTCAAAGGGCATCGACCCGAAGACGCACCCCGTCGTCGGAGAGCTGGTGCGTTCGAATCAATCTGTTCGTGAACTCAAGGCCAGGACCTGACCCCACCCTCACGCCTCAGACCCGCGTCCGCAAATACTTTGACAAAATATCCGCCGCAGAGAACCCCGAGACGCGTACGTCCTTGTCTCTTCGCGTTTTCTCTTCCCCGCCTCACCTTATATCTTCTTCCTTCCCTCCCTTCTGCTGCACTACACACATAGAACGCGGCCCCATCGACAAAGCCGCCGCGACGCGCTTCATCAAACACGCCATCACGCAGTCCAAGTTCGGCGACGCCGCCGCCGCCGCGCATGCGTCCGAACGCCCCTCCGAGGACGCCACCGCGCCCTCGACGTCCCACTTTTGTCCCGGTAAAAGTAACGAGTAAGATGCTCGCGCGCGCGGAGCACGAGCGGCGATACGCGCCGGCGGCTCTTCGGACGAGGAGGAGGAGTTGGAGGTGATTGACGGGGACGCGCCCGTGGCGTCGGTCTGCGAAGGGGAAGGGGAAGGGAAAGGCTAAGGCTACGGAGGGTGCAGCCGAGCGGTGGTGTCTGGTGCAGGAACCAAGCGTCGCAGACCTGTGGTTGATCCTTTCGCTGGTAAGTCTTCATCTTACAAATCGCCCCCTCATTCTTCCTTTCTTTCTTCCGCCCTTGGATTTATTTTGTGCTCACATTGGAAATTTCATACAGGATTTGGAGACGAACCAGCACCAGAGTCAGCCCAGATGGAAGTAGACGAGACGCCGGATGAGGGGCGGAGGTGGAAACGGAGACGACCGAAGCGGAAGACAAAAAAGCGAAGAAAAGCGACGCCGTGGCGGACTCTACTCTGCTCCAACACCCGACACACCAGGGGACAGAGAAAAAATTGAAGCGCACTCCCAGTTCAGCGACGAAGGAGAAAAAAAGCTCAAAGGCGAAAAAGGCAGACGGCGGCGAGACACCGTCGCCCAAGAAGAAGGCGAAGACGAAGAAATAATTGAGTCGATTCGGGACTTCGTTTCCGCGTCGCGTGCTCTTATTTTCTACATCTATGGTCGTACATTCAATTCAATGATGATACAATGCATTAGACCTTCGCCTTCGCCTGCGCCGTGGCCTCCTGCACCGCCGCCAGCACCCGCCCGTGCACCTCCCGCCCGCCGCTACGACGCCAAAGTTCTCCCCCAGCGTCCGGCCCAGGCCGAAGTCGAGTTTCCGTGCCGCGCGAGTCGGTGACGCGACCGCCGGCTTCGGAGACGAGGAGGGAGCCGGGGGCGTGGTCCTGCGATGTGGGGTTAGAAAATTAATTATTGAAAAGAGGGAGATGAGTGGTGACAGGGCGAAAAATGCAGATAAGAGAAAAGAGGAAACTCGAAAACGCACCCATATCTTCTCCCGATACCCTACGCCCGTCGGCATGCGCAGGTATATCCCGCCCTCCCCGCGCGCGAGGCACCCGTACTTGGCCTGGCTGTCCATCCGGATGGGGGCCGCGTGATGCCGAGGATGGAGGAAATGGTGTCGGTAGTGGAGTGCGAGGAGTGCGCCGCCTCGACGGACTCGAGGGTGGTTAGTTCGGAAGGGGCGGGGGTCGGCATGTGCAGTGGGGTCGAGGAGGTGCCGCTGAGCGGGATCTGTGAATTCATTTGGGCACCAAAGAAAGTAAACGCGAGAAAAACATGGAGAGGTACCTGGTGACATCCCTGCCCCCGCACCGCGACGAAGAGGCACCCACGCTCGCCATCCGGCTGCGCCGGGTCAACAGGGAGGTTCGGGCACCCGATGATCCCGAGCTGCACCTGCGCGTCGACGAGGAGCGCGATGCACACCGCGTACTGCTCCCCGCGCAGGAAGCCTTTCGTCCCGTCGATGGGGTCGATGGTCCACATCCCTGTCGAAGCACCTCGTCAGCGCACTGAACTCAATGATACGACTGCACGCACGTCCAGTCCGCCCGCCAGTCATAGTTCCCTCTAATCGATCGCGTCCAGCAGCTCCGCCGCGCTCTTCGCCTGCCCCGGGGCCGATCCCCCACTCGGGCTTGTCGCCTTCTACGAGGGGCGCGACCAGCGCCTCGTTCGCGAGCTCGACGATGCGGTCTCTTAGCACCTTGCCCTCTTCCCGCGCGCAGATCCGCTGCGTCCTCTTCCCCGACGATGGGATCGGCTGGAACGCGTTTTTGAGCATGCTGCTGATGAGGGCTTGTGCGGCGTAGTCCGCCCACTTCATCACAGCACGGATTGGATGAGTTACTACAAATGAGTGCAAGGATGAATACAGACCGGTAACGGGGGACTTGTCGCCCTTGGTCAGTCATTTTTGACGAGTTTATTGAACACGGAGAGGTGAGTGCGCATGCTCTGCGTGCAGCGGAGAGGCCGAGCTGGCGCTCCAAGGCGAATGGCTGTCGCGAAATTCTTGAGCAAATGCTAGGTCAGCGTTATCCAACGGGGCGTATGCACCTGGGACATGGTGGTAGAGGATCGAGTTATAATCCCAAGTAATCCCCGTACTCGGCGGTTTGAAGCAAGGTGTGTACCGCGCTGGAAATCAGCTTGTAATTAGCAGACGCGTAAGAACGCGCTTCGTAATTTACGGGAAAGCTTGTGCTGATCGATTGTCGTTTATTTGGCAGCCAGTCACGTGTACTTGAAAAGGCACGTGTACTCTAAAAAGTTTTCGATGTGTTCTTGGACTTGGACCACGATTGTGCGCGCCGGGTCTGCCATCTCCCCCAGCGCGTGCATCGCGTCCTCAGCGCCCGGCGCTCGCTGTCGCCGCCGCTCGTCCTCCTCCAAAGGAGAAGAAAGATGAGGACGACGAGGAAGAAGACGAGGCCGCCGCCGCCGCGTCCAAGGGAAAAACCCTACAAGGCGTTCTCAGACAATACGAGTCCCTCAAGCGCGCAAAACCGCGAAACTACGTCAACGCCGGTGGTGAAAGCGTCATCGTCTGTCATTCCTTGCCATTGCGTCCTCACCACTGATTTTTTTTCAGCCATTTCCCATGAACCCGTCGTTTAACCCCCCGCCCCCGATATCGGACGCGGCTCGGAAACGCATATACGCGGATTACATGCTGGACCCGGAGACGAATAACATTCGCGCGCTTTCCCAGCGATACCACCTAGTCTCAAGCGCGTCGAAGCCATACTCCGACTCAAGGGTCTCGAGGCCGCATTTGTAAAGGTTCGTTCGTTTCTCTCTGGTAGTGTGCTGCGTACCCCCAAACGATGATCCAAAAATCGATTAGTCTTGAAGACACCTACATGTGTTACCAATTTACTTTTTTCTGAACGTTTTTCATTTTTTCGTGAACTTTTTTCTGACGAATACTCTTCCTTTAGGTATTCGCCATCAGCTCCACCTAGGCTCTCGCTGAACGTCGACTGTCCGCCTCATTGACCACTAGGATGGTCAGTACCGTTTCTTTCTTGTCCCCCTCCCCCCCTTATGTTGTGATGATACCATACATTCATTCGCGAAATTGTAAGATAATCCAGTGCCCTTACATCACTGGAGTCTGGTTAAATCGATTTCAACCCCATCTGAGTCTTTAGAAAGACTTGCTCCCCGTTGTTTTATTCCTGTTGCTGACGCACACGTTTCCCAGAACAAGCCTCTACAAACCGGGTTCCTGTGGGGGATGGAGCGTCTCCTGGGCGTCAAGCCGTCGCCGAAGCCCGACGTCGACGACCGGATAGACGTGCACATGGCGGACATGCTTGAGCAGGACGAGAACCGTGATGCGGCGCGGCAGCGCTTCCAGCGGCAATACTGGGAGTCGATCCCCGACGACGGCAAGGCGAGTATTTTCTCTTGGCACCTCTTCCTGCGTGCTCATGCCTTCCGCACTACAGGAACCCCTCCTCCCCGCGTCCCTCGAGCACGCGAAGAAGATCGCGGAGCGCATGGCGCAGGAGGCGCACGACCATAAGTCGCACGCGACGCTCATGCCGCGCTTCAAGGACACGCCGACGATCAAGTCCCCAGCGGCAGAAGGTGCAGACCGTCGTGCGCGACGGGCGGCTGCCGATGCCTTCGTGACGTCGGGGGAAGGTTTATGATGGCGGAGGAGCGGGTGAGACGGATGGCGGGCGGCAGAGAGGAGGCAGGAGGGGAAGGCGAGGCGGTTCGGGGGCGATGGTGTTGAGGGGGCTGTTGAAGGGCGGACTGCGGGGGAGAGGGGCAAGCGGGCGACGGCGAAGCGCGAGGAGGCGAGGGAGGCGTCGAGGGCTTAATTATATCATTGTATTTCAATAGCATTATATTCAAACTTGCAATACTGGAAGCCAACGAGGGCCGAGACAATGTAGGAGAAGAAAATGCCGAAGCTCGCACTCCCAAAGCAGGCTTTTTTTATTATTTTAATCCATTCAATTTGCCCCTCGCCGCGTGCGGCATGTTGGGCATCCTTCTACCCACAGTACGAAGGCGTAATCCTAGGTAAGTACTAAGTAGGGGGGAGGTGTCCGTGAGAAGTGGCCGTTCATGTCCGACCGCCGACTTTAGGCGCCACCGTCCGTCTCAGCCGGCTGAGACGGACGGTGGCGACTAGATGAGTCGCACGGAGCCCTGTGAGTAAGTTAGACGGACTCGTGCGTAAGGTATTTGGTGGTATAGGCCTCCCAAGGGCAGGGCTGGTAAGTAATGTAAGGTGAAAAGGGTGGGAGTGGGTAGTCCAGGGGAACCGGGGTAGACGGGTGCGCCAGTGGGTTTGGTGCGGCGAGCGGGGTGCAGTCCCGTCTTAAGGAAGGACTTGCGCCCTTCCAAGACTTTACCTTTTCGTGGTAGGCGGGATAAGTAAGCTATATAGCTGAAACTAAAATAGTCTAAATGCCCCTTCGCGTTTTAACAACCGAGGTGGGAAACAACGGTATTCACCATGAGACCGGTTGAGATACAGAGGTTCATCGGGTCGATCCCGGGTAGCCCTCCTACTACCCTTCGCCCGTAACACAGAGTGAAGTGCGAACTTGTTCAACCTTGGCTCATTGTGACCTCGTAGCTGGTAGGTGGTTGGCAGGGGTCGGGGATGGTTCCCCCAACTTCTTGCCAGCTCCTTATCCTCAACTACTTACGTCTCTCGGTCAATCCGACGCAGCCCCCACTCCAGAGGTAAATCTGACGTGGTAACAACTTACATACATGTGGATTCCATGCACGGACAGAGGATATGATCTCTCGGGCCGGATATGGTGATTTGCACCAGTCCGCCGCCGCTCGCGGGTTTCCCCGTTTCCGGCACCCTCACACAAGCTTTGCTGATGCCCTTTAGGGCGCAGTGAGCATCGTATGAGAGTCTCTGTCTCGCCGCGCAGAACCTGTTAGGATGTTTCAGATCCCGGGGTTGTGAACCCCATTCTGCAACGACTAACCAACCCAGCGTGTTAGGCCAGGGGCAGGTGTCCTGTCTCGGGAGGGTTAACAGCCCCCCGGAGTCGGATGGTTTTTTCCAATTCCTGCATTGTTCTTTAGCCACGGATTTTGGGTGTCCGTGGGGTCTCCAAAGCGAGTTCGATTTTGCCTTAGGCAGGAAACCTAAGACTGTGTCTAGTCGCTGCCCGGACCCAGCGACCGGGGGAACTACCAATGTTAGTTTCACCCGAAGGTTACTTATAGCACCGCCTCGTAAAGGCCATTGGTGTAGGTGGGAGGCTTAGAGGGCCATTCAGGTTACCGTGACCAGCGCGGCGCCAAGTTTCTTCCCAGAAACTTTAACGCAACTTCCAGCACATTGTGCTCCGACGTTGGACGCCCAGTTTCTCACGCCCTAACCCACTTGGTACTTTCTCTGGACATAACATCCAGGCAGCTGTGACGGGCTAATCCCGCGCGGCCGAAACCGCTACCATGATGGGGTTCACTTGACCTTGACCGCCGCAAGCGGCGTGAACTAGAAGGAGTCGTCACATACCGGCCTGTGAAGACCGGAAGGCCCCCTCAAGGG